>JAABNX020000047.1:12653702-12688867 GCA_015163995.2 Mormyrus lacerda | reverse complement strand
GGGGGGGACTGTGAAATGAGCCGTCCTCACTCTCCGGATGGGCCGGCTGTATCCTGCTGTTACCGCTACAGGGACTTGTTACAAACGACCCCCCCCATCCACTCTACGGGAGAAAAATGCCTGGGTAGATAAAATAAGGAGCCACTTAAGTTTCCCAGAAGGAGGAGCTTCAGTCACCAGCTCTGGCTCTGACAGACACCAAAGCCAATGCAATGAGGCCATATTAAAATATAATATCAAGTCTTCATTCCGAAATGCCTGCTTTCTGCTTCCACCTCCAGGTCAGATTACAAGTTGGACTGTACATAGTATACATACTCGACTGGCTGACAGTCTTCCGCAAGGATCAGATTTTAGTTCTTCGACTGGAAGATCACGCCTCGAACCGAAAATATACCATGCACAAGGTCTTCGATTTCCTCAGTCTGGGTATGTGATGGTGAACTCAGCCACCGCTATGATGTCAGTGAATGAACACAAACTATATCCTTCTGTCAAACACTGTGTGTAGAAAGTACACAAGCTCAGCCTAAAGGCCTGGGTCTCCTCCTGGATGTCGGCACACGCACACGTATGACTTTGCCCGTCAAGAGAACGTGTTGTTGAGAAAACCCTTCATTCTTCCTACAAAGATGCGTCAATGCCCTCACTTAGCATTAAAGACCCGTGGGCTAAAGACGGCAGGTACCTAGATCATAAGAATCAAAGCTCGTACCCTGTCAAGAATCCCCAGTGAGGTTCTCATTGTTACAAAAATGGGATAAACATTACGTCTTGCCCTCACAACCGCCGGCTCTCCTGCCTCCTTTCCCCAGGGCCCTTGACGGAGCAGCTGGAGGCAGAGATCACCAGAAGCCCGGCATCCAACACCAGGAGGCCCGCAGACAAGAGCCTGGGACCCATGCTGTCCTTTACTAAGCAGATCTTACAGGAGTTCTACTCACCATTCAACAAGAAGCTGGCCAAAGTGCTGCGCAATGACTCATTCCTGTGGGGAAGTGGCGAGAAGATCGCGTGAACGACCCCCACTCAGATTACCGCCATGCGCGGCTTTTCTACGAGACTGCCAACAGCCCTGACTGGGCTCTTCGCATTTTTATTTAAATTATTATGAATTGTCAAAGAGAGAATATCTCATACAGAATGGCACAACTCATATTAATCAGTCATTATGGCCTTGTTTTATATGTTTAAAGGGAGCACTTTTCCATTTTTTGTCCTGAATTGTTTTTAACGGCTCTGCATTAAAGGAAATATTACATAAGTAGTTTGTCTATGTGAATCTGTCACGGAGAAGAAATGTTCTACAGGCTGTTATCCTAGGGCATTGAAAAACGATCCAATTCCATAAACATGGCAGCGTTCCTGCCTTTTCTTAAAAAGGTACGTAATATAATAATGCTGCATTTAAATAACGACTCAAACACTTCAGATCTCCATCACGTTCTAAATTCAAGCAGATATGTTACAATACCACCCCCTAGTGACAAAATTCAGAAATGCACGTGGAGGACTACTGCGGCCGGCATGTGACCCACGTCACTGATATTATAAATTCAAGCCTCATTCGGCATCTGTTACAGCTATTTATATGAATCCCTTCGGCCGCGAAACGAAAGCTTGACATGAGATGACACTTTCGTCTCGTACATCATGGCGTTAGATCATCGCTGCTCGTAAGCCGGTCCAAAAGTACCAGAATTAAAAGGAAAATTTTGATCTATGACATTTATGTTTCTGCAGTTAATGCGCTAATATTTCTCATCTGTATAAACAAATGCATGAAAAATGATTCGATCAGACCCATTAAGGTCGTATTAATGTAACATGCCGATGTGACTTTTAGGATGAATTATTAATTATTATTTGCAATTTTTTGCCTTATTGCTCATTGCTCTGGGGTGTTAGCTAAATGTGTCGGGTGCCTCCATGCCTTAAGATTCAGTCTGTACAGCGTATTTTTGATAGAAGTCTGCCTTGCAGAACAGTGTTTCCTTTCTGTGCGCGCGAGTCATTCTGCAATCTGCCAACACGTCCTGACCCAGTGGCCCAGTGAGGCAGTCAAGTCAATACAAAGCTTCCTTTACTACCTCACAGGGTTTATTTCAGATTGCTGTACTCCTATGCCAATCTGATTGCACGTTGGCGGATGGCTGTGTATAACGGTTCAACCTGGGTATAGTCATGTTATCATAACCTCTACAGTCCCGTTTAATTTCAGCAGTCTAGTTAAATCTGTTCAATTAATATTCATAAATTCATAATTACGGAGATGCACTGATGGTGTCTTTCTCGCCCTCTGCTGGTTAAGTCAGGTACACCACAAGATCTCCTGGCTCCATGCAATTGAGGATTCACCTAGACTAGAGTTAACCCACATTGACTCATAAATTGTCTCTTCTTACCCTAACCCCAACAATACTGAGTTAGGTGGAGTTAGCAAAGAGGACATTATTATGCATAAGTGCCGGCAGTAGTTTGTGACAGGTTAAAGGCAGAAGTATTATGAAGCAGAAAAGGCAATACAGTTAATCCACAGCCTAGGGTCTCTGCAGTGAACAACTGTCTTTTCTCAGTGGCTTCAACAAGTACTAGATGGTCATCGCCATGCAGAAGCTATCCAGTCGAGGCATTATAAATATTTTAAGTTAGCAAATCTCAGCTGATTTCATTCACACAGAACCATACTTTCATACTGGTCCTTTATATTACTCAGGAGGAGAGAATATGAGCTACCAGATGCTATGTAAGTCATCTAATTAAATCAGCACAATTTTCCCTGAGAAGACAGCTAGTTAAAATTTCATTAAATCTATTCTTCAAAACTTTGAATATGGGTTTGTTTTGTAGCTATAAGTAATTAAAAGGGAACACGTGTGTGTTTTCCGACTGAGAACTAATCAGTTACGCAGAAGTGCAATAGTATGCGATTTATGATTAAAATAAAGCATAATAACCAAAACACACCCATTGTTATTATTACGAGCCTGGAACCTATTAATTAATAAAAAAGAAACTTAAACATAGAGTCCATTCAGCTCTCATCTGACCCAGTTGGGTTTAAAAGAAAATAATCTAGTTTTATACATAAAGCTGTATATATTCATGTAAATAACTGTGAAGTGCCTATTACAAATGTTAAAAAACGTAACTGAAGAATACTGATGTGATACAGTTGTATTATTTCAAAGTTTAAATAGTTTAAAGGTAAAAAAACTGATTTTATTTGCGCAAGACATTGGAATGCTTCTTTTCAGATTTCCCATCATGCTCTGCTTTGAGACACACACACATGTCCACGCCTGGACAAAAACACAGGGCAAACCCAAAACTGCAAACCATGAGGCTTTTAACAGCAAATAGCCAGAAGATATTTTGGAAAATCTGAAACACCCAGGCATCTGTTAGCTTGAATTTTATATCAAGCATTCCATCATTTTATCTTTGTGTACAAAAAGGCTATGTGAGTGAATTTCTGTTTCCAGGTTTTTTTCCACAACGCTTCACTGCAGTAGTGAGCAGCAGCGAGCAAATGATGACACAGGCCCCTGGAATAGTTCATGCTAATTATCTGACCAATGACTTGTTGTTAAGGTCACTGAAAACTTAATATTTGGCAAGTGGGATTTTTTTCTTTGCTTAGATACAATTGAGAGTGAAATCTGGGGTCTAAGCCATTTGACCAGCCCTTTGCAGCATTTTTGGGGCGATTAAGGGCCTTGACCAAGTGACCCAAATTGTTGCCCGACAACTCCGCTTTTGGGGGTTTGACTCCTGTGTGGAAAATCAGGTGGGATTACTGGGGGGTGTCCCTTACTTTCTAATCTCTCTTTGACAATTTTTTTTGATTGTTTTTAATAATTTTATGAAAACTGACTGTATTACCCTTTTCTTACACTAGGGGGCAGGAAGTCACTTCAGAAAAACAGTATTTCATTCTGACCCAGTATAAATTACACGCATCATTATTACTATCCATCAGCTAGCCACTTAATTTGGACTGGGCTATGGGGCCTTGGAGCCCAGCCCAGGCAGTATAAGGAAAACCACGTAGCCCCTAGAGGAGATGTCAACAGCTGAATTCCTCAGACCTTCACCAGGAGAAAGTGTTAGGAGATTAATGGATTATTATTATTTAATCTATATTCATCTGGGCCGCAGAGTTTTCTGTTTAATAAACAAATACACTACAGAAAAAAAGGACAGGTAGATTAATCATTTGGATACAATTTCAGCAGCAAGTCAAAGAAAATTAACACTACAGTTCTTAGGTCCAAGATCCAGGGATGTTGGTCAGGCCATCAAAAAAAGTAACCTTCATTAGGAAACATGGGAATCGGAGTGAACAATCCATAATTACATTATAAACACAGGTTTAAGGTTTAATCCTTTGTTATTGCATCACAATCTGTCTCTTTCAGGTTCAGAAGGGTGATTCCAGACATCTTAAAAAGAAGACAATTCATCCATCTGGGTGCTTTTATTGGGCAACTGACATTATTTGTCCCCAACCTACGCAGGCTGCTTTGAATAAATCTGTTTCCCGGAGGGTATGACATAATGCCATGTGCAACAAAGCATGCCGAAATCTGGGAAATAAGGTCGTAATGGCTTTGGACGAATGTTTCTTTAAAGCACTACCTCACCTACACCACTGTCCCGTTTAAAATCCTCTAGACAGACTCCCAGCTGCTAAAATTCCAGCTTCCAAGTTCAAGAGTCAATTTCAAGCTTAAAGTTTTATTGTCACGTCTTCCAAGGGACACAGTGAGCTTATTGCAGGGCAGAGGGCAGATGCATTGAGGGACAACAGGATGAACGACAACGCAATACAGGACAAGACAGTGCAGGACAAAGAGTCCTATTACAATGAATAAACAATTAGTAATAAATATGTGTAATGGCGATTCTAGAAGGATGCATTCTAGAATATGAGGACTAGAAGAGGGTTCTCTCCTGCTCACTCACGCACAAGTCCTGCTTGTTTTCCTCCTAAACAGGGGAACATGTCGGCGTGGTCAGGCAGATGGGAACACACATGATAGCTAGGCAAAGCACACGGCAAAAGAAAAATATACACCCTCCATTCCAAAAACCTTAGGTCGCATGAGATGACTTCATTTTATTTGCATATTCCAGTTTAGGCCAGCTGCAGAGTTGAGGACTTCTACTTTTTGTTCGAATCATTTCCGAAGGGACATGAACCTCTTCGCGGCGGTCATCGTTAAAAAGCTCTTAGGCTGATTTGTGCAGAAACCACTTTCTTTCCTCACAATGACATAAAAGTAGTCTGCCCAGCTATGCTCAGAATACTTATGATGATTTTTGGAAGCCACACAGAGTCCTCAGTGATAATGTAGCCTGTTGGTATTGCTTTTTTTTTTCATCTGCACATTTATTTATTCCCTAAACCCATTCATTAATCTTACAAATTGCCGTTTTTCAAGCCACGTGAAGGATGACTGTCGGTGTGCTTTACATTCCAGAATGTTATTTATGACTTACCAATACGGCCCGGCGCGATTTAACGAGGGTCCCAGAACTTTTGGAGAAAGGCGATACTAGAACAACGTTCTGTTACGGTGAAGCTGAAGCCAATACGTTTTTTTTTCCCACACTAACTGTCTAACTGTCCTTGTGACTAACTGGTTTACTCACATGGGCAGGAAGAAGACGTCTGTCTTAAAGGATTGAAAATGTTTGTTTAGGTGTAACAGAATATACAAAAGGCTGATGTGTCCATAGAATTGCCGCAGCACTGCCATATTAAATAAAAGAAACTGTTTAGGCCCTCAGAATTGATTGGTATTGAATGATGATTTAAAATAATCACATTCATTAGAAAGCAAAACTCATACGCAAAGCAAGCGAAAACATTCTAAATTATTTGTTAAACTTAGGCCATGCCCTATATTATTCTCTCGAATGTTTGAATGTTTGTTTGCTAAAATACACACACAGAAGGAAAAAATGAAATATAGGGGACATTTTATGAAAATTGTGAGATTAATGAGTCGGTGGGAGAGGCATGAAGAGGGAAGGGTTTCTGGTGGGGGCTGGGGGGGGGCACTTGGAGACTAGCCCCTCTTCAGAGTGAAAAAAACACTCTAAAAAGTAAGTACTGGGAGTACATTAATCATTCCTGGCAGTTTAGCAAGTGCAAAAGATTGGAAGGAGTTCTCTGTCTCCCTAATTGGAGTCTGTGGAAATAACAGATCGTAAAAGAAAAAAAAATCCACTTCGCTTAGACCAAGTGGTGAGTCTCTGGGGTGCAACGGCTCCCCGCCCCCCCCCTAAAAAGCCCAGAGCAAGCATAACGCAGGTGGTGAATCGGAGGCTTCCCCTGCGCACGTGTGATTCACTGGAACGGAACAAGTCAGCCTCGGTGTTAATAACCGCCCCCAACCCCCCCAAGCCGTGAAATAAGTCACTGAACTCCTCCGGCTGTCTCAGTACGTTCAAGCTGCTGCTGTCTTTTTGCATGGCTAAGGTGACCGAAAAGGGGGGGGAGCTTTGCTTGCGACAACACAGTTACTGACGTCATCATTTCTGGAACCCACGAAGCATTCCCCCCCCCCACCATGCAGGGAGCCTCCTGCCCACCTCTGCTGTACCCATACTTGGCGGTTCAGCATCTGTTCAAGTTAATTACACTCTTAGCTAATTAGGCCAATAATAATAAACTGTTCTTAAAACTGTTCTTATCTTATAAACTATTCAGTGAGTACTTTGATGTTACTCATTGAGCAGCTGAAGCATTGGCTATAAAGAAAGCTTAGAGAATATTTCATAAATATATGTGCGTATATATACAAAATTTCCACTGCAAGTGAAGAAGCGCTTATGTAAAATACACCAATATATGGGTTAATACGAAAAATGGCCTCACCAGAGACCTTTATTTTCCTAAAAGGACCTGCAACTTGTAACCATTGATATATGACACTAAAATTACTGTTTTGCAGAAACCCAATCAAGCCTTAGTAATTAAGTGTAGGCTGAAAGGAAAAAAAAAACAACGGGTGCACTCTCCTTCCAGAAGCGGGGTCGAGGAACAGTGACCTGCCTTGCAGAGCTGTCAAATTAAACTTTAATGTGATTCCAAAGCTGCAAGCCTCTCCCTGACATCCTGAAGTGGGAGTCACTGCCCTTCCAGGGTTTCTTTATGCGAACTGTTCAAAGGACTGCGGGAAAAACAGGTGGAGTAATGATTAAAACACTCACTTTATATCTCAAAGGTTGTGGGATCAAGTGTGACCCCTCTTGTGCCCTTTCACTAAAGGAAAATTAATATGAATGTCCTACTGTGAACAGAGAATTACGCAGCTGGTACATGTATGAGGGCTTTCATATGGAAGGAGCAGGGTGACGGTGTTAAACGCGTCCCGCTGCGTGTGGCAGGTTCTGCTGTAGCTCCTCTTACTGAAGCAAGATAATAGTGCGAAATCTCGCCACTCCATACGCGATATTTGGCCCCAAAGCAAGTGAACGGACGTCTGAATAATGCGAATCTCACCTTGATTTTATTCGCGTTCTCGTCCACGACATGTTTGTGTTTCATTCATGCGACCTCATTCAGGTCATAACTACTAAATTTGAAGGTTATATCGCACTTGTGAAGGCTGAGGTGTTCAAAGCAAAAGAAAAGCTTCAAGACTCAGAGATAACTTTGATCTGATTATTTTAACATAACGTTTAATTTTGTGGTTAGAGTGTTCAGAGTGGTCTTCTCCAGCCCTGTTTTTTAAGCCCCGAGATTTTGCACAACATTAGAATCACGTGTAGGCCTATCGAAACGTCTGTGATCACTGATGAACCTTTCACCAATTTACTCCTATCCCGGTGTTTAATGACAGTCTAAAGTAAGTTTGAACGTCGAAAAAAAAATCTCAGGAACTCAGGCTGCAAACATCATTTGTAGGCTGCAGGATTGCGGTTGATTTGCGTGCATCGTCTGTAAACGCTGCCAGCAACATCTGGGAGCTTCTCCACTGTGGGTATTGATGTTGGAAGTGGCTGAGCCGACAACTGTTTTTGAGATTGCCTCATCTGTGCGACAGAACGAAGATGATGTTATTGCCACACTGGCGTCAAATTAACCGTAAGGCCGTTTCCTAAGCATCTCCAGGGGTATATTTCTGAAGTGTACTTCTGAAGCATATCTTTGATTGCCCTGTTATGATTTTTCTAATCATTTTCTTAATCCATCTTAACCTAATCCTATTATTTTAGATCAGTTTCAGATGTAAGTATTCTTCAGTCTATTTTGAGGGAATAATTATCATCAAATGTAGTAAGTATATTCCAGTTGTCACTGCAATATTATGAACGATACAAGTTGACATGCATATTCTCAAATGATGTAGAAGACGTACATTTTAGTGTACCCACTTGTGTATTACTGTGTACATGTGTAGAGGATAAGATACCACCCACACAGTCTGACGGCATCTGGAAGATGTTGACACATCAGCAGATGGGTAAATTGCGTGGGGAAATATTAAAACAGGAAAAAGGTGTGTGAAAAGCCCTTTTTTTGAAAGAAGAATTGGAGATAAATTTGGATTCAAAATGAAATTTCGTAAGAGAAATAATCAGCGGTGCTCAGTCATTAAGTCTCTGCCAAGTCAGTGGAGTAAACAGTGGCTCTTAGGGAGAAGTGAGAACTACTTTAAGGGTGATTGTGTGGATGATGCACCTCAGCAGATGCTACAGATGAGGTTGCAGTTGCATCCGGTAGAAACGGGGTTAACACTGCCCAGCGGTGTGGCCAGTTGGCTGAGACATTACGAAATTCAACTGCAGACCATTAAAGACCCGTAAAACGCACGGCTGGGTCTGGACGAGCAAACGGCGTAGGGACAGCTGCAGGCAGCCATTGGGGACACACCCTTTCCCTCCTCGGAGGGTGTGGACAGTCTGAGAAACAGACCTCTTTTAGCGATGCACTACGTTCCTTTTCACTTCCAAAGGCATTATTTTCTCTTGCTCATTGCAGCTAAGTTATGGGCCAGACATGCCAACCTACCGCTGATTCCTCAACTGAAAAACTGTCGTCTTACTCTTTGTCAGTGTTAAGAAGCTGGATATATACTTAGCATGAACCGCAGAGACATTGTTCAGGTGCAGATAAGGCACGCTGGCCTGATTTACGGTGTCACAAAACACGCCATTCGCTGGTATTATTTCGGCATATGATGTGATACAATCAGTGGGGATCATTTCTGAATTTCTGTGATTTATGTCTGTTTCATTCAGGTTTTTTGTTAGTTTCAGAGATGAGAACATAATTATGGTGTTTAAATAAAGAACAAACATAGCCAGCAAGGAATGATATGTTCTGGCCTTGTTCTTGTGCCAGTTTGGCTATTATGGGCCTTTAACTCTTTAACAAAAGCAGAATGACCGTAAGCATTAGGTGTTATTAAACATAAGCAAATCCCGTTGACTTTTAGGTATCATTTTACTTGAGGGCACAAATAATGTAGTATTATGTTATGACTTATGTATTAAGTAATAGTAGTAGTAAGAGTTACACACTGATCTCATGTTTGTTCATCATTAATGAATCATGATGGTTTAAGCATTTACTATATTTGTTACTCTATATGTTAATTCTGTAAATCTTTATGAACTACTGAAGGAATAAGTAACACGTGATATACATTGATTTCATATTTGTTCGTCATTAATAAATCCTGACATATCTTTTATCTCAAGTAGGAACTATATTTGTTCATGGTTTGTACTTCAGTAGTAACTGAGTAACTAATGAGTATTTGTGCCCCCTCAAGTAAAGTGTTACCAACTTTTGCAATTGTACTGAAGTGAAGCTCAGGTGTATAAATGATTAATTTTTACACCCAGGTAAGCATGTAGGGTGGTGCATTGGCTCAGGGGGTGTCACCATACCTCCTGGCTGGGGGGGTTGAATCCTGCCTCGGGTCTGTGAGTGTGTAGTTTGTCAGGGATGTTCCAGGCCTTTCTACAACCCGAGATGGGATAAGCAGCCAGAAGATGCCTGTATATATGCACAGGTATCCATTGTCTTACATCCACATCACATCCCCGAAAGTGAGGGCACGTGTTAATCTGGACGTATCTCGATCGTTACAGTATATGGGAGAGGTCAAATATACTGTATGACATTTATATACTGTATAACAGAAGATATAGAAGATGCAGTTTGTTTTAAGTCACGCAGTATGCCACACCTAAAATATGTCCACTATGTCTGCTTTGGACATCTCGATGTATTTTATTAAGTTTTTTACAGGACGTTTCTACGATGGAATTTTACTCGATAGGACGTAAGTTGATAGGCGACTGCTTATGATTTATTATCAATGGCATAAGCTATAAATGACGAAGACTACAGGCGTCATATTGGAGAGACAGCAAAAAGAGAGGTTCCTTTTCTATCAACTTTTGACGAGAACGTTTGTGGTGGGATCTTGAGCGGTCAAGCTTATTTAGAGGTTTTCAAAGGTCCAGGAGAGCATTGATGAGACAGTCATTAGTTCCTATAGTGTTTGATGTAAATCCAATATCCGTGCCTTTGCTTTGCTGCTGTCAGCTTACTGCTCCATTGAAGTTTTTGTCCTGGTTCTGAGAATAATTTGTTCTTCTAAAGAACTGCTCAATTTCGTCTAAATGACTTGGTCTTCTGGTTAATTTTCATGATTATTTTATCTGTTTAAAGACAGTATTTGCTTATTTTGTTCTTTATGCTTCTCAAAAATAGCAGATAGGATCATGTGGTGAAGATTGCTTCAAAGTTAGAGTGTTTTTGAATTCCTGCAGCATTTTATAATGTTTAGGAGTTGTTTAAAGGGACAAAATCTGGCAACACATTCCAGAAATCAGTCAACGGGAATCTCAGACATGGAAGGGTTGAGTAGGCCCTGAGGTAACTCTCGAGTGATTTATATCAGCTATGATAAATGAAAGTGGTATAGAGGGATTTCATAAGTAAAGTAATATGTCATCAGAAACAGAATTTCTTTATGGTGTTAGACGTGGTAAGAAATGGTTTCCATATGAGAACATTTTTTTTTTCAGCAAAAGAATCTGTCACTGATCATGATCTAACTGGCATTTGACAGAGAATTCATGCTTATTATTTTGATTTACCTGGATTGCTTTATGGCTTTCTGAGACCATTCAAGTTTACTAATCACCTACTGTCCCTCTGATTGAAATATATTAGCTACTGTCACATAACACAACTTTCTTGAGAACACCAGTCAGCATGTTGTTAACGTGACCTATTAACTATCAAGCACCATCCTTTTGAGAAAAAACATCCACTCCATGTTGATGCCAGTGAACTAAAAAGCAAAAAAGACCAAGGCAGGCAGGAGTCTTACTAGGGATTCTGGACCCCATGGAAGTGTATAATTTTGGGCCCTCAACCCAAACCAATCTAATTATCTTTGTAAATTTTTAGGGCCCCTGTCAATAGGGGTCCTTGAAATCGTCATAACTTTCTCCACATTTTTGGCGCCCTTGTTGGCAAGTAAGGACTTGTACCTTTAGTCTGCTGGTTCTAGTCCTAGAAAAGTTTGCAGGGTCGTCATTGTGGAAGGTAGACTAGGATAGCCTCCTATGTAATGCCAACAACGTAATCAGTCCTTTCAGGATGTTTACATTTATCATCCTGGTCTTAATCCCTGCCATAACATGCTGTCGTGGAACAAAGATGGGGGCCGTAGGGGGTGGAGAGAAATACAGACCTGAAGAGGATATTTGCAAAGACCCTGGCACTCTTGAGGTAGGCCTGCATTCCAGATGTCAGAGCAGATCTGCTTCGCTGGGTTGAGCTGTCAGGGCCTCAAGGTGCTTTTCCTAAAGGCAGCGAGGCTGTGTTTCCAGTATGCCTGGGGAAGGGAAACTCTGAGGGGAAAAGCTCCATAAAGCGATCACTGAACACTGGAAATAAACAAAGCATACTGTAAATGTGGCTTTGGACCGAGTACAGGAGACGTTGATAGGTAACAGGGAACAGTTAGCTAGCAGAAATCCGGCAGAAAACAAGGAGAAATGTTTGCCGTGACTGGAACCTGTCAGTCTGTGAACCCATTAGATCTAAGAAGAATATATAACTTAAAAGTGAAAAATATTTGAGAGTGAGGTCCGACGGTGCGCCTCACAAGCCATGTGAGGTTAGGGGCTTTTCCCAAGGGTCCGACGGCAAAATAATTCTGCTGACTGCAGAATTTGAAGGAGTGACCTTATGACCGCAGGCAATGAGAGTTAACCTGCAGAGCCACACGACGCTCCCACGAATGTTTTAAGCAGCTTGATCGGTGAGTTTAAGCATAAATATTCTAATTCCTTCACACACTGTTTGATCACCAGGTTCTGTTAAATCTGAGGCAAGAAAATGTGATGGATTCAAACTATAATAATGAATAAGCATCAAATGTTACCTTACATGTCAAGATTTCGAGTCTTTAGAGCCGTGAGTAATTTGTCTGTCTCAACTCCAGAGAAAGAAATATATTGCACTAGAAGTAGTTCTGTGAAAAGGTAGTTTATCTAAAGTAGAAAAGTGGCTCTAAATAAAGGTTTAGATTTTGCATGGAAAAAATAACAGCTGCGTGAAATTATTTTACCATTACCAACCATCTTAGACTGTTGTATGACTGTAGTAGAGATGCTGTTTTTCTTCAATAGGATGGTCTTGCATAATGAGACCGGGTACTCAAGTTGTAACTTTTGGCCGTCTTCTGAAACATTCATTTGTTTGCTGTTGCTTCCTGCAAAATGTCTCCGGTGTCAGCTCTCATTAACGGGACTTTCCGTCTCTTCTTGTGGCCAGATACACTATTGTGAAATTTGTCTGCAGGTTTGGTAACTCTGTGCCCTCGGTCTGAAGTTACTGCCAGGGTGAGCAAAAAGGTTTTCCATGTGCTCTGGGATCTCAGGAAAGCTGGAGTTACTGCTGGTTAACACTGTAACCCCCCCACCCCCCCAAAAAAAGAGAAGGAAAATGGGTTGGGGATAAAATTTTGCTGCAAAAATGACCAGGTCAAATTCAGCAGCCAAATTCTGTACCACGCTGCAGAGCTCTGAAAGTCAATATGTACAATATCTTATACCTGCTTACCGATTTTGGACGTCTGGAATTGCCAGTAGACCAGTTTCTCTCCGTGCGACTTAATGCATTAATTGCATTTAATTCAGTTTAATTCAGATGAGTCGGTTAATATGTTTTCTTTTTTATGATTTCAATGACACAATATACGGTTCAACCCCTGATTCTATGATATATAATAAAAGGATAAATGTACCTTTAAAACACATAGTTTTATATGCTGTCACACCCAGATTAATCTACTTATCACTGGTTACTTTCTGGATCTAAACAAATAGTGATTCACCTCTGGTAGTAATCCTGCCCATGCTCAATATGAACCTCGTGTGTCATCTCCTGTTCCCTGGGTGCCCTCGGGTCGGAAGCCCCTGGTGCCGAGAGCTCTGAGTTCCTGGGGGCTGAATCTGAAGAAACAAACGATTCCTTACAATTCATCTCCTCTGTTTTTTTGCAGCCATGGCAGTTAAGAACACCGGCTTTTAACCTGAAAATTGTCACTAGAGGTTTGTTTTGGATTCAATAACTATCCTACCACTCAAAGAGGTTAAAATGTCATGTGAGCCTCTTTGAATAGAAGCCTTATTTGTCCCCAGTCTCCACATGCGTTTTTAATCATCATTTTACCAGGCTGACAATAAACTGGCATTGTTTTTTATGTTTTAATTGAAGGCTTTAATATATGTCTTATAAAATACCTGATGTTGACAAAGAGCGGCCACTGAACTTTAAATGACAGGAACAGACTAGGAAATCATTATTTGATTAGAAGAGCAGACGTCCCTGTTTAAGTGTCCATGTGACCTGAGTTTGTCCTGTGTTTTTCGACAGGCTGTCTCTGTCTTTACTTCTTATAAATCTCCATATTTGTAATCCGTTAGGGAAATGTATAGTTTGCTGGACTTGCCTTTGCATAGCCAGCGAAGCCGCAGCCCAGATGATCGTTTGAGTGCTGGCTTCCTCCTCCGGTTCTCAGCAGGTTAGGGACCGATGTTAAATCAACTGAGTATTTCACGAAACGTGCATAATTTCAGAGCCTTGAAAAGAACAGTAAACATGTTAAGGGTGGCATGGCGGTTCAGTGATCAGTCACACAAGGCTGTGACCTCACTTCCTGGTTCTATCTGTCTAAAGCCTGTATGTTTGTTTTTCGAGAAAATCTTTAAAAGCAAAGGTGTTGAAATACAAAGATGATAACTGCAAGCTGTGGGAGCTTTAAGTGTAAACTTGGCTATATGAAACAGTCAAAAAGAAACTTGAAACACGGACACCAACTTTAATGAGGACATTCAATTATATTACAACAAAAGGCCTAGAATCCAGACCTGCAAGAGTGAGCACAGGCTTATCGGGGAGCCAGGCTCTGAGGGTCCCTTCATTACTACGGGAATTACAGCACTGAGGACCCGCACTATTAGGCTGGCCGCTTATGAGCGTTCTCGACTCGCACCTAAAATCCGTCTGCTTTTCAGGTTTTAACTGGCCTTTCTTCCGCGTTGACACTGAAAGCACGGCTCCGCTGTCTGTAGCTCTTCACTTTCATTTGGGAGCAACTTCAAACTCACACAAATGATGTAATGACAAGTGAATAGCCGACGTGAAGCTAATATTCAGTTGGCTGAAGGTCGGGTGAACAAGGGCAGATATTTAAATTATTGGTATTTAAGCCGAATGGTTTAATTAGCTTTCTTATTATTTTATGACAGAAATGTACTGTAAAGGTAGATGCATAGGATTTCCCCAATTTTGACAGTAATACAAGTACAGTTGATGTCAAATAAAAATTTACAGGGCGTGAATAACTTTAGAGTAATATGCAAAAAAATATGTGATTGATTTTTCAAAAGGACAACCGCTGACTTTTTTGAGATTTTGCGTGTTATATTATTGGATCTAATCACACAAAGATAACAGAGCCCAGGCGTGAGTTTCCATTTCAGTCCTTGAACTGTGCCTTTGAAACAACGTCATCTCAGTTTGACACACTCTAGAAACCCAATCTTTCTCTGTGACTGAATCTATAGTGATCATCCCAAAAACGCTTTTCTCATTATCAGAATTGTTTTCTATTGTGTTAGAAAAGCTGTAAATCATTACAACAGTGGTCTGTAGTAGGCCACCTATGAGATAAACCAGTGTTTCTCAGTCTAATCTTCAGGAACCCCCCAGTCCATATTTTTGATCTCTCTCAGCTCCCAGCACACTTGAAGCAGGTATTTGGTGTTTGTGATTGTTTTAGACTGTGTAAGGCTCCCTGACACTCTGGGAGGAACTAAAGTGCTTTTAGAAAGGTTAGAGTACCAGATAGAAAAGATCAGGCTTCTTAAATGTACTAAGCAGGTTAGTCTGGATTCTTTTCCCATCTAATCTGAATGGCAGGGGAGTGATTATCACCGTTCCTCTGCCACCTCCGCTGACTCTCCGCCCGGCCTTCGGTCATGGCCGCACTCTGCCAGATTGATTTTCAGTACCTTTTCTCCAAGGGCTGATTTATGCCTGGTCTTTGTTTGCGATCCAAATGCCTTTCACAGCAGCCACGGTAAAAGAGGGACGATTCTCACCAGGTCGCTAGAAGTCTGCTGACATTTTAGCGTCAGTGCCGTTTGGTCGGCTGGCGGAGGCCGGTGCCCCGTGACTCATCAGCAGCATCCAGGCAATGCCGGGCTCACGTGCCTCCACCGCGCTAGTCATACCGCCACAGCCCCCCCGGAGAAAAACAAATAAGCGAGTTGCAGCATTTATACCACCTCTTTTGTCACTCGGAGAGAATGGATGCTTTCAACACGTATCATATCCCGTCTCCCGTGCATTTAAGAGACCGTTCTTAAATGTCGCGTCAGTCGATTTCAAATGCAAATTAACATGGCGTTTTCTCAATTAGACTGCATGGGGGTGTTCCAAGATTGACTGTAATTGATAAATAGTTAATTAGCCTGCTGACTGGCAGGTGGTAAAATGGCTAGTGAATGTCCTGGTTAAAACTGGTCCATCTCAAAGGTACTGCTTATTTCTGTCTTCCGAAATTCCCCGTGAGGACTTGCTGTAAGAGTTACCCAAAGGGAATACATTCCAAGATTCTGGTGTGTGAGACTGAAGGTAAATATGTGTTTAGCAATCTTTTGGGGCCCTAACCCCGGGGCCAGTATCATGAAGTGAGATTTACTAGTTAGCTAGATAACTTGCCGGATTGAGGGTAGCCTAGTTTAAATGCACATTATCTTTGTTCACTTACATTTCACCCGGACTACCTTAAACCCGACATCTTGTTAACCCAAAAATCCAGCCTCGTGATACAGGCTCCAGGTCACAAGAGCCCAAAGGTCCTGGTCCCCAATGTGAATATGCACCTTTTCTCTACAGTTTCTTTTTTGTTTTCTACTATCTCTGTCGCATATTTTGTTGCCTCTACCTTACATTTGATGCTGTAGTTTAAGTTTCCTCCTAAGTTTGATGAATAATTCCTTCTTTTTCCGTCCAGTGGGTGCGATCTCCAGTGCTTTTTATCTGCTGACAGCCGATAGAGAAATTCAAATCTGCGTGCACAAATCCCAAAACTCTCTGAATAATTCATCTCACAATTTCAGCAAACAGCGGCGACCTTTCGCTCCTCCGGTGCAAATGTTAGGGCGTGTTGGGCTGCTTTTCTGTCGGATGATGATCATGTTTTATGGAACGCTTATCCGAGTTGAAGGCTTCGGATAGTTCGGCTGCTTTCATGAACATGTCACTTATTTTGTAAAGGGCTGCAAAAATTTGATGTGTGGTTGCAAAATGTCAAAGCCCCTGGGTTTGCCCCCAAATACAAATGTCATTACATCACTTCTCTGTTTCCAGTTCAGTTCCATATCCATTTTCTGCATCTGTGTTGCCAGTTCAGTATCTGTTAGTCATAACATGTTTAAATAAAAAGGAAATAAAACCGGATTAAGAGTAACAATAATACTTCAGAGATTTGTTTTCTTTAGGTAACTACTCAAGGGCATCTAGTCTTTAGATTCTGCTGCTCTTTGCACTGTAAGATAAATAACACCATTAATAACATTTTGAGATCAAGCCACTTACAGATCCCACAGCAATTAATAACAGTATGTTTCGTACTGACAAATTTTGGTGACAAACTGCAAGAAAACACTAACTGACAGCGATTAAATGAGCTGCTGTGTGATATTAATTCAAACTTAATTAAGTGCCTCTGGGAGTCTGGGATTGTACAGGAAGCCGGTAAGTACTGTGCTGTGGTTTTATATCCTGAGGTTAGCAGCTCTGAATCGGCTTGGGATCAGCCACGAGTTTGCGGTCCGGGTCTACAAAGCATCAACATAAGCTAAGGAACGTTCTTGCTGTTCTTTTCCTCTCATTGTTGATCGTAGCAGATTGTGACATCATCACGATTGCTGTATTTTTTTTTTTTTAAGATGAGGTGATATTTTGAACAGTAGGTTGCTGTTGGGTGGTTTTTTGGATGGAAGTTGTATGACAGAGTAATCGTGTGTGGGCTGGGAGCAGGCAGGAGTTGCCTTATTCCACACATGTGCTTGAGTGCCAGGTCCATGGCTGATTGCTCGTACCCTGTAATACTGCTTCTGACGCATGGGAATTTTCTTTGAGCCATAAACCATTTCCTGACGTGAATCAAAGGGCAGCAATGATGTGGTTCATGATGTGGTGATGATGTGGTTCAGCGGGTTTGGATCCGTGTCCATGATTGGAAGGTTCTTGGTTCAGATCCTGTGATTGTCACAGTGATTTCAGTTGGGCCTTTAACCCCAGTTGTTCTGGGTTCCGACTGAGCCTGCTCTCTCATTGCCTTGGATAAAAGCGTCTGCTAAATACGTAAATGTATCTTACACTTCTTGAGATTTGGGGTTTCATTTATTTGCACCTGCTATACCCCAGTCTTGGTACCCAATCTGGCCATCCAATATAGCTAGGTAACCCATCGAAATCTTCTCTTTATAACTAGTGCTGTTTATTAACACTGTGCCCCCTAGTGGTCTGCTGCAGTCACATACCTTCACAGTGATAGGCTCTGTCAACCTACAGGCAAGGACAGAATTTTTCAAAACCAGCCACCGTGACTTTCAGGTTGTGAATAGATCAAAGGCTCATGGTTTACATTTCATTTTACTTACTTAGCAGATGCTCTTATCCAAAGTGACATGCTATTGAGAAGGCAGAGTTTGACAGCCCCTGGAGCAATTGGCGGCCCTTGAACCAGCAATCTTCCAATCACAGACATGGCACCCGAACCCGCTGAGCTGCAAGATGTTTGCATATTTCTTTCAAAGCGCCATGAATATGCATCGATTAAGAATGTTTCCTTAATTGGCAAAAACTAGAAAACTAACCCAGATGGAAAGTTATGCCTGAACTATTTAGAATTCTACCAATATGAATACTTCATTTTTCACACATGCTGGACCTAACAACTCATCGTGATGCTGAACCAGTTAAGTGCTCTGCATTTACCGCAGGAGTACATACTTGTGATGCTTCTTCTTGAGTGCTTCATTCTTTAAATGTTGTTGCACAAACCACGCAGTGCTTACACACCCCAACGTTACACATCAAGAGTGCCCCAAGGGACCAATGAACTCCCCCAGGGACATAATGGACTCCTTTCTGCACTGCCATAACCTTGCCCCACTCGGTTGGCAAATTTTACAACCAGAGCCCCACACTAAATAAATGTATGGTATTACCATAATATCGCTCAGGCCTATCCAGCCCCCCCGCCGCCCCACTTTGGTTGTCCCTCACCTGCCTCCCTTAATTCAATATGCCAAAGGCTGGATGTCTGAGAACGTAAGTGTGTGGAGAAAAGTAATAAAATGAGGCCGTTCATTCCATCCCGATTCAAGAAAGCATTATTGGCTCATACACAACACAATGTCAGACAACACAAGTAATAAAACAAAAACCAATGAATAAATAATGGGAACAATCACTAAGCCTATAGAACTGAGTTCTTGACCCTGTGCGAGTAATTAAAATTCCAGTGAAAAACAAGTACAAGGATGTAGCGTCACCAAAATAAGGGGGATCTTTAAGGCAGCATTATCCCTTGGAAGGATCGTTTGGGTCTTAGGAGAACCGTAAAATAAAGGGAGGAGGGAAAGTTCCACGACTGAAAAAGAGGTTCCATCTGTCCTCTTTTTTTGGACCTAAAATGGCTGAAGTGTCCACCATTTTGTTTTTTTCATATTGACATTTGCTTTCTAGGGTTAGAATACATTCTGTGTGCATAATTGTGTTGCTTTGATGCCTCTCTTTGCGTCCTGCCCCCAGTGACCAAAACAGAATATGGTCACCCTAGCTTCTATTGAAGCTGAAAGTCCTTTTAAATAAACAATGGAGGTATTTAGACCGGCCCTTCGTTGCGATTTAAGAAAAGTAGAGTCTGGTTTGCTAGTGGCTTTTGCTTTTCTATGATGCCCGCTTCCTAATTGGGTTGGCCGCCCCGGTTGATCTGAGGTTACCTTTGGAGCGTGCACAGAAGGTCTCCAGAAAATAAGGGGATTCCCCTCTCTCGCTCCCTTTGTTTTCCCATCTTTTGTTTTTATTATACGAAGAAGCGATTGCTTTTTCATTTTCATGCAAATGACCCCACCCCCACCCCCACCGCACAGGTTTAAGCCGGAACGCCTGGCAAAGGATTGTCTGGTTTGCATCACGGGGATGGAGGGATGCAAAGGCCTTCCGGAACATTCTCCCCGCCTAACCAGTCACCCCGGGCTCTGACACCTGACTAATGTGACGTTATTGTAAAACCTGCTTGTGCGGGGGAGGTAATTTCATTTGGGTAAATGTGCTCCATCAGGACGGCGGCCCGTCATCTCTGCCGAGCGTGGCAGACCGCCTTGTGCCAGAAGAGGAAACAGGTATTAGCAAGGTTGATTTGACACGCATGCTTTCTATGTTATTTATTTCTCCACAAGAAGGCGAGAAAAGAAGCCAATCTTGCTGGGAGTGACAGGGCAGACTTGTGTGTCGTTTTCCGGAAAGTGAGGTGCACAGACTTGACCCTTTCACACCAGATTTTCCTCTCTGATGGTTTAATAATAATAAAACTTTATTGATCCCCATGGGGAAATTCTCTTTTTTTCCTGCCCTCTCTTGCTCTCAATGACACATATAGGTGAGAGCAAGCTTGGCAGCAAAGGGCAGCTACCATAGACCTGGGGATTAAGGGTCTTGCTCAAGGGCCCGCAGTCATGCGACTACTGTGCCAAGGACAGGCTCAAACTGACGACCTTCCGATCACATACACAAATGCTTAGCCTGCTGAGTCACATGCTAAGGGAACTAGACACTGTTGGGTTTCCCTGAGCTAATTGGTTGTTAATTTATCGGCCAATGACACTTTTATCCAAAATAACATATATGGCTAGCTGGTCTGTACTCATCCATCCATCGTTTCCATAATTACTTATTCAGTACAAGTTCACAGTGAACCAGGAGCCTATACTGTACTAAGAAGCACAGGATACAAGGTAGGCTCGCGGGAGTTTTACTTACACTAAATGTTTCTTAGGGCAGAATGAAAAAGAGAGATAACCAATCAGATTGTAGAGGTGGTGGGTCCAAACAACTAGAGGAGGCAGGACCAAGATATCTGATTGGTTGATCTGACATCTGACCAAGACCTGATTGGTTATAAGAACATAAGAAATTTACAAATGAGAGGAGCTCATTTGGGGAGAACTTAACCAATAGCTCAGAGTTGTTAAAATCTTATCTAGCTCTGATTTAAAGGAACCCAGGGTTTTAGCTTTCACTACACTAAGAGGCAGACTATTCCATACTCTAACTACACGTTGTGTAATGAAGTGCTTCCTCAAATTTGTTTTAAAATGTTCTTCAGACAATAACTGGATTCTGAAGAAAAAAAAAGATACTTGTGATGAAAATAAATTTTCCTCAGATTTCAGTGGCATGAGGGAGGAGGTGTATACAGGGTAAAACTTGCCAAACTGTCTTTATCTTCTTTGTCCTGGGAGAATAAAGTAACTATGCATGTGTTCTGAGGAGACACACTTTTCATTACCTTGTATTTGCCAAGCTAGTTTCCGGTGTCTGCCAGAGGAATGGCAGTGAAATCATTTTTGGTTCTGCACTCAGAACATTTATGTGTAAGTATAAGGTTGGGAGGCCCCTGGTTAGGATGCATCCACTTAAGGGGATGGATATTTTGTTGAAGTAGTTTTAGGCTAAGCGCATTATTCAGTGGTCTGATAGTGACTCCCAGAAATCGAACCAAAGTTCAGAAATCCCTTTCCTTAATCCCAATGCTCCCTGCTGTCCCTGGAAAGCTCCTAGCTGCCTCAGTCTCCAGGCACAAAACAACTGGCAGCTTCCTTAGCTGTTTCGTGATGCAGTTGCCGTACATGCTGGATGTATGGAGGGCAGGATATTGTGTGTGTGTGTGTGTGTGTGTGTGGGGGGGGGGGGGGGTCTAAAATAGGCCGCGAGACCCCACCAGATTGCGAGGCACTTGTGAGCTTGCAGACAAGTCCATCGCATTTCGGAAGAAGTCACGTGGGCATCAGAAGAATCTGGAATCCCCTTTAAGTGGAATACCTCGGCGATGGAAATCTAACCCCCCCTCCCAGCCCCACCCCCCCAATTTTTCCAAGTTCTGCACCACAACCTCGTCCTCCCACACCTCCTCCTATTCGATCATACCTTCATTCCCGTTGGCGGGCAGGACTCTGAGCATGTGGGCGGGACACGGCTCTGCCTCTGACCTTTCAGTGTGACGGATAGCTTGTTTTCTGAGCGTGTGGCTGGCTTCCCTCCCTCTCCGTCTCGTCCTTTGCCTCTAACTCTCTATCTCTTTCTTGGGGATGTCGCATATCAGACTCAGTGAAGTCACCTAAGGTTCTGCTGAAATGTCAAGTGATGGTTTCATTGGCTACGTGCCGCCACGAGGCCCACCCCCTGCTCAGCATATTGTCCAATGGTGACCCCCGCCTTCCACTATCTACACAAACTGCGTCTGTCAGTTTGAGACCTCCATGCAGGATGGCAATTCGCTAGAAGGTTATACCAGGTCACTTTGGCAAATGACTGGCTATATGAAAATGTGACATTCTTCAAATAATCACTGTGAACACAACCATTCGGTATGGTATAGGGGTGCATGCTTGCGTGTGACATTGCAGTGGATTATTTTTGTGTGATCGAGAGAGATAAATAATTATTAATTTAACCTGTATATCTCATGTTTAGCCTACGAAGGGGTTCCTGTGGGCATATTTTTTGCAGTTTTTGATTGCATGTGGGTGGTAATATGTCAGTTTGGTGGTGCTGGAGTCTGCATGTGTGTTTGTTTGCGTGTTGGGGTCCGTGTAGAGTGGCAATGGGCTTGGGGTACTGTTGATCTGATCAGATCTGACAGCTAGAGATTCTCTCTGTGTTCAGACATGCCGGGACATGGTGCACAGTCTATGTTACTCCGTCAGCACACAGATACACAGATTTGGTCTATGTCTGTGTCAGTCAGGGATTGGAGTCGCGGCCAATAAAGAAACAGGAAACAAAGCAGGGAAGGAAATGAGTCAATAAGGCTATTAAGTGAGTCAAATTAAACATAACAGGAAAAAAACGTAACTGGTTTTGCACTGTACTCCTGACAGTCAGGTGCCGGACTCTTTTCTGGAAAGTTCTTCGGTGTGACTCTCTGTGCGCCGTAATGATGCAGCACTTTAGTGTGTTAGTGATTGTCAGGCACACGTGTGCAGCACCTGTATCACAGACAGCCAGTCCGACAGAAAGAACAGACGTCAGCCAGCTCACACGGGAACCACTAACAACACATAATCAGGCAAAGCCTCCTTCTTTTTGATACAAACCTTCAAGGAAAAATGGGATTCCAGAATCCTTTGGATGCAACGTCAGACGGTAACTGGATTCTGAAGAAAAAAAAAAAGATACTTGTGATGTAAATAAATTTTCCTCAGATTTCAGTGGCACGAGACTCGGAGGGAGGAGGTGTATATAGGGTAAAACTTGCCAAAACTGTCTTTATCTTGTTTGTCCTGGGAGAATAAAGTAACTATGCATGTGTTCTGAGGAGACACACTTTTCATTACCTTGTATTTGCCGAGCTTGTGTCCGCTCTCTGCCAGATAAATGGCAGAGAAAGTCCTCCGTGACTCCCTGAACTCCGGAGTACGTTCCACCTGCCAGCGTCCCGAGCAGCGAGCCCGTCTCCCTCTCTCTCTCTTTCTCTCCCTTCCTCTGTCTTTTACTCTCTCTCTTTCTTTCCCTTGCTCTCTCCCTCTTCCTTCTTTCTTTTTTTTCTCCCAGGCAGGAATTTGCATGGACTTCTGGCTCCACAGCCTCCATCTCTGAGAAGTTTGTAAACTCCGGCGCCGGGGAGGAGGTCCAGGACGGCAGTGGCGGGATACGGATTTTGAGTGGCTTCTTCAGGAATTGGGAACCCCCCCTCCCTCCCCCGCGCCCCCCCTCGCCCACACACATCCGCCCGCCCCCTGACCACCACCCCCCCTGGTGGCGATGTCCCCCTTGGGAGAGAAGGGGAGCCTCTGTGTACCCCTCGCCCTCTCTCTGCTGGGACTGCTGGTCTTGCTGGTTGTGAATGGAGCTCATGGCTGGCCCTTTGAGGATGAGGATTACTACATGCAGGAGCTGCTTTCACGGGAGCACTACTACCATACCCCTGAGGAGCCTGTGGCCCCCCCAGAGGCCCCGGACCGGGGGGCTGAAGACCGTGTGAACCTCAGAGCAGCCAAGAAGGAGCCAAAGAACAGGGAGAAGGAGAACCGGCCCGACAAAGCGGCAGCAGGTAGGCAGCCCTCTGCCGTCCACCCTGTACTTCTTACCATATCGCAGCACCTGCACAATAAAACTTTATTGTGTAAAACCTTTACTCATGACGGAATTACGCATGATGGAGTGCGCTCTCAAAGTTGCAGTGAAACACTAGCAGCACATTAGAAATTGTAAGCCGTTTACTCCCGGCGTGGATCGTAGCCGGTGGCTAACTGGGTTAACCGCCACTTTTCTTTCTGCCCCGCAAAAAGGTTTCGGTTCCTCCTGCACACTTTTGCACCCTCTGCAGTATTCCCACCAGCAGGGGGCAGCAGAGAGACCAGGTCCGCGTCCTGCTATAAAATTGTGAGATATACGTGGGTGATCCTCTCTAAAGCAAGAGCTCATGATAAACACCTTGCAGTTACTATGACGGGACATAAATTCTTTGAACTCATGCAAAAGCCTCAAAAAGCTCCTGAAACTGATCAGGGCTTAAATACAGGATGATAACGATGGAATCCCCAGTACCGGGCTTCTCAGATCTCAGTCTGACACACCATAAAGTTCAACTTATTACCAAGGGGCAGATGTGATCAGAGCTAGCCGCACGCACTTTTATCACCACGATTCTCAGTGTCATGAGACTTCATACGCCCCCTATAGATCGACAGCTGCTGTAACTTCAGATTACAGTATAATTACGGCATCATTACTGTGACGCGCTGTCATTTTTCAGAGGTGTAAGATGTCATTATGAGCCTATGCAATACACACTTACGCATCTCTTAGGTAATTTAAACTTGTCACGCCTGGAGAAAACACTTGTCAGAGGTAGATTGATTAATTAATAGGGATATTGGGAAATGAAAACCTTATAAAGGATAGAGTAACCATGACAAAAATCTAAGCATAATCAAATGATAGAGGAAGAAGAAATAAAACGTAAAAGAGAGGGCCTGCTTGCGGGAGGCGTGTATGGACCACAAATGCGGTTGTCGGCAACGAATCGCGGTTTCCCATTTATGATCCCTTCAAAGGGAACGTTCCAAATGAGATAAAGGCTCACCTGGGAATGTTGGTTTGATGTTCGGGGATTTCTGCAACTGGCAGGGTTGACGAGCAGGATCTGAGGACGCCGCCTGAGAGGCCGTAGGTATCCGTCTCTGGCCAATAATCGGGATGCACCCCCAGGAGGATTTCACACATCAAAGTGAAGAACCTCTTAGCATTTACCACACGCCTGAGGCGCATCTTGATTGAGGGAGGACAAGAAGAGCATCATTTCCTGTCAGCTATCAATGTAAACACGTCGCGGTGCCCCAGAACCAACCGGCTCATGGGTGCTTGCGCCGTTTCTGATGCGTCTCGCGCGTTTATGCCGAATTAGCGTTAAATGGGGGCTGATTCAGCCATAATAACTTCACACTCATTTCTGGGGCTGCAGTGGTGCAAGAGGCTTGGCAGTAGCCGTTGTATTGGTGACAGACCTGGGCGGACGTTCTTCTGTCACGTGGCCATGTGGACTTTGCGGGAGGGGGAGAGGCTCCGAGGACATTTTTTAGAAGATCAATCAGCCTCACGCAGCTGAGCCTGACAGCTACGGGAAAAAATAAGCATTTTGCAGGACAAAGATTGGGAGGTTACCTCAGTGTGATTCAGTGGTCAATTGCTGAACATGAATTTTCACGTGTGGTTTATGGTGTTTCTGAGCAAATCAAGAGCGTTTTTTTCCTACATGAAAGTAGTTACCAGTAAGGACAAAAGGGTAAATGCTGTTATTTAAAGAGAGATATAAAACTGTTCATATAATTTGAAACAGGTATTGGCAACTTAGTGATTTTGATGTCTGTGGACAGGAGCACAGTAGAAGCGTGGAGACCCTGGCAGAATCAGGGCGCCCAGAATTTTACAGGGCCCTTGTATGCAAAAAATTTCATGCAACGGGTGGGAGTGGTATTGTACCATTTCATCAGGGGGAACCGCAGCAGCGGTTTGTCAGGCTGGCTTTCCTGCTATCTGCTCTGATATTCATCTTCCATCTGCATCGTAAAATCCTTTCCCAGTTGCCTCTTAAAACCATCACCCACTGGAAGGATGTCTCGTCCCGCTTCTCTCCATCCTGCCCTTCCTCAGAGATGTAATAAAGTGCATTTCCTCTGAGAGCTATAGCTATGTTGTGACTTTTTCCCCTTCATTAGGTCCTTATATTTATTACAAATCACTCAGCCGCAGAGTTCCGCTTCACTCCTACCAGATTAATACTCATTACCGTGTGATTCTAATCATATTTCTCTTGGTGGTAAGGGGGTCTTCCGCTTGTTTTTTGTTAAGCTCCCTGATCGATTACCCCGCCCCCCCCTCATTATTACCGGCACTGTATCACTTCTCTAACAGGCACATCACACGCATTACATAACGTTTTATTCTTTTAGAGACACTCTTATTCACGCTGGACCGACGAGCGTTGTAGGGAAAACGCATTTGGCAGGACAGGGTGTGAGGTGAGCCGAGAGCAGTAGCTCATTCGTTAAGAGGAAGTCTTTGAGGCAGAGGTGGGCTGTGTTTGTATTGCTTGCGTGCTTCTTTGAACTGGGTTTGGAGCCCGTCTGAAGGGGCTGTTTTACCTCGATGCACAAGAGTTGGAGGTGGGTTGTTGGCGCGGAGTGTGGCTGAACAGCTTAGGCTCTGGTCCATGGGAAGGTTGCTGGTTTGAATCCCAGAGTCATTGGGCTCTTGAGCAAAGTCCTTAATCCCTAATTATTATAAAAGCACTGCTAAATATATAAATGAAATTAAATTTGGAGGAGCAACTCTTATAAGAGATGCTATCTGTGATTTATATATGTATATATATATACACACATATGCCTAGGAATCTGCAACGTTTACATGACTAGCATCTAGTTATGGACCCTTAACTACAGATTGCTTTTAGTGCTACGGCAGCAGATCGTCCCTTGGGGTGTGAACCTTCTGGTCAGAGGGGCGACTCCATAACCGGGTAACTTTGGCATTTGTGTGGATGTCATCCGATTCTGTTATTTTGTTATGTTGCATCTTCAGTCCATCACAAGGCACCAGAACTGGTTGGGCTGCATATGGGACACGATGAATCCCCAGAATGTCAGTCCATCTGGATAAGTGCTGGGGTGCTGAAGACGTAATAACGGCTGGCTGCAGGCGAGAAGGGCTTCCTCAGCTATGTCTGAAGTGAGGTTTCCTCTGCTGAGGACCATCTGAGGAACAGGCCCAGCCTCGTGGCAGTACGACCTTCTGATTGGGCGACAGCTTGTGGCCCAGCGGAAATACAACCATCTGTCTGTTATTCACATTTTAAATAAATGTTTTCTAGGAAAGAATGGAAACAATAAGGTCGAGAAAAACAAAAAGGGCGGGATGAAAAACAGCATCAATGAAGGAGAGAGCCATTTCAAGCCTGTCAAGGAGGGTAAGTGAGAGACATGCCACCGTTGGACTCCGTTTGCTTAAATAAAACATCCGAAAATAGTAATATCATGTCTGAACATTTAAGTAGACTTCCCAGTGGCGGGTCAGTCATTCCTGCGATTATGACTATCCTTCCCAGACACACTGGGATAAATCTCTGTATGGGTGGAGCCAAACAGGTAGAGCTATTACATCAGGCGGTCGTGTCAAGGGCAAGATTTTTTAAAACTAATGTTTCCCTAGAGGAAACGCAGCACCCGAGGAAGAGACATATATTTCAAATAAATGAAGTGACAGACACATCCCTTTCTGTTTAAAGATTAAATGTTTTGTCTGGGCCGCCCTGGCTCGTGATATAACTGCTATTCAAAATGCAGAACGCAGATAAAAAAAAAAAAAAAAAGGCTGCTTGTCTATTAGCCAGTAGAGATTATGTGTCTCTTGTGATTCCAAGCAGCGATGGCTATCCAGTTTTCTTTCCATCAGCTGTGAGGTGCAGTTTCAGATGACACAAATGAAATTTGTCAGCAGCGTTATATCTTTTGGAAAAACGGAGGTTGCAGCTTTAGTGTTGTCGCCATGGTAATAATAAATCGAGCATAAAGATGTCTCGGGCCAGCAGTGTTAAAAAAGGGGAACCTGAAATGTTATGATCTAGATATCTAATCAGATAAAAATGTCATTTCAGTAAAACAAGGCATCACGTTCCTCGGATAAAATGAGAAAGTGAAGTGAGCTCAAATGGACGTGAACTGCAGCTTTGCATCAGCTGAAAAGCGGGGAATACTTGAGCTGGGATACAGATGTTAGCGTGCCTGGTGCGGGAGTCGAGGCTGACGGCCTCAGGTGGTGCTGTGATCCGAGTCACACCATCAGGATCACGGACAGTTCATCTGGGCGTCGGCACCAGCATTCGTGTCAGAATAGGATTTCTGCTGAAATGAAAGTCACAAGCAATCCTGGAGGAATATCAATGTGTTCCGGTATGATCTGTCAAATTTAGGCACTCTGATATCAGAAGAAAGGGCTGTAATCAGCAAGTCTACACAGGGTCACTGGGGCCCGTGGCGAGACTCTTTCTGATATGAAGCTTGACCCAAAGGTCCGAAATTTAATCCAACTTGGCTGGGTGAGAAAATGTCTTTGTATGTTTTTTTTTTTTCTTTTTAAATTTGTTTTATTTAGCGGCTGATGTGAGCCATTGGAACATGGAGTAATGAAAGTGAGGGTAATGATAATTGATGTTGCCATAAAACTGCAGCAACTGCAACATATTTATTGCATTACAGAGCATGCAGGCATATTGGGGGACAGTGTGCGGTGCAGTGAGCTAAGTCTGTTTATCTGTACTCCAAAGGTCACCAGTTCAGCCTCAGCATGTCTGTGGGTCCTTGAGTAAGGCCCTTAACCCCCAGCTCCCTGGTTGCCCCAATCGGTGGCTGCCCTTTGTGGACAGCTTACTCTACAAAGAGCAAGTTGGGTGGCATAAAGACAATTTCCCAATGGGAATCAATAAAAGTA
The DNA here is from genome assembly GCA_015163995.2 of Mormyrus lacerda. Classification (NCBI taxonomy): domain Eukaryota; kingdom Metazoa; phylum Chordata; class Actinopteri; order Osteoglossiformes; family Mormyridae; genus Mormyrus; species Mormyrus lacerda. The sequence continues at coordinate 12,660,024 of JAABNX020000047.1, read as the reverse complement.
TCAATTATTATAAACATCAGCACTGAAGCCCATATACTCGTTTACTAGGATAATTCAGGGGATCCAGGTTTCATGTACACATGCAAACAAGAAGTAGACAAAACAAAAAAGCACAACACATATTAACACATTAACACATATTAAAAACATATTAATATAAAGCATGCAATAAATCTCTCTTTCACTTCAGATAGTCCATGTTACACCCTGTCATGCTAGTCCTGAACTGTATACTGGGATTTTAGACCATTCTTTGAGAAGGAAAGTCTCTGGTTATTTGAGGGATGAACAAGGTGGTAATCTAAGCTGCACTCTGTGCTCTAGAACTTTCTAGAAAGGTTCAGTCATGCTCAGATCTGATGATGGGGAAAACCACAACAGCATTTGACTCTATCTAGAGTTCATGAAGCCCTGATGTTCTTTAGCATTATTATCCAGGAAAATGGGGATATCATAGTAAAGTTATGTTTGCACCACAGGGTGCTGTAACACGGCCTCTTATACCTTGGATATTATAAAAATATGCGGAGTGATCATGTAAGCTAGTGACTCCTGCAATATGGCGGCTAACGCTGACAGGCTTTGTGGGTCGAAGGCATTCTTTGGTTTTCTCCAGTAAGACCATCTGGATGTAGGAAAAAGTGTGAAAAATGACTCTAATCAGACCATTTGACTTTATTCCATGGCTCTGGGGTTCAAGCTTTGTGTTCTTTATACCAGAATATGCATCTTTTTGCATTTGCTTTGGTTATAAGCAGTTTCCAAATGGCAAGCTTACTATAAAATCCAGCTTTTGAAGCTTGCAGCGGGTCACATTCATGCTGATCCAGTTCTGTCGTCATTTTTGAGGTCTTTTGTGGTGTTCAGGTACCTATTAAAGTGCCGACAGGCCTCTTTTGTACTGCTAATTGGCATTCGACCTAATATGAGTCACTTTTGTAGCTGCATTTATAATTGTGATTTACTCACATGAAAGTTAAAGTCCTTTGCTTTGTACATACACACATTTTTCATGACCACTTTTCCAGTGCAGGTCACCGTGACCTTGAAGCCTGTCCCAGAAGGCAAAGGGCACGAGGCAGGGGACACCAATCAACGGGCACACAAATTTAACCTAAGTTTGGAAGGAATCTGGAAAGACTACAGGAAACCCACACAGACGAAAGGAGAACATGAAGATATCACGCATGCAGAGTGCAGGCAGGAATACTAACACAGACATAAACACACACATCTTACCTCGAATCACCACGCACCATAGTAGCAAACATTGATGAAACTTGTATAGGGTATTATGGGGGATTAACTTAATTGCCACTTTTAATGATTTCCCAGCTGCATCACAGCACTAGTTGAACAGATCTCGTTAACAAGACTGGAAGGGAACTTCTTATTCAAAGCAATTAGGGATCTCTAACAAAAATACAGTATCACCTTTAAAGATTATCACTAAAAATGCTAAAAAAAAAAAAAGGTTATTCAAATTAAACATTCAAGCCCAAGGCCTTTGTGGTTTCTGAGCAAATGTGAATGTTAATGGATTCTGGTAAATATGTTGTTTTGGAGCATACATGTCTGGTAGTGGAATTCAGAGGCTTTTTTGTGGTAACGGTGATTCAGGGTAGGGTTGGCTAATTAAATTACATGCTTTGATAGCCTGCTCCTCTGTGATGTCATAGAGGTGGGCGGTCAGCTGACTCATCTTGGGGCCTTTAAGGCAAAAAATGAGACTGAGCTGCTGATTACATAAAACCCAATTCATTTAAAAAATTGCATTATGCTGTCCTGCCCTCAAACGCCATTTGAAGAGGGGGAAAAATCAACAAAAATATAAGGTATCAGATGTATATTACATTAGATCCAAGTGTCTTGAACTAGGATGCTTCTGGATTCAGGTGTGCCAGACCAGGCGATCACATGCCAGTCTATTCATGTCAGCAGAGGCATAATCAGACAACATTGACAGCATGAAAACTGGGAGGTGAGGCTGAGATGAGAAAAGCTTTCCCTCGTCTTCAAAAGCAAACGGAAACAATAAAGGAGAAGCCAGCACTCTGACTTCTATGCAGGCAGAGCTGTCCAGATTGCTCTCCGCATCGTTGACACTTTTCTTCAGGTGCCATGTACATCTGTGGGTTTTCATACATGCAGGGATGTTGTAAAGACCGGGAAAGTCAGGATGATTCCAAGGGTCCCCGAGAGGCCTGGGTCCTAATAAACGTAGAACATAATTGGATTGGTCTGGGATGGGGGTCCAATATGAGGTTGTTCAAAGGGACCTAAAATCAATAGTGGCAGTGCTGCATGCATGTGTGTCCACCTGTGTGCACCATGTACTGTCAACTAAATAAACACATGGCAAATGCTGTACCTCTCATCTTTTCAGGCTGGAGTTTAATTGCATGCTTTGTTGTTTTGACTGCAGAAATTTAATGAAGGACCCATGCATTAATTTTTTTTTATATATCTGTACATTATGTGCACTCTGCTGGCATAACTCATGCTAACTTTGATTAAAATTGACCCATTAGGTGACGCAGGTTGGGGCCCAGAGTGAAACTGGATGGTGGGGGGAGTGGATGCTGTTGGTACGGCAGGCCTAGGGTTCCATTTAAGCTTTCAGCGGCTATAGTTAAATAGGGAAGTGTCTTTGATACTTGTTTTTAGCGGACTCACAACGCAACTCAAAGCTTTGCTGCACCATCCTCTCTCCTCATTCCATCCCATATGGCAAATGACTCAGTTTCTCTCAGGGTTCGATTGCGCCAACCCAGGGTGAATTTGTGGCGTATCTAATATGTTAGTTTCTGCACGAACTTTTGCACCGACAACATCATTAGAAGTAAATGCTGATGCTTTGACCCGTACCCGAGCATACCGTAGATTTATGGGTTACAGCTGGACGTTTTATTGGTGCCGAAGTTAACTTCCTTCTCTGAAGACTGAGCTAGACTTAACTGTGTCCCGATTGTGCATAGGGGGTAGAGAGTTAGGTCTCTGAGATGTGATGGGGCACCCTGAGCGGTCAGGTGTGTTTTTGGGTGATGACCTAACTGCCATCTCATCACAGCTGCATTTGCTTTAGTTTCAAATTCCGTAATTGGGATCAGATGCATCTTTTAAGGAGGTTGCACATCTTGGGAGTTAAATTCCGTTATGCCATGCGTCATCCTGCAGTAGCTTCCTCTGCATTTTCGGTTCTGCCGTGCTGGTGAGATCGGCGAGCCTTGGCCCCATGACAGTGCAGTAATGGAAACCACATGTATCACATGGTGTCCCTGCAGACCGACCTACTCCGAGGCAGGAATACCTGCTCTTGTTGCCCTAAACTGCCATCTGGAGCAGCCAGGAGCAGCATGGTGATGGAGCTGAAAGCAAAGCTGTTAGCTATCAGGCTTCCAATGATAAAAAGGCTGAATTTGCAGGGAAATCAAGGAAAATTCCAGAACGGCTTCGTCGCTAATAAGCAAGGGTTACACTTCCCATAATCAATCAGAAGATGGGGAGTTCTGTGCAACGTTGCCAACAAAACCATGAGGTGAATGAGAGCTGGCGGCTGGCTGTACTTTCCACTGGCGATGAGTTAATAATTTGTTTGGGTTAAAGCGCCTTTGTGACATATTGGAAAAATTAGCAACCTTTCGAAGACTTTCTGCCATAATGACGTGGAATCCCATGTGCAAAGAGGCACTGTGAATGTAATAGATACATGGACAGAAACTTGCTGAAATGTTTCATGAGAAACAAAAGACTCTTTAGATACTTGGTTGCTTCTCATCTTCTTGCATCTAAGACATACCAGGCTGGCATTAGGGTATGATGTAGAACCAAGGGCAAGCGAACAGTGGCATGAGTGTAGTATGAATCGATTCCCATTGATGGGCTGATAGATGTTATTCTTTACTCCTTTGTTAGTGTTGAGTCCAAGCTAGAACAGTCACTAGACTCATATATTAAACTCCCATCATGCAGTTGTATTGAGGCTGGTTCAAATATGCATTATGTTCCAGCTGTACTACAAAATCTTATAACTACAACCTTCAAGACTCATCTATACCCATTAAAGCAGAGGGTAACTCACCCAAGTTCGGAAGTGCACACTAATGTACCTTGTAGTGTGTCCTAATTGACTGGGAAGCGTGCCCTAATTGACTGGGAAGTGTACCCTAATTTACTTGGTAGTGTGCCCTAATTGACTAGGAAGTGTGCCCTAATTGACTGGAAAGTGTGCCCTATGTCACTGGGAGGTGTGTCGTAATTTACTGGAAAGTGTGCCCTAATCCACTGGAAAGTATGTCTAAATCAACTGTGAAGTGTGCCCTAATTGACTGGGAAGTGTACCCTAATTGACTGGGAAATGTGCCTTAATCAACTGGGAAGTGTGCTCAAATCACCTTGGAAATGTCCTCTAATAGACTGGGAAGTATGCCCTAATCGCTTGGGAAGTGTGCTGTAATCGACTGGGAAATGTACACTGCTTGACTGGGAAGTGTGCTGTAATCAACTGGGAAATGTACACTGCTTGACTGGAAAGTGACCCTAATTGACTGGAAGGTGTGCCCTACTTGACTGGGAAGTGACCTTAATTGGCTGGGAAGTGTACCCTACTTCGATTGGCACAAGAAAGGCAAGATAATTTATATTTTGGAATTAATGGCTGGGTCTCTCTGCCTTGTCACTGCTATGCGGTGTCACCTGTTATCAGATGGAGGGCCCACTGGACCGCGTGAGTTCTGCTTGACAGATCGTACAGGTTGTGCAGTGACAAATGGGAAGCTGACAGCACACACATATTGGGGGGAAATGAGATAATCTATATCATGGGAGGTGATGAGTAATGAGTAACTGGCCATGATAAATTGGGAGAAAGTACGACAAAAAATATATGAAGTATCATTATTGATTATGTTCACAAAAAGCCGTCCATGTGTCCTCTTCCCACGTGTACCTGTCTTTGGTTTACCATTGTGTGAAGCCTGCTAAAAATTCACCCATTCGTTTAGGAGCTCAAATTCTTGTATACTCCAGTGTAACCTTGACAACAGCACAATTTACTGCTTTTCCCGCTGTTGGAGATTGAATAATTGCTTGATTGTGCTCCATTTTAGATCAATCTGTGTCACAATTAAACAATTAAACAATGACGTTTTAATGCCGCATTTTACGCCTCCGTGGGCCATAATTGCTTGTCCTCCTTAAACAGCTGCTGAGTTATTCTTAAAGGAGAAACGACGGCTTTTCCTATTGGCCAAATGTTAGTTAACATTGCTGACACATAACTTTGCCTTTTAACATCTCAGAACCAGCTAATCCAATCATCCATTCATTTTTTTTCTAACTTTGTATCCATGATGAATTTTAAAAATGCAGGACAGTTCAGGCTCATTTTTGTTTTTCTCTGATTGCTGTTATGATGTTTCTATATCAGAGGAGAACCAAACATCCACAGACACACGGCTGGCGGTAGCTTCTGTGACTAAATGCTAAGTGTGCCACCACAGTGAAATGGGAGGTGGCTACTCAGATGGTTTGTGTTGCTACAGGAACACGGAGTGACTTTCAGGCAGCCCTGCCCATTATCACAGATTCTGAAATAACAAGTATCAGAGTGTTTGCTATGCTACATACAGAACATTTCATGTGTTTTTTTAAATATATCATTAAAGCTTGAATGGAAACTTTTTCAAATCAAGCCAAGTGGGCTTCACTGTCATACCATCCATATGCAGGTATGCCGTAGCCATTTAGTTTCCCCAAGACTGTGGTGCGACTTACAGATTGCAAATGACAAGAGGAGGGTTTTCACAATACTTAAAGTGGAAACCAGGGGGGTTGGAAGATTAGGACATGAATAAGTCAAGCTGATGAACACTATGATTTAAATCCCCCAATGCATTAACATCACTACTGCTAAGCAAACCAGCAACGGCCTCCCTTGCTTGTAGAACCTCGGCAAGCCGAATGAGACCCGCCGACGTGACAAGGTACCTACATAATGGAACAGGAAGCTCAGCATGTTTTTTTATAGCCGTATTACATGCTGGTCACACTTGGTTACTTTTACAGCCACTGTCAGCCCCTGAAGGTGATGTCCAGTATGGCCGCCCCCAGCAAAGTTACACCAGTAAACAACCACATTATTTAATTCTTTTTATTCATTACTGTTCTTCTGTTTCCATTCTCTACAAGTGCCAGTCGTCCTGCCGCTGTTGATGTAGCTGTGTTCGTGAAGCATTGTATCCCATATTCATAAAAACATGACTAAATAAGACTGAAGCATTGTATCCCATTCATAAAAACATGACTAAATAAGACTGAAGCA
>JAABNX020000047.1:12597231-12648255 GCA_015163995.2 Mormyrus lacerda | reverse complement strand
GTCCTGTTTATAATATTTATGGACAGGATTTCTAGGCGCAGCCAGGGTGTTGAAGGTGTCCAGTTTGGTGGCCTCAGGATTGCCTCGCTGCTTTTCGCAGACGATGTCGTCCTGTTGGCTTCATCTGCTGGGGATCTCCAGCGTGCTCTGGGGAGGTTCGCAGCCGAGTGCGAAGCAGCGGGGATGAGAATTAGCACCTCCAAGTCTGAGACCATGGTTCTCAGCCAGAAACGGGTGGATTACCCTCTTCGAGTCAGGGAAGACGTACTGCCTCAAGTTGAGGAGTTCAGGTATCTCGGGGTCTTGTTCACGAGTGAGGGTAGGTGAGATCGGGAGCTGGATAGATGAATCGGAGCTGTGTCTACAATTTTGCAGGCGCTGAACGGTTCATCGTGGCTAAGAAAGAACTGAGCTGAAAAGCAAAGCTCTTGATCTATTGGTGCATCTTCGTCCCTACCCTCACCAAAGGTCATGAGCTATGGGTAATGACCGAAAGAATGAGATCGCGAATACAGGCGGCCGAAAGAAGGTGTCTCCGCAGGGTATCTAGACTCTCCCTTAGGGATAGGGTGAGAAGTTCGGATATCCAGGAGGGCCTCAGAGTAGAACTGCTGCTTCTTCACGTCGTAAGGAGCCAGTTGAGGTGGTTTGGACATCTGGTGCGGATGCCTCCTGGGCGGCTACCCGGAGAGGATTTCTGTACATGTCCTACAGGGAGGAGGCCCCGGGGCAGACCCAGGACTCGCTGGAGGGATTATATCCCCCCCGAGGAGCTGGTAGAGTAAGCTGGGGAGAGGGAGGTCTGGGTACCTCTCCTGAAGCTGCTACCTCCTTGAGTTGAGTTGAAGTTAAACCCACAAAGGAAGCTTCTGCAGATGTAGGTGTGTGGCAGTCTACCTTTTTACTGAGGTTCTGAATTGTCACGCCTCATTCATCAAGGAACAATTGCAGGGCCTCAAAGACACAGACAGTTCTGTGAGCTGCCTTTGTGCTGTTCCTCGGCCTGCTCAGAGCTCCTCTTTCATTTTCCCCTACGCTGAATTGTTATACATCCATTTTCTCTTAAAATTTATGGAAGCTTACAGGGAAGCACCTGTTTTATCTCCTAATTTAGATCTTGCCAGTTTAGTCTTTTCCTTGGCAACCTGCAGGCTCTTGAACAGCCTCTGACAAGTGTAAATGGACTGGCCAATGCGCGCCAAAAACAAACTGATGTAAATTTCCTGCTCGGTAGGATGATTCACACCTCTTCCAGCCTCCCAGTCGTAGTTGGGTGTGGCTAATATCAGCCGCGTGGGGGGAAGATCTTGGCCCCCACACTTAGCTCACTCAACGGCTGTTCAGCCCCATATGTCTCGCCCCGGTGCTGTCTCCCACGCAGAGACTGCCCTCTGTCGCCCCCTACAGGCCGGGATCTATGAAGATGAGTTCTACGAAGGCGGCTGGTGTGCGGGCAGGAACGACCCAATGCAGTGGTTAGAGGTGGATGCCAGGAGGCTCACTAAGTTCACAGGTGTCATCACGCAGGGCAGGAGTTCCCTCTGGTCGTGAGTAGACCGTCGTCATGGCTACCATGCCCTCCCCAGTACACCCAGAGCGGGCAGCCCTCTTGCAGATCCAACACAAGCACTTTTTAATTTAATTGCCAAAATATCTCATAAAATTTTGCATTATCCAGTGCACAGGCTTCTCAAAATATATAAGCTGTATATAATTTTATTAATGGAATCTTGAACACGCCTGAAGTCCTTTGGGGCAAATAAATTTCTTAAACACTCTGCAGAGACACACCAAAGATTTGATTCAGCAATGTCTTTTCCATGACATCAGTTCCTTAACCACTGTGCTACCTGTTGGTGTAATGTTGATAGAGATTATTGAGAGATTACATTTCGAGTGTGTATAGTGCAGCCGGGTGTATATCAAACCACACCACTGTTGGGTCCCTCAGCAAGACCTTTAACCCCAGCTCATCCTGGGGCATTGGTTGCTTTGGACAAAAATGTCTGCTGAACAAAGAAATGTAATGCAAAGGTCTAGAACCAGCAACCTCCTGGCTGCTGGCCCAGCTCATTAACCGCTAACCAACCCCCACTGCACGCGACATACATCCAGACACCAGCAGCCGTCACAGATGAATGCCACTATTCTCGTGTGAGTAAATTAAAGCGACCCAGTGATTCAGCTGTGATGTAGCGTGGTGAGTTACTCCTCTCCCCTGCGGCATCAGGCTGTGTTTAAAGACCAGAGAGAATCTTCGGTTCTCCTTGCAATTTCTAGCCTGGGTAGTAATCAGCTACTGTACAGGTGGATGCCGGAAATACCCAGCTTTTAATTCCCAGTTAATCACTGTTTTTCAGAAGCTGAGAAATTTGCTCCCCCCCCCCCAAAAAAAAAGTCTTTTAAATCAGCCGCAATCTATGACACTTTTAATTCCTATCCACCTAGCAATCACTGATATGCTGTTATCTAAGACAATGGCAATTAAAAATTAGCCTGTGTAGGTACTTCTTACGCATCTGATAGAACACTCAGGTGCTTTATTTGTCGAATAATTTGAACAGAATCTAATTAAGTTGAACGGTTCATTTGTAAGGAATGTAATAATTATGTTTCCTGATTTTCGGCAACCTGTTGAAAGCTGAGGTGTTGTTCTAATGAGACTTTGTAGTAAGATGCCTTTTCACAGCGTCATTGTTCTAACATCTTCTCTCTGTCCAATTAATTGATTAAATGTAACATCTGCACATGGCAGCCAGACTTTATCGAGTATGCTTTGGAAATACCAGCTCCAGGATGTAGTGCTGCAGTGGAAGAGTGTACCGTGTAGTACGAGTAGAGTACATGTAGGACAGGTAGAGGTGGTTGGGTAATCCTGGTATACATTAGTGTACATTATAAGTTTTTCTCTGTCATGTCCTAAGGCACCCCCCCACCCCCGACAGTCACATTTTTGCTCCCTCCCAACTCCACACTAGCTGCTGGGTCCCTGAGGACTGGGTCAAGAAACACTGGATTAGATAATAGATTAGACTGCCTTTATCATCATTGTACAGTCTTTGCATGTTCCGTCTTAACTCTCCTATGAGACACACATATTCAGGTGACAGTCAGCCTTTTATTCTGCAGCAGTGTTTGTGGTGAGGAACCAGCTCAAGAGCCCAGAAGTGATGCAGGTAAATTGCTGGCCATGGCGTTCGAACCAGCAACCTTCCGGCCATAGGTACATGGAATGACGAAATGTACCAGTGCTGTTTCAGATGCATGCTGACAGTAAGTCGGTACAGCAGTAAGAAGGTTTGCATCGGGAACAAACAAATCAGATGTAAATGTAACCACTTTGTTCGTATTTTCAGTGATATCCCGCTGATTCATAAGGCACCAGATATCCTTTGATTTTGTCCTCGCTTTGATAAGGAAAACCCCCTAATTAAAATAAATAACTATGAACGTTTGATATTCATATCTGTAAAACAAGGTTTACATTAATTTACATATGTTTTTTAATAAAACAACCCGGCTGAGCTACGATATAACAGCTGTGGGGGGCTTTTCAAACTTTCCTTTGTACATTTGTTCGAAAAATGTTCTTGGAACCTGAAGATTTCGAGTAAATGGCAGGAATCTTGTACAGTACAACTATCCGCCAGAAAAAAATGGAAACTGAATTTAGACCAAGCAATTTATTAATAGCAGAAAATGTACGTGTGATCAAAGTTAATCCGAGTGGAGGCGCTGTAGGTGTGGCGAGAAGGTTAATTGATTTGGGGCTTGCTAATGAATGCATTTAGCTACACGAGAATTCCTCTCCCTCTTTGAAACGGAAAGGTCGCTGAGCTGCAGACGGAATGATGAAGAGAGTCTTTCATCCTGGTTTATTTCTGCTGGTGATTGACATGCCTCTTGTTGGAGGGGCAGCCGCCGTGCTTTACCTTCCATAACTGCCGCAGATGACATTCGTTTTAGACGATCTGAAATGGGAGCAGAGGATGCCCAGTAGACCACATGTACTTTTCAAATTGAACTTTTCATTGTGAGGATGGGGTCAGCCATTACTCATTCATTAATCAGCTGGAGCTTTTTTTGAAGAAGAAGAATTTGTGTCTGGAGATCCCCCCGTTTCCATGGCAACATGTGGGCTTGTCTAGCATCATCTATTCTGTTACAATGGGGTCTGAAAATCTCTCGAGTCAAGGTGGAGACTTGATAGAGAATAACCGGTTTATGAGACATGGAGTTTTCCAAGAGTTTTCCTTTTTGGAATTTGCACAGAATGTGCTGGGGCAACATAGCAAAGAGAATCCAAATTAATAGGTGAGAGAGAAAAATATATCTCAGGGCGATACATCGGGGCAGAAAGGAAACATCCCTTTATCAAGATTTGGAGGCCAAAAAAAAAGCCAAACTAACCATTGGGTTGGGCATAATGGTCTATCTGGGTTTACGGGCCGATTATGGGGAACAGGATACACTTGGGTCATCTGACTCACCCCTTTAGGTGGACATGTTTCTCTGTATCATGTATCATACTTTAAATTAGTTGTCACCTTGGGAGTGACCTATACGGAAGGGCTTTAACAACATGACAATGGACCAAGCCAATTTAGCCTCAGCTGCTGTGGATTTGGTTTTCCATCTCGACAAACGAGCCAAGGAGCAACCCGATCGGCACGACGCCTGGGCCCGACCGCCGCGCCAGGTCCACTCCATCGCAGCGGTCCATCTCATTAACCCCGTTAGCGCAGGATCTTTCTGGAAAGGTCATTGTTGTAGGTCTGAGTTAAAGTCGTCGTTTTTAGAGGTGCGACTCCCCGATTCTGCACCAGTATCTTAGAATGTATTCCTTGCACTTAACGTTGTTCCCCTTCCACGCTCCTCTGCTTTTTCGTGGCTCCTTCCGTTGGGGCCAAAAAATTATAAAACTGCAGGAAACCATAGCAACACACAAAGTATATCACAGTGCCATGTTGCTGTCTCTGATTTGGGGGGAGGGGGCTTCCCCCAGACCATGTGTGACATCCCCCCCATTCTGTCACCGCCCCCCCCCCAAAACAACACAAGCATGCCCTGATTAGCGAATGGCCCCCTTTTGAGTGACCCATCCGCGGCCCCTTCACAAAGGCCCTGCTTGCTGGCACAGGGAAGGGATTAATCACATCCCTTCAGTATGAATTATTTACGAGCTTAATGCCTCTTACGCGGCGGCGTCTTTCGACACTTCCATAGCCACCTCTCGTCTTTAAGTCATCTGCTCAAAAGGCAGGTGTGATAAATGGTGTTAAGTCGACTTTAGCATTATCAGAGGGCCGAACAGCTGCCAAGCGACACACATATCGAGCCAGTGAGGTCCGCCGTCACGTTTAAGTAAGGCATAGGCGCGGGAAGATGTGATGAGAGCTCGAGGTGCTGAAAGTTGGAATGACCAATAGAATTTACAGACGTTCTTTTCAATCATCGGTAACTATCTACAGCTAACATCTGCAGTCATTATGGAGAAATAATCATAATGTTGTCTCTGAGCCATTGTGAGATAATTAACATACCGCTATGTTATGTTAATATATAGGCATTGGCGAACTGCAGCCATACAGTATTCTGACACTGCGATTACCACCAACAACCAGATGGGGTGCTGAAGCACCCTCAGCGCCCCACCTGCCATTGCTAGTGCTATTGCAATAACATGTAAGAAAACAGTAATGGAAAACCTCACAGTTAATGTCATTAACTGGGCCGTATATTACCCACTGAACCATCTAACAATTTACCAAGGTTCTCGCTTCTGTTTTCTCTCAGCTGCGACTTTCTGCTTAATCTCAACGCTTAATTGTGACATTGTAGCAATGATTTGGTTTACTAAGTCCGTTTGGCTGGAGTTTCAGGCGTGATCCTAATGGAAAATTCCTTAAAACCTGCCGGCGTCTGGGCATTGGGAATCATGTCTGGGGAACACTGTTGTAAACAAGTGATGTAATTTTTCACCTTCAGCTTAAGGATCCCCCATAGCTGGAGTATAAGCTGTATGTCTCAATATTTGTGAGAGAAGCTTGGCTGTTTCACGGCCCAGATGATCTTCTTCAGGCTTGTCCCCCTACATGGATCACGCATCTACCCAATTTCCTCTATCTGCTTCCCCCCCCACCCCCACAAACATGCACCTCACTTCCCAGCCATCAAGGTACAGTGAATCTTCAGGGTCAGTGAACAATTATCTGGAAATGCCACTTCTGCCAAAGGAGTACTCATTAGTGCATTGAGCTAATTAACAGGAACTGGACCACACCAGACCTCATGTCCCATTAGCGGCGTCCAGGGCTGGTGACTGTGGTCCATGCTGCATCATTTGTAGGGAAGCTTTGGTGCATAACGTGAACAGCCACATACTGTATGGGAAAACGGCAGATTCACCATCATTCCTCCTAGTAAAGCCTGGATTCACGAACTACAGCTATTTTCCTACAGCCAACAAACTGTAAATGAAAATAAAACTGAAGAACAGAAGCGCACATTTGTCTTCGTCTGCTCACACCTGTCCTGGACAGTCACTGAGTAGGCCCCGTTTTTCACTCTTATTGTGTAGGGATTTATGTTGTGAGGAATGTCCAAATACCTCAAGCCCCACGGTCATGAAGACAGGACTGCTTGCATGTGTTATTCCCAATGACTCCAAAGCAGAACCAGGTGTGGAGTCAGTATATGAGGTAAAGGTAATTAAAACAAGCCGTCTGCCTGTTTCTTACGGCTAATCCCGTAGCCCTTCTTAGCTTGTAATATTTTTCTTTCGCTAAATCAGTAGCCCATTAATATCCTGTTAATCGTTGCTCTAGACAATCCATTCATTGTGACTTTGTGTTCCTATGGATCATTTTCTGAGGAAAATATTTGAAGATTCAAACACAGTTAGTTATCAATCTTCTGAGTCACCAGGATAATAGCACCGAAAATGGCTGTAGAGCGAATTGAATTGTACCGGAGAAGAAGACAAAATAATGATAATCATTTAATTCTGGTTACTTCCAGACTGCATTGTCGGAATATAAAGCAAACTGTCAATATATAGCCAGAAATCCGGGCCCCCTAGCAGAAGCTCACCTTGGGTGAAACACAACCTCTACTGGCATGTTTTGGCTCCTAATTCATTCCACTCCATTTACGGCACCCTGTATGCAGTGAACAGAAACACACCACTTTGGTTTATATGGTGTCAGGGTCACCCTGCCTCCTCTGTTCCTGTATTTTGTTCCCAGGGTTTCCTTTCTATCAGTTTAGTCCTGTGATTTTGTAGTTCAGTTTTGATTTCTTGCATTTGAGACTTAGTTGTGTTTTCATGGTTTTTGATATCCCCAGTGTTAGATTCTGTTTTCCCTGCTTCTTGGTTAGTTCTTAGTTTCCCTGTTTAGTTCCTTGAGTTAATTATTATTTTCACCTGTGACCTGTTTTCCCAACCCTTGTTGATTAGCATAACAGTTGGATGTCAGTAAAGTCTGAATGTAACTAGAAGATGATATATGTAGTTTGTGTTTAGTTCTTTACCTGCCTGTCAATCTGTTCCGGTTGACCAAAATCCTTTTCTTGTTTAGCCTGTTATACCTTTTCAGTTTGGACCCCTCAGTCTGGTTTTGTTTTTGTCATTATTTCTAATGTCTTTCTGTTTAAATAAACCCCATTTTGTCTGGTGAGCCGCAAGTGGGTTGTCCACCTTCCTATCTGCCTGTATCATGCCACGGCCTCACACCAAACCCGATCGAGTCTTTAACACATAGTTTCACGCTCTGTAATTTCTCTGATGTAAATGTTAACTCGTGATGCATGTGATCTTCGTTGTCATTTTTGTACTTATACGCTTAACATTTCAGAACGACACCCCCGAAAGGTGATCTTTACGGCGACATACAGAACTGTCGTTTCTCCAGTCATCAGCTCGTCGTGTACTCTTGGTGCTGAAAAGGCTGAAATGGTCTTCAGAGAATCACACCATCCTATTGGCCATAAATGTCCCCACACCTAGAAACAACCCACAAAAAATCCATATTTATTACTTTTGCAAACAAAATACGTAATGCAATTTAATAAAGCAGGTATGCTTAATTATCAGATTTCAGTTTCATTTCCCTTCTATTGTATACTTTGTGCAGTTTTTAATATTCAGGAAAATGTTACTCATGAAAAACACTGAATTGCAACTCATTAATGATTACTGGAGTTATTTTAATACGACTCGGGGACAGCAAGGTAATTTACGGTGGTACAAGCCCTTCCGCTCTATAAGCATGCACAGGAACTGACATTTATATCACGCAATCCTGTTCTTTCTTATTTTTAGTTTGTTTTGGGTACATTTTTAATAGAATAGTGTTATTACTTATCACAGGCAGTCCCCAGGTTATGAACGACATCCGTTCCGTAAGTCTGTCTTTAAATCAAGTTTCTATGCATTGTATTTAATATGGATTTTTAAAATAGGCTTCATGGTAGTCCGTTCGTGAACTTAACTTTTTTTTATACTGGCATTTTATAAATTGTGCCGGTTAGTATAATTCCGGACAAAACAGCTTTTGAAGTACTACTAATAAATGTGCGTTAGAATACTAAGAAAAATTATATATTCAGCGGACCTGGCTGAAGTAGGCTCTCTGTCAGCTGCCTTACTCTGTCCTTATGCTGTCCTTTCCAGAAGTGACTGGGTGACATCGTACAGAGTGCTGGTCAGCAATGACAGCCACACGTGGGTCACCCTGAAGAACGGATCCCAGGACTTGGTGAGCTTGACAGTTTCTGCCAGCCAGCAGTCTGATACGGGGCTGCCTGGGTCTGATTGTGTCCGCCTTGACATATTAAACAAGGCTGCTCCGCTGTCTGACCAAACACAGCATCATGGACCATTTTTCACACTGTGCGCTCCACAGGCGCTTTAGAAAAGTACAGGCATATTTTCTCCAGATATAAGGCCATAGATGAGGTCGACAGTGCTGAAATCCAACACAACTAAAACTTTAAATAACAGTGATGTATCGGAATATACTGTCTATGAAATGTACCATCTGAGCAGTGTTGCGTAAGAATTAGGCCTACTGTGAAATAATGCCTCATAAATCAGCGGAAACTGGCCTGAGTTCTGATATTTCATTACAATAAAGTATTCAATATTACCTACTGTAATGAGACCGACCAAGTGAGAAACTCAATATCATTGTATGTGAAATATACATTCATTTAACATTAAGTAAGTCTGTGTTGCTTTTTGAGAAGAAGTTGAAAAGATGTCAATATACGATCCTTTTTGTTTCTGGCCAGGTTTTATGTAATTGATTCCTTAGCGGCTCTCTTTCAAGGAATGCACTGCAGAGACGTCGGATGTGGTATATTTATGCCGCTGCTCTGCGTCCAATTATATTTCGTAACGGTTTGTTGTTTTTTAATTAGAGGTTTTTTGGTCTTGCACCAGTACCCTTGTTTCGTGGAAATCACACACATTTGTTTAATTTTAAGTATTGATTCTCCCCAGACGGACAAGCTTCATCCAGACTTCCTAGCGCCAAAGCGGCTGACTGGCCAGCTCTCTTTCGCTTTTAGTGCACTGCCAGATTTAATAAGCAAATTATTTTCGAATTAGTTTTTTTTTTCTCGCAAACAAAATGCAAAAAACAATAATAATGAAATACAAACAGTGTTTAAATTTTGCCGTTTCTCGTCTTTGACGGTCTTTGGCACTGATGGCAGAGATGCCCTGCAGATCTTCACAGGGAACAAGGAGAAAGAGATCCCGGTGCTGAGCGAGTTCCCGGCGCCGGTGATGGCGCGCTATATACGCGTGAACCCGCGCTCGTGGTTCAGCGGCGGCAGCGTCTGCATGCGGGCGGAGATCCTGGGGTGTCCCATGCCAGGTGAGGGCTGGGCTGCCAAAATACTATATCCGTATAATCGCTGCTCCCGCTATGTGCGTACTTTGCAGAATTGTCCAAAATGTTAATGATTTTTTTTCTTGATAACCCAGTATCTCCCTTCCAATTCTTTGCAGACCCCAATAATTACTACCGCAGGAGAAATGAAATAACAACCACAGATAATTTGGACTTCAAACACCACAGTTACAAAGAGATGCGACAGGTAGGTTAGATGGGCGCCTCTCTAAAATCAACACATGATTCAGGGTTGCCAGCTTTGGTCTGTACACGTATTTACATGTATGTAATAGTTCTATTACCTTGAAAATAGTCTGTAGGGATGTAAACAACCCCAACACTTTAAATGTATCAAATTTTAGGTTGATAATGGAATAATATAAATTTGCCGTAAGATTTCTTGCGTGAGTTGCACGCCGGATGCCTGACAGTTGGCAACCCTGTGAGTCCATGTATCAGTCCTAGGAACTTTTATTTTCTGCATGTCACCATGCAGTTTCTAGTGTTCGTGTCATTTAGGAATTCTCCTTCAGCGGTAGCAGTTAAATCATTGTCTTCTGGCTCTACTCTCTTTAGACATACCGATTCCTGAATATACGATTCGCTCCGCCATTCAGTTATATGGAAACAGTCCAGAACAACAGCATCTGGTGTGATCCAGAGAAGCCGTTTATGTTGCTATTCCATCATTTTAACGTGTTTTGCTTCCTTTCACAGCTACATCTACTCGGATCGGCTTCTTTTGCCGCGTTGTGTTGCTCGTTTTAGGAGCCAGTTTTTTTTTTTTTTTTTTTGAGAAATCGCTCTGTCACACGTTCCGAAATAAGACGGAACGCCAAGACTTACTGAGAATGTTTTTCAGTCGGTGACACACAGTTCACATAAGACTAGAAAAATTAGATGGGGATCAGTTCAGGCTACTCGCATTTAATGACATTATGTTTAAAAGTGTGCTTGTATTTTTATATTCAAAGCTATAAAACGAATCATTTGAGGTCAGCCTTTTCTGGATCATTTTTTTATCCATCCAGTTTTGGAGAGAGTACTGATACTCGCTTCCTGACCCGCTGGCCGGTATTTTTCTCCTTTTTTGAGCATGCTTGAGGTTAACCGTGGCGTAAAAGCATGGTCATTTCAGGAACTTTCTAGTTTTAGGCTTCACTTCCCCCCCTGCATCAGTTGACTTTGATTACCCCATACGTCATATGTAGGCAAAGCCTCAGACAAATATAAAAATTAAATGTTTTCCTTTCAAAGCAGACTATGCAGCTGAAAATGTGGGTGGGGAAAAACGACTCGAATATGAGCTCGGCGCAGCGTCTGAACAAACCACTACAATGTGGTCTTTATTTTTTGGAGCGTCTCCGACCCAGTGTTACTAAGTTATGGTCTGTTGGTCTCATTTCACGACGGTGGGGCTGCTCTTCGTCTGGCGGATCGCGATCCGTGAAGCCGCCATCGCAGACGGAGCCAGTGGCTGATTAAAACGGCGCTGTGGTAGAGCTGAATTTCAAGCCAAGTCCCGCTGTCCCCGTTCAGCTTCTCTTATGTGCCTGTGTTCGGCTCGCAGATTCTCTGCATGCGGTCAGCTGATTTGTCACGTGCCCCAATCCCTGCAGTTGAACTGCTGTTGTACTTTAGGGGATCTTTAAGTTGTTAAATAACAGCCACTGGAGTTGTCAGTATGTGGGTGTTCAACATTGTAAGCTGCGTGCGATAGTTTTCTTTGGATAAACGTGCGAGTCGTGGAAATACATAAAGTATATCTCAGTAGCCCTTTGTCATGCACGTCGTGCTTGACTTTCAACACAAAAAAACAGCACTAATCCAGAGCCATTTCTCAGATAAGATATACGGATGTGTATTTTTTTTGTCTGCAATGCTGTCCTCTCTAGCGTGCAAACTAGACTAGCTGCATGGTGTGATATTGTTTTACCGTGAACAGACTTGCCTTGTTTATGCAGTGAATGCTTTTCTGGAAGAGAAAAGTTTGCCCTCGTGTTCTGAGTCCCAGAAGCTGTCGGGGACATTATGACAGTCATTGGTCTTTTCCACTGACCCTTAGAACACTTAAAACAGTGATGACAGAAGCCTACTTTTCTGGGGGAAATTCCAGGGCTCGAATGACATTCACTCCTGAATCGTCAGCACAAATTTGGCTGAACATTACCCAGCACTGTGCAGAATTTGTCTATTTTCGCTGAGTGCCGACCTTAATATATTCCAGGTATTGGCACAGAGTGGCTGAGTTTCTCCCCGTATCACTGTTTCTTGAAGGCAAACGGACGTCTGAGCTGTAATTTATGCCGTTTGATTATGTTTCCAAAAGGAATGCATTAAGTAACTCTCCCTCCATTCAGCAGCGGTCAGTGGTTTGTGTAGCAGGTTAGTGCCATTTTGACATGGAACATGTATTACAGTTTGTTGCCTGTGTTTGGTTATTTTGATTGTCTGTAGTGTGTTTGTTTGCCTTTAAGAGCAGGGTTGTATGTTATATTGCATCTTCTTGCTGACCTACAATTGCTTTTGATAGCTTTGCTCCAAAGCGTCCAGTCTTCCATCCAGTGTTCCAACCCCTCTTCCGTCCAGTCTTCTGTCCCCTTTTCCATCTAGTCTTCCATTCCCTCTTCTATTCTCTCTTCCATCCCCTCTTCCATCCAGTGTTCCATCCTCTCTTCCGTCCAGTCTTCCATCCAGTCTTCCATCCCCTCTCCTGTTCAGTCTTCCATCCAGTCTTCCATCCCCTCTCCTGTCCAGTCTTTCATCCAGTCTTCCATCCCCTCTCCTGTCCAGTCTTCCATCCAGGTTTCCCAAAGACTAGATCATAGTTATGATGAAAGATTCCATTTAGATTGTGGGAAAACTCCCAGAAATAATATGAAGCCCTGTTCATTTTTTATTATTCTTCAACCAATGACAGAAATGCTTTGTCCAGCACCTATCCTAAAGAATTAATTGCGGTTCTTCTCAATCTCTTCACAATGCTTTGTTATTGCAGTGTGGTTTCCCAATATATATAAAACGATTTAGGGTAGCTGTAAGTTGGAGCTAAGAATACTGTTTTGTTTGTTATTTGTTTTTTTATACATTCTCCCTGTGAAATAGTTTACTTTGCTGTTTTCATCATCTACAGCTGATGAAGATCGTCAATGAAATGTGCCCAAACATCACAAGGATCTACAACATTGGCAAGAGCTTCAGTGGCCTTAAACTTTATGCCATTGAGATATCTGACAACCCAGGGGAGCACGAGCTGGGTAAGAAATAAATTATATGAAGAAGTGTCCATTTAGCCAACTAAGTTCACATTCATTTTTGTCGATATTCGACAGGGGAGACCCATTCGTAGTAATGCGTACGTCTCTACCGGGGTCCCGTGTGTTGTTCTGAACTGATCAGACTATCTTTCGGTCAGGTGAGCCGGAATTCCGCTACACCGCCGGTTCCCATGGCAACGAGGTGCTAGGTCGGGAGCTGCTGCTGCTACTGATGCAGTTCATGTGCCAGGAGTACCTGGCGGGAAACCCACGCATACGCCACCTAGTGGAGGAGACGCGCATCCACCTGCTCCCCTCCGTCAACCCCGACGGCTACGAGAAGGCCTTCGAAGTGGTGGGTTTGGGGTGCTGTGAGGTGGGTTAGGAAGGAGGTCTGGTTAAAGTCGATGACATTGGGTGTCGTGGTGGTCTCTGGGTGCGACTGAGGCCCAAAGTTTGGCAGATCCAGTGCGCATCCAGCGGAATAAAAGTATAACCCGTGCCAGAGGCGGCCAGGTGCAGACGCAGCACCCTGCTGGCCCCATCAGAATGGATCAGCGCCACGCTGCCGCTGCTCTGTTTGTTCTGGACCTCCCAGGGTTTGTGTCTCTGTGGAAGCAACACGTGCAAACAGACGCAACAATCAGTTTAACTCCCGGGTGCCAAAGGGGCTCCTTGTCTTTATTTTTATTCATTTTGCTTGGTGTCATCTTGCCTTCTTATTCCCTTCATATTGAAATCAAAGTGTATTTAGACTGTCGGTGCTTAACGGCATTTAATGTGTTTCTGTGACCTTCTTCCACCTAATGTTTTGGGTCAAATTTCAGCACCTTTAAGGAATTTATATATTTTTATTAATTAATATTATTAGTAATACTTTTGGGTTAAGTAGAGAAAATGAAAGTTTGTTTCCACTTCACATAATTACCGGCATCACATGTTGGCTGTCCTTAGCCTTCAGTCTTGTGCTTCCTGGGGTAGCTTTCAGACGGGAGGAGCGTTACCGAAAAGAGCTAGAAAAGTGACACTTTGATGAAATACTCACCGCACCGCCTGGATTCATGATGAAATATTTGGGAAACACGTTAATCTATCTGCAGGTAATAATGACTGTGTGCACCACGAGTTCCTTTTTCAAGCCCTTTGGTATGTAGGCAGAGCAGGCAGGATGCGCGTGTAGTTTGGAAATGCGAGTTTGTGGATGAGGTCGCTGCCAGCAGGGCTGATAAGATAGATTGAGGAAAGTCAGGCGTTCTTATCTGACTTTGCTGGTCGTAGACAGAAGGAGCTGTGAATTATGACAGGGATTCGTTGATAATGCAGTGAAAATCCCAGCTGAGAGTTTGCTTTTTAGTTATAGAGTCCCGTCACTTTACGTTATATTGTGTCCATATTGCAGTGACATTTATGCTACTTTTCCACTGGCATGCAGGATCCGACCCGTACCCGAGCAGTACCGTAAAGAGAGACTAGTTAAAGTGCGGCTCCAGCTCGCTTCGGTTTTCCACTGCAGGAGGGTCGGCTCGGTAAAGGCGTCGGGTTTGGAGAGCGACAGTGACGTGAGACAGAAGCGACGCTTATTTACTGTTCACACGGTGTACATCACGATTTACTATGTGCTAATTTCCACTACCACATCTGTGAGAATTGCTGTGTTATGTTAGCATCAAATGCTAGTGGAATTAGCATTCGCTTGCGTCAATTTGTATCATGAATCTATTCTGTTTAGCTGTTCTGTAGTCCTTTGTTTTAAGTAAGAGGTTGAAAATATTCAACTTGTGAGTTATCAGGAATGCTTCAATATACAGACGCTCCCCTACTTACGAATGAGATACGTTCCGAACGGCCGTTCATAATTTGAAATGTCCGTAAGTCGTTATTCAACATCATTTTAAGGGTATACACAAGTACAAAGAACTAGGATGCTGGGAGTACGCACGCTACACTGCTGCGCGGCGGGAGTAGCAGCCAGAAGTCGTACTTAGCGGAATTGGTGCGCAGAAAAAAACCTCGATGTTGCAGACATGAAACGTGAATCCAGTGAACATAATTTGGCCATGCAATCCTCTTCGTTCGTATGTCTGAAAGCTCGTAAGTTGAAAGTTTGTAAGTAGAGAAGCGTCTGTATTGCGATGCATGATACTACTAACAATAAATAATATATAGAATATGCCTTTTTTTTCCTTGAGAAAATCCATGCATATCGAAGCAGATCACTGTCTGATCTCCGTGCATTTCGACCAATAAGATGGTTCGGTCGCGTTCTTGTTTGAAGTAGAAAAGCACCATGAGAGACACACTTATACAGACTGGCAGAGAGCAGGTCAGGCACCGCAAGGAATCAGTTGATTAACTGTGATCAACCCTCCACTGTCATCTTTGGGAAAGTAGCCATACAGCCACACATATTAAATTGACTAACTATTGTTACTAACTCTGGTTGATAATAAGCTCTTCTATCCATCGGTCATCTATAACTGCCTACCCAGTACAGGGTTTTGGGGTTCTGATCAGTTGAGTTATTCCTTAAAATGTACTTAAATTCCCTGTTTTGGTCAGCCTGTTGAACCTTTATCTATTTTTTTTTGCCGTTAACCCTTCCATGTACATGGGCTGCTGTGCTTTCCTGCTGATCAGGGCTCAGAGCTGGGTGGCTGGTCTCTGGGTCGCTGGAGTCAGGACGGCCTGGACATCCATCACAACTTCCCGGACCTGAACTCCATCCTCTGGGAGACCGAGGCGAGGAAGCTGACCTCGCGGAGAGTCCTCAACCATCACATTCCCATCCCAGACTGGTACCTGGCAAAGAACGCCACTGTAAGTGTGGGGATGAGAAGGGATTGAGTGGAACATCACATGGTCACATGACGTGTGTCGTGTTTTTCTGATATATAACTAGTATTATACATGCAACCAATTTCACAAATCCAGTATCATTATATTCCTACATACTGTTTGAAAAATAAAATCAAAATACAGATTAAAATTCAAGAAAAGGAAAAACCGTCCAAAAACTTTGCTTATTTTTTTTTTATATATATAAAGTATCCCAAGTAATGGTTATTCAGAAATTCTCTGTAAAGATTGTAGGGTGGCTTAGATACTTGAGAAAGCTTTTATTTGTAGGTTACATGCGGCATTGAGCTCAGGCTTGTTTGCATCGTGAAATGAACTCGCTGGAAAAGGCTGTCCCAGATCTGCTCCAAGGGGCAGTGCGAGATGCTTAGAGTCGTAATGACAGCGACCGATCAGACGGAAACGACCGAGCACCCACTCGGAAATGGGGACAGAAATAGGCCGTAAAGCAGACTAAAAGCCTCAAGGAAATACCAATCCACCCCCACATTTTGGATGGGGAGGCTTGCATTTAACCTACACCAAGCCGCAGAGACAGCCGTTATTCCGAAGACCGGACACATGTTGTAGCTGCGTAACGATCACTCCGCCGCCCTCCTGTCCCCCGCTCCTCCCGTGCATTTTCAATTATCAGGTTGCTGTGGAGACGCGGGCGCTGATAGCCTGGATGGAGAAGATCCCCTTTGTGCTCGGGGGCAACCTGCAGGGCGGCGAGCTGGTGGTGACCTACCCCTACGACCGGACACGCTTCCGCAGCAAGACGCGGGAGGCCACACCAACCCCGGACGACCTCGTTTTCCGCTGGCTGGCCTTCTCGTACGCCTCCACGCATCGCCTGATGACGGATGCCAGCCGCCGAGTTTGCCACACGGTGGATTTCGCGAAGGAGGATGGGACCGTCAACGGGGCCTCCTGGCACACGGCTGCAGGGAGTCTGTATATATTATTGCATAATCACTTACCGTAATACTAAAATACTCTAACTTATAATAATAATAATACTCTAATATAATACTGTAATAATAATACTGTACTATAGTAATAATACTATATCTTGTTATAATATCAGTGTTTCTCAACTCAATGTTTGAGAACCCCCAGACAGCCCATGTTTTTGCTGCCTCCAAGCTCGGAACGCGCCTGTACCAGGTATCTGGTGTTTTTGATTGGCTGGGAGCTGGGAAGGAGTGAAATGGATTATCTGGGGGTCCCCTAGGATTGGATTGAAACCTAGATAATAATAGCTATCATGTTTATTGTTCCTTAAGCTTTTCTTCAAACCAAACATACTTTGCAATTGTAGTTACATGGTTACATGTAGTTACATGGTTAGAAATACTTTTGCCAAAGAAAATCCGGTGTGGTACCTAAACAAGTAACAGTACCACAGCACAGGTCGTCTCTGCATTTTTCAGTTCAAACTTCTAGGCCTGCGGAAGTTTTTAACTCACTTACGACAGCTTCGTTTCTACCCCCTCCGGGGGTGTTTTTTGCCATCTTTTAAGGTAAAGGGCAAAAAAGGAGCCATAATGTATACGGGGGGGGGGAGCAACCTTATCATTAGTCAATAATATGTTTTAAATTGGTGAGTAACGGGAGGGGGCACTCAGGAGGCCAATCAGCTTTCAGCTTGGGCCAGTGTCCCTCTGACCCCACCCCTGTATCCATCCCTTTTTCAAAGTCTCGAGTTCTTACTCTGAATCTGGAACACATAATAAACTCTGTTTGATATTCGTCCTCTTTCAAAAGTAGGGGGAGTGGGAATAGGTTGGAATTAGGTGGGGAGGGATTCTGCCATTTCTAGAACAAAAATTTCATAAAAATACCGGGGGGGGCTGAAAGGTGGTATCGGGCCGTACGGTAAGATGAATTGCTGCTCATTTCCGGGGCATGCCTTTCTATCCGAGCTGAATACAGAAGGGACGAACGAGGGCCGTCAAACCTCTGCTCAAGGAGCTAATTAGGCTACCGGCTGGGAGGTAAATCGCTGTGTTTCTGACAGGTATGAATGATTTCAGCTACTTGCACACCAACTGCTTTGAGATGTCCATGTTTGTGGGCTGCGATAAATTCCCCCACCAGAGCGAGCTCCCGGACGAGTGGGAGAACAACCGCGAATCCTTGCTGGTCTTCATGGAGCAGGTAGGGGGCGCTCTCTGGACAGGGGAACAGGGCGGGAAGGTGGGTTACACACGGTAGCACAGACACACTGTTAGATGTAATCGATAGCTTTACGTAACCTTCCAATGCGCTTAATGTTAAGGTGAGCGGCACGGTGGGTTCGGACGCTGCACCGCTGATCGGAAGGTTGCCAGTTCCAATCCCATTGTCAGCAGAGTGATTTCACTGTTGGACCCATAAGTAAGACCCTTAATCCTCAGTTGCCCCTTGAAAATGTGCATCACTTTGCATAAAGCATGAAATGGCATCTAATAGTAAATAAAGCCTCTGATAATAAGTAAATGTAATTCCTCCTGACCCCTATTTGAGCTGAAAAACAAGTGTTACAAACATACGATGCAATTAAGAATAACAAAAAAAGGTACTTTCCCCATTCAGATGTAGGCATATCCATGAGTGCACACCCACAGAAACGTACACACAGACAAACCTAGGAACAGCCCCTCCTCCACGTGCCGCTGCATGCCGATGTACCCGCCCGCCCCCCTCCCCCATATCCTCACTTGATGAAAGCGTTAAGCGAATGTGACGGGTTGATGTTCGTCCGCGTGAATTACCTTGCTTTTTTATTCAAGTCGCACTCATGAAATGCACAACATTCCCAGGAAGGGGATATCCAAGTGCTGTCTGACAGACATGAGATGTAAACCAGTTTAGCACCAAGTAAACAAAACATTTAAAGGAAAAAGTCATTCATATATGCTTTTTGGTGAGAGAAACACCGGTGGAGGGAAGTTTTCGTTTAATTTCAGACGTGGGAGACATTACAGAAGGATGTGATTTAGGCTCATTTTGACTCCACTAAAAACAAAGCAATTTTATGTGCTTTTTTTGGCAACATTTCACTTTATTATTTAAGACTTGCTCTTATAATGACAGCATGATTTACATGTCTTGAGGCAGGCTGTTTAAGGTTCTCTAGGCTCCAGGTTTGTGGGTTCAAATCCTGACCTAGAGTTTGCATATTCTGCTCGTGACTTCACCACATTCTTATGGGAAACCCTGGTCCCCTTCAAAGGGATACTCTGATTGGGTGGTTTGGTAGCATAATTTGTATATTGTATAGTTAGGAACCTGTGATTGGCTGGTGTCATGTTTAAGGTACAACCTGTCTATGCTGTGACAGACTCTGGCTTGTCGCAGCCCTAACGTGATCAGTATATAGCTTGCAGAAAGAGCTGTAAAGTCACTATGGATGTTGAGCACTGGGACACCATGCTGGGATAGTTTACATTCTACACTGCACTTACAGACAGCAATACTCCTAAACGAATATGTCTATGTAAAATTCTCGCTTCCATCTCCGTTCGAATGTAATTAGTCTGTCTGCCAACAAGATGTGAAAATGTAAAAATAATTTGGCAGTTTAATCGGCTCTGCGGGTCAATAGGACCAAAGATTTCAAATTCGGGGAATATGTTTATTTAAGTCCGTGCTTCTCGTGTTCCTGCGCACAAAGAAAATGTTGTCGCACAGTTATTTTCTTAGTCGGGTGTCCTAATTAGACTTGTCACGTCAACAATAATAGACTAAATTAAATGATTTATTTAAAATGACATCGGAGGCAAAGGGTCCCGTAAAGAGTTACTGGGGTTTTTCTGCTTCTAAGCTTGTGGGTTTGTCAAACTAATCAGCCTTCTTAATATCAAAGCTCAAAACCTTACAAATCACACTCACGCTCGGCTCACGTGGCACATAGATTTTGGTATGTCGGCTTTTTCCTGTGCTCTTTGTCTGACCTTCCGGCATGTTCCATTGTAAGCGATGATGCTGGGCACAGGTGACACGGTGGGCTTCCAGAGCATGACTCACCGTGGGGGGGTGGGGGTGGTTATGGTTTTTCTCTTGGAAGGGGAACAGTGAGAGAGACAGCGGGTGGGGGCTTGAGCGTGGGAGACAGGGAGAGTGACGTTTCGCATTATCAAAGAGCACAATGATAGCCTTACGCCATTGGAATGGTCAACAATCCCTTATCCCGGTGGCAAACGTGACTCACAGTGGTGTCCTTTGACATTCAGTGTGCGAAATGGATTGTTTTCCACATGTGTCCATCTAACACCTTATACAGCTTTTTCCTCCTGTGGATTCTAGGGGTCATTAGTGACACCCAACCCATATAACTAAAAATAAAAACTGGAGGGGGGGGGGGGGGGGTTGGCAATTGGTAAGGATTATAACAATAAAAATTAATCAATCAGACTACATTGTTAAGGTACTTTGTAACTTAAAAAAAAGACAAAAGAAATTTGTCAGGGTGAGATTTAAATGCATCATGCATCTGTTATTCTGTAATGGTAGTTATTTCACTAGTTATTTGTAAAAGTTCCATTTCTAATGTCTTATTGTTAAGTATTCACAATTTAAAACATAAATTGCTCAGCTTTCTGGTGTTTCAGAGCCGTAATTCCCCACCCCCACACGCCGCATTCCCACCCCCGGTGGAGCGCTGTCAGTACTGCAGGTTTTCAGAGACTCAGTGGGGTGAAATAATGTGGAGAATCTCTTCCTATGAATCTTTAATTTACATTTCAGATGTGCACGTGTGTGGCAAGACGAAATCAGACTCGCCGTCTGCCTTAATTCTGATGAGTCATAATGACATTGGTGTTTAGTACATACAGGTGTGCAGATCAACAACAAGGATGAAATGCTTGTTTTAAATAAACGCAGCGCATCTGCCTGTGGGCTGTTTGGATTGTCTGCCAGTTAGCGAAAGAATGTAACGTGCGTTGAGCGGAAACCAGCATGCCGTATTTGCGTTAACGTGAAGTGCAAAGATGAGAGTAGACGGCGTGTCTGGCTTTCCCGTTTCCTGTTGGAAAAGAAGTCTTTAAGCCCCGAATGCTTGTGTAATTATTTTTAAATAAACAGAATAAAAATCCCCCGAAGGATTTGCATGCTGAGAACTGAAAATAAAGGGAGAATGTGTACTTGGAGCTGAAAATTAACATGGAAAATGAACGAAAAATGGAGAGGAACAGGAGAGGTGTTGATGGTTTGGTTTGGAGTGGCCTGTTTATTCCATTGGCCTTTTAGGGCTTTTGGCCTTTTGAACAAGACCTTGTTTTCTTTAATCCTGTCGGTATGGAAGCTGTTCTATCCCACAGTCAGGAGACACGAGTTCAGCTGAGGGGATGAAACATTGAGCAGCCTGGTTTTACGCTGAGGAAGTTGAAATGTGGGTTAGCCGTGAAAACGTTCACACGCTCACCGCGCGACGCCGAACGGAGAGCCGCAATCAGAGCGGTCCATGGGCGCGGGGAACGAGTCCGGCGACTGTACGGCGGTTCCTTGTGTTATTCCGTTCTGTTGCGTGTGGTTTGGAATCGCCTTTCCTGCACGTTCGGCATGGAAAAACAACAACCTCACGCTGACCGAAATCAGGAGACCAGCTGACGGTGTCACAGCTGAGTAAAAGACTTCAGGAATGTTTAGAAAACGCTCTGCTGATGGGATTGGAGTTTGCCAGCTTTTAAATAACACCTTATTCAAAGTGTATCATTATTATTATTTATTAGTATTTTTAATTTTCCATCTTCCAGCCACTTACGCAGTCCAGGGTCACTTGGCGCCTGGAATCTGTCCCAGGCAGCATGGGGCACAAGGCAGCGGGGCACTATGCACTGGATGCCAGTCCACCCTGGGGCACGTACACACATTTCGACATGCTATACTGTAGGTAACTTGAAGGAATCAGAAAACTCAAAAGAAATCCACAGAACACAGGAGAACCCTGGAGGCGTGAGCCGACAGAGATACCTGCTGAGTCCTGTTTGCACCACCAGTCTTTTTAATTTATGGTCTTAAAAGTAGTGACGTGATTGGCAAATGGGGAACTATAGCGTAATCATTACTCTTAAAGAACAAACTGCTGTTGTGCGCTGCTAGTCACACGAGAGTGATTTCAGGTTGCGTTTCTAGTGAGCCAAGACTGAGTCATGTGCTGAACTGCAAGGCCGTCTCCACGTGAATGAATCAGCCGATGATTGATGAGGTGTAGGGAGGATAGGATACGGTAGCCCAGCCGAGGCAGTGACACAGCCCATTGGCGCTAAACGGTACCTCTCTTGTCCAGGTGCATCGTGGGATTAAAGGAGTGGTGAGGGACACGCAAGGCCGGGGTGTTGCCAACGCCGTTGTCTCCGTGGAGGGAATCAACCACGACGTCCGCACAGGTCAGGCGCAGACACGGCCGCACAGACACACTGCAGATGCATTGTAGGATTTTCGCTCTTTCAGAGGTAGAAAGTTCAGGTTCATTAAGTACAAACCCAGACTAAGATTTTGTTTCATCCAACCAATCTAATATAAAGTCACATTCACATAGTACTCAACTGCATGGTTAGAACAAAATCTTGGTCTGGATTTGTACTTGAAACTTCTGAACTTTCCACCTCTGTGCTCTTTTCTGTGGCCTTCGTTTGTCATCAGAATATTCACAGATAAATATTTAGCCAATATAAAATTGATTATTAGCTTCATGCTAGCAATAAGCTACAATAACATAATGACTAGATCATTCCTCATTACGAATACTTTGTAAAAAGCAATTTCCTCATATTATTATGCCAAAAATATAATACTTGTGTTCATACAGCACGGAAATCCAGTCACACTAGGCTCTGCTTATTCAGGTAATGCCTCATTAGAGCTGATTTAGCCTTCCCAGTTGTAATCTGAAGTGAGGTTTTCTCACTAAACCGCATGCGGCATTGATCACAGCTCTTTAACATCACAGTTTACAGGAGCGGGTAAATGTTTGGGTACGAGAACGAGGAAGAGACAGGAATCAGGGGTGTGACTCACAAACGGTCAAAGCGTTGAGCACCGCAGTAAAGCAGCCGACAGAACCAAGCGTGGCGATGTGACGCAATGTCGACCGCTGGAATGCGCCGCATGCACGCAACACAAGCGCGTGCCGCACGGACACCCCGAGGAGACGCGTGGGCACCCGAAATGCGAATCTCTGCATGCCGTGGTGCGGCTTCCAGCTCCAGATTTAACGAGGGGTCGCTGTCCTCTCATGGATTCGGGACGCACGGCCAAATCGCACCCAATTTGGAATCACTATTATTAGATCCTCGACGACGAGTTTCTCGCAAATGGAGGCCAAGAACAAAGCGAGAAACAGCAGCCGTCGTGCCAGCCGGGCCCACGTCAACGTGCCGGTTTGCGGAATTTCTCGGTTTGAGTTATTTTGTACCGAGAACACAAAGTACCGGTTTGAAGCTAATGAGCCACGCTCGGCTTGTGAAATGCGGCTTTAAAACCAGAATTTCCCCATTTGGCCTTCAGCTTTGATCCCGTTACAACACTGAAACAGGACATTGAGTTTCGCGGAACTCCACTCGCCTATTGTACATTCTGGAGGGGTACAGGAAGCCTTTTTGCAAGTGTTTTTAAGAACCCTGAGGGATTACTGTGTATTCATAGTAATAGAAGTATTACCAATGTCAGGAACGGGAAGGAAAAAAACAGCTTGGGAATCAAGTTCAGATGCATGCAGAAATTCCACCGCTCAGCCAGCTTTATTGGACAACGATTGAGTCAACAAACCCCGGTTTGATGAGAGATACGTAATTTAAGACTTGTCTTCATTATTACGCTTGAAGGATTTGAAATTCTCAGAGGTTTCATTATATGGAATGATCAGTGTGCAAAACGGTCAAGTGCAATGAAATTTGTGTCGCTCTGGTAAAAAATAAAATGGCAAACATCTTACGGCTTTTATACCTGCCTCTCGAATGGAGCGTTTTTAGCTTCCTTGAGTGGACACCCCTGAAAGTCACATGAACGTGTGAGGCGCCTGGCTCCGGCGTGTCCTCATGCCTGCCTGCGGTGTGTGATATCTGTGCAGAAAATTGTTTTGTTTAACAGAAGAGAAAAGGAAGTAAATAAATGAACCCTGATTACACTGGGCAAGCAGAGTGGATTGAGGAGTCCAAACAGCTGTTTGTTATCAAGCTATGCTATTGACAATGTACCATTTTCAATATTAAATATGGATTAAAATCATTCTGTGATGTGCATTTGCATATCGAGTGAGTCTCACCTGTTCCCTAAAATAATTTCTGTCGTGCAGCATACGTTTGAGTTAAATGCCTTTTTATGGCATAGAATTGACGTTAGCGGCCATTTTCCGCAATGATCCAAGATCTCAAAATAACTTTTGGAGAGCACATTAATTTAGCCCGGAGCGCTGTTGTACGTCCTGTTTTTTACATCCCCGCCAGTGTGATTAGATGTCAGAGCTGGTTATGGCTTCCGTAAAGAGATGCCGGTAATGACTGTCCCTGGAAGCCGGAATGTTCTGATCGACTCTTCACCAGGCTGTTCTGCTCCAGCGGAGGCGGCGGCCCGACCCAGCCAGGTATACTGAGTTTTCCTTAAGAGTCCAAGAAAGCGAAAGAGGCAGGGAGAAGAAGAGAATGATTCATCGAGCATCAGAGAAGTTCTGGTGACACAAATTAGACGATTGAAAAGTGTTTTCCGAGGCAGGAGTTACTATGCTCTGTGTGTCACGGTCATGGCCAGGAGTACAGAACATCTGTCTGGCCCTGTGTGGCGTAACGAGGAAAGTGACGTTAATAATAAATTATGATTCACAACGTCTGGTGTCAATAAAGGATACTTAGCAAATAGGTAAATAGTCGCTCTATCGTGACTATTAAAACCAAACCTTGCCTCAAGATGTCCGGCGGGGAGCAACTGGAGTGGAGTCAGAGTTCCTCTTCCCTCTGTGCCGGACTCTGTCTCGTGAAACTTTGCACGAAAGTGTCAAGGCACACGTCAGATCTTAAACGCAGACATGCGGGGTGAATCAGAGAGCCCAGTCTGCAGCCGCCTTAATGACAGAGAGTCTCCATTTTTATGTGGTCTGTCACTAATGAGATTAATAATAACAACCCGAGAGAAAAAAGGGAAACTGTGGTGAGGCCTGACTGTACTGTTTTTTAGATGAAAAGTTAGATTACTGCAAGATAGAGATATATCGCTTTGACTCATGTCTTAGATTTGACTCTTTGACTGAGGAACAGTCCTTAGAGCATTTTTAAAAGACCTTTTTTGAAGTTTCAATTATTCCTTTTACAAACCTCCAAGAATTACATTACAGTACCATTGTCTAAAATATGAGTTATAGCTCACATGACTCTATATGTGTGTTTGCATGTGTGCTTAACTGTCTATGTTTATCTATCTATGCTTATCCATGCTTATCTATCTATATATCTATCTGTCTGTCTGTCTATCTTGGCTTGTTCATTTTCCAAATAGAAATTTTTATGTGGAAAAATATATTTCATTTAGAACGGTCTGTCCACTGAGGTATCAAAAGGCAGAATTTTCCATTAGGGAGGCAGACAGTGTGAGCGCGGCTTGTTCCCCATCAGTCTGCTTCATTGTCAAGGTAACATCTGCTCATCTGCTTCAGATGGAACTTCAAGCCGTGTTCGCATGACTGCCATGCTTCACCATGGTGATCATTTAATATTTACTCCAACGTGGAGCATTGAACTCGCCATGTCAGTGGTTAGGATTCGTGGCTGTCCGGGAAGCACCAAACCCTATCCAGAAAAATGCTAATTTGCGGTTAGTCAGTGTGAGTTTAACCACCCCCTCCCCCATTGGAACACAGCGACAGTGCTTGCGGGATGTTCACGTTTGACTTCAGCTCCCCCCCCCGCATGCGATGCCATCCCTCAGGGGGCACGAGGCAGGTGAATGCAGTATGACGGCACGCTGTGCTATTTTTAACATCCAGGGAACACACGCAGTACACCTGAACCCTTGCAGTTTTATTAAAGCTCTGCTATTTGTCACTTTGAGACACTGTTTTGTCATCATTAGAGACTCGGATGTGACCTTCTGGTCCCTGGATTTTATTTTTAATCTTTTTTTGTGGGGGAATCCTTCTCGTGTTGGCTGCTTCTTTACCTGAGTACCTGACAGTTTCACAGCAGCTACCGCACTTGCACTAATTAGCCATCGGGGGGTGACAGTCGTGTCATCGGCCACGCTGAATGATTAGGGGAGGGATAGGACTGCCTGGGGACTTCAGCAAACTTGACTTACCGTCCGTTTTGTTAACCCCAGCCAGATTGGGCCCCAAATAACACCCGTAGGAGGTGCTCATTTCGTGTGCTTTACGTTCCGTCGGAACTTGACCCGTGGGGCTTCTCTCGGCTGTCGGGGACCAGGATTCCCGCCTCACTCCTGCAGAAAAACGCCACGTCCGTCTCTCGCCTTGGATGGCACGCAGAAATGAAGAGCCCTGGTGTGTAGGAGGTCTGTGAAGGACAGCGCTCCCACTGCGCGGTGCTGTAATTATTCTTTACAAACATTTATAAAATAAAAAAGAACAAACCAAACTGCTACTTCCACACCTGCCTTTTCTCTCTGAAGGTGAGAAGCCTCCCAAGCGACGCTTTTACAGCCGTAATAACAGCGTACGGTGACTTGACAGCCTCTCCAAATGGGCTTCAAATAGCGACAGAAAACCTTTAAAATCTGCACCTCTCTTCCTGGCTTTTTTAGTCCTTTGCACAGCCACCTTTGGGCAGCAGAATTTAAAACGATTAGGATGTATTTTTTCCCAATTTTTGAAAATGTCATAGCTGAACGAGACTCGCAGTGGTGCATGAGTGTACAGGCCAGGCTGATCAACTAATTGCGCAGTTTGGACCAGGAAACGTGACCAGGCTTGATTTCAATCTAGTTTTGAAACTCCTTGGGAATATGTAGCTGTAACATGAACAGCATTCCCCCTGCTGTTCATTCCCAGCTTCCTAATCTCACTTTGGCGGCTGTGATGGGACTCACCAAGATATGTAAAATCTTTATAAGTAGAATCAAAAAATGTATTACTTACATTTATTTAGTTTACACATTGTGTTCTCAGTGTTGATGTTTATAGCTCAGTCGTTCTATCGGTTTGTCTGTTGCCTGACCAGTGGCCGACGGAGACTACTGGCGTTTGCTGAACCCCGGGGAGTACAAGGTGGTCGTCAGGGCCGATGGCTACACCTCCACCAGCAAAGTGTGCGAGGTCGGCTACGAAATCGGGGCCACGCGGTGCGACTTTGTCATCACCCGCACCAACCTGTCACGCATCAAAGAGATCATGGATAAATTTAACAAGCAGCACAGTGAGAGCCACGTGCCTGTCAGGCGGCCACCGCAGCCCCGCCCACAACGACGGCGTGGGGCATAAGCATGGGGTCATGCCGCATTTACTGGGACAGACTGGACCTATCATCGTAAAGTACAGGGAAGCTGACACCCATCCCCGACTGGATTTCTCATTGATTTTATTCAAATTATGGTGAGACCTGTAAAAAAACGGAATCAGTGAAAAAACAAGGAAATCCACATGTAAGAACTGTGTCTTTTGAAAAGGTGAAATGTATCTTTAAAAAGAGACAGTTTCTGCCCATTCTTTAACTCTAAAATACACATTAGTATAATATTGCTTGGTACAGTAGCAGAATGACAGTCATGGTGAATGCTAGTCCATGTTTTGTGGTTCCTTCCCCATCCTTCCAGAAAAGTTATCATGCCTTCAGTCTGACGGATACATTGTCTCACACAAAGCTTACTCCAAGCATTTACAGAACTTATTAATTATAATAAGGTGATGTACTGGATTGAATGCTTAAAGAGTCAGACAGTGGCTGATGTTTCTTATGCTAACTACCACAGACTGATTCTGGCCCTAGTTTGGCATTTGCTTAAATGTGTGCCCTGTTGTCATAGTTAAAATTAGTTCATATACAGCCTTTGCACTGAGGTGACATCAGTTCAAAGGGTGAACAGAAAAACTGCAATCTGCAGTATCCAGTTTCCTTGTGATTGTCTTGTACGTTTCATGTAACACCTTGTGAGTTATAACAAGGTGACTACCAGCATATATCATTTTTTACAAAATAATTGGCCCCTCTCAACCCCTCTCCCTGTGATTATTTATCAGAATTATGATACTTACAGAGACCAGAGACGTATCTTTAAGTCTAAGTTAAGATTTCAGACATGTTGTACTTCTGTACAAAGGCGTGTCTTTGTATTGAAATGTCCTTCTCTTTTGAGGGTTAATTGTTCTCATTTGTGTCAGTTTATTACGTATGTTTTTCACAACTTAATTTATATTCACAGTATAAGTGGTATGACGTATTCATTATGTAAAATATGTATTGTCTATAACGTTACTGTTTTCAAATCGTTAACAAATCCGAGCATAAACTAGCAGCAGCTAGTCTTGCTGTAGCTTGGCTGGTTGTATAGCTGCCTGGGGTTTGTGCCCTTAGCTTCAGGACCCTAACGGACAATTCGTCTTGAGCCCTAGAATATCCTCGACCGTATCTCCAAGTTACAGAAAACCTTTAACAGGAAATTCAAGAAAAATGCTGAAAATTAATGTGTATGTAGAAAAAAATATATAAAAAGGAAGAAAAAACTGGGAAATGCATCCTAGAGCATTCAGATATGTCTCATTTTTTAGAGGGGAAATCATTCATTCTGAAGTTGGTCTAAGATATAAGCGACAGAAAGGCTTGATGAATGATTGTCTTATTGTCATACTGAACAGTACTATTCAAGTCTACGTGTTATATGCAATAAACATTTTATACACATCAACAATGTCCAGAAGCTTATGACTGTTACTGATTCTTCCATATTTTTCTCCATTTTCTGTGTGATTTTTTTTTTTTGTACTGTTCCCTCGGGTAGAGAAATGCAAGCTGACTCAGTGGATGTCCCCACTTTCATTCCGGTTTGTGCCGGATACTCGGGGTCTTGGCTCATATACGTTGCTCTATATTTGTGTATTTTCTGCCCGTTCGGCGGCTTCCACAGGGCCCTGTGTACCGCGCTGCCGGAGGCAGGAGAACCTAATTGCTCAGGCTCCGGCGAGCTGTCATGGTTGCCTGCTCGCTGAAGGGAAGAAGGAAAAAAAAAAAAAAAAAGCAGAGAATCGCCCACATACTCCGAGTCACACAGCCCCACAATTACTGGAAGGCCTCCGTTTCAGAGCGACTTCATTGTGTCCCTCCCGGGAATTCAAAAATAAGAAACACCCCGTACTCCTATAAAAAAAAATGGTAATTGGTTACCAATTATCTATTCTTGACTTTGTTGAGTCATGGGAGGGTGGTTTTTAAAGGGGGGTTGGGGTTTAATTTTGGAAAGTGGGATATTTGTGAGAGGGAGCTTGAGTTGGGCGTGGCAGTGGTCCGATTTCGCTTTTTAAGAACGCCGAGTGTAATCATGGTGATCCCACACGTGATACTTGTGCCTGTTGGAACATCAGCCACGCAAGGGCTCTTCCTGAGGCTTCCCATCAGGGGGCGCCGTGTCTTTTTTTTGCAGTGCTGATTTTCAGAATTTCCTCCCGGGCACTGCACTCATAGCAGCTATACTTTATTTGTTCTTTGCCCTTTGTGATTACCAACCAGGAGAATCCGCACTCTGAAGATGGGCCAGGAGTCCATGTGGGCCCCTGACACAGCACCTCCTACAGGTAGCTTCAGAAAAGAAGATACAGTAGTTTTTGATATACATGGCAGCTTTCACTAAATTTATCTAATTATTTACATTTTGGGGCAGGAAGGAAAGGTGGTAGAGTTCAGCGATAAAAAGGATACTGAAAAATTTGACTCAAATCCCCCCCGCTAGAATGGTGGGTCGGGGGAGGGTTATGCTGTCTTGCCCAGCCTTGCCACTCTAATGCCATGCAGATGTGCAGTAAGACAGAGCAGAGAACCTGAGCGACCCCCCCCCCCCCAAGGCTGTTCAAAGGACGACGGCTCCTCAGAAGCCTGTCCAGTCTTTGAAACGGACACCGGTCTGCCAGCATCACATACGCTTAAACAGGCGGCCACCCTTGGACACGACTGATCCGCTCGCGTCGGAGAAACAGATTAGACACGCAGATGAGTCAATGGACATCAAACAAGAAGAAAGATCTCGCCACGCACCAGCAGATGAAACGAGATAAATCATTTCCAGAAAGTCATTTGACAAAACGTGAATAAATAACAGGCTTGGGTTGAGCGTACAAAAAGCTAAATGAAATACCACTTCTTGGAATCTAATAATACCAGTCAGATGCCCAGGTAGAGTCCTGTGAAATACATGTGTGTATTATTTTTCACTAGAATTGTTGTGACCTCAGCCTGATGTTTTCAGTTTGCGAGATTTCTCCAAGTCAAATATACAGTAGGTGTCAGAATAAGCAGTACCCTTCATTTTGCTCACTATCCCGTCTACAAGTCATTTTATTTAATTATTGCTACATCAGAAGGAAAAGCACTGAATATGTTAATAAACAGGTGTGTGTCCGAGGGTGGGGGTGGGGGTGTGGGGCGGCCGGGCTGCTCCGGGCAGGCCCACCGTGAATAAATCCCAGGCCTGGGACAAAATTTCTTCAAAAGGGCCTCCCTCATGTGCAACCCCTCCCACCCCAGCACCCCCTCGGACTTTTGGGCCTGAGACATACTACTGGGCTGTTTTAGGACTATAGATTGAAAATGACTAGGAGAAATGGGCCCAGATGAGATAGGATCCCTTATTACCAGGAGGGTGAGGGCAATTTCAGATGTTCCCTATACTACATGCAATACTACACAAGTTGTCAGTAAATATATACAGGGGATGGACTGAATATTTCTGATTTAAATTCTTTTGTTTGTGGATCGGTGTCCCAAATAGATCACACCTTTTCTGTGACATTCCCCCTCGTGGACCCCGATTCCTAATGAGAAATTAAAAATGAAAATTGACCGGATTGTCGGGGTCAGGGTCAGGAAGCGGGTGGGGCTTTGGAAATTGCTCATTTAATTTATCTGAACCTGCTGGGGCAATTCGATAACTGGAGCACTGTTCACGGGGGAAGGGGGAGAGGGGGCAGCATCTGTTAACCTGTCGAAAATGATGGTCAAAAATGGAAATGATATTGAGGATATTGAAGAACAAACTTTAAAAACTGTGTAAAATGTTAAAATTATGTGTGTGCGTTATGTAAAGAAACAAGACAAACTTTTATTCAAAAAAATCACCGCAGTGGTTTTCAAATGATGTAATTTCATCATCATCCATTTTTTTCACAATGTACAAATAATTGATCAGACAAAGTTCGGAGGACTGTGTCTGGATACACCATTGGATCACTGATTACCAAATAGGCATGATTAAATTCACATAAAGCTTTTTGATGTCAGGTTCCACAACAGCACTCACGCTTTTTAAGAAGAGGTCCGGATTATCATTCTGCATGTCACATGGTGTGAAACTCGTGCTTTAAGGTACAGCACAGATTAAATGTAAACACTGATGTGAAAACACATCAAGTTTCCTTTTATCTGTATAATATCTCACAGGCAATTAAGAGTAAACATCCAGACACCAGAGTCAAAACAAACAGGATGACTGAATCCATCCCAGCGATTTGCAGGCCGATTGGCCAGCCTCCGGTGAGGGTGACAGATTTGTCTCTCGGCCACGATTAGCCTCTCTGCTTGACCCCACCCAAAGGCGGGTTGCGGGGGGCAGGGGTTAGGGATCGGGATCGCAGCCATTTACAGCTGCAAATCCTGAGGCCTGCGCTGTCATTCCATTACAGAGAGCAGCGTGGAGCGAGCGGGAGAGCTATCCCTGAAGCAGAAACTATTTGTAGAACGCAGACGATCCACAAGTGGCCATTACCATTGTGCAGTTCCATACTCCATGCAACTGTGTACAAGACTGTATATTTAATACCCGAGCAACGTTTCGCGTTCCAGCCTTTTAAAAACCACAACCTCTCTTAACACTTGAGTCATTCCTGAGCATAATGGCCATATTCTCACCAGCTAAATACTTTTTAAAATATTTGCTATATAAACATGAACTGGCCAATTGGAAGAAAATGTCAACAAGGATGGCAAGAGTGATTTGATCACTGTGGTCTTTGGTGGTCAGATTGATAAAGCATTCGCTGAATGTCAATGTCTTTTATTGCAGCCAAGGACACGTCATGGTGACATTGTGATGGCCTTGCGCGCCTGTTCTGCTCACCGTAAAACGGCGTTCGTGGCATTTCCCATCAGTATTACCGTAAACATGTTAAACATTTGCACGTAGTAAAGCCTCAAGAAATAATGCAGTATTATTACTATCAACTAATATGCATAATTAGGCCTATCAGGCGAAAGTGTTAAAAATAGTCCAGGAAACAGCTGGATGTTCTTTCAACATTACATTATTTATTCTGACAAATTTACAATAAATATACGATAAATATATGTTAGGAAAATCGAACAATACCTGCTATTAACAAAAATATAAACCAACATGTTTTACATCGACACCTAAACACAAGGAAAAAAAATAAACATTGTAATTTTGGCAGCACAAATTCAGTAATGCAATAAGAGTAATAATTTAAAACAGAAATAATACCTTTTGTATAGCTGATGCAGCGAATTAACGTGATCGTTTTTTAATGAATAGAAAAGTTATATTCGTTATTAAGTATTCAGTCTTAAATCTAACTCTATATCAAATATGCACTATGAACAACTGAGCATTATAGGTATGCTTTTTTGTTTAGTATTACTTAAACCATATTTTAAATGCTTAATTGCGGTCGGATAAATGCAATAATCTAAAAATATTTTGTCCATAAACAATGATTTTGGTGCTGTAGCTTACCTTCTTCACAGAAGGTAATAATATAAACCACATTTTAACTTTCAGCTTCCATAAACCAACACACTAGAGCTAAAACCAGTCGTCACTGTACTATTGAAATTGTGAAAATGTATAAAAACCTGTAATTACAATGGTAAACCACATTCTAGAACACTCTGTACAAAGTATGTATCGTTGAATCACATTTTAATAAAATTACCGATAAACAAGCACAGTCTATGTTGCCGTTACTTTATATAAATTTTATACATAACTGCCAATTAATTTTGTTCTACTTATTTACTAATAAAGCAACAAGTCACAACTTAGTTTTTACAAAGCACGCGTGTCCACAAATACTCTTTTAGTGCAAATGATGTATGAAATCCTCAGCAGGCACCAACTGTGCGGAGTCTGACGGATGCGGACACCAGATCCTGCAGTTTATAGACAGATAAGCGCTGATAAGGCCATAAGTTACTCGTAAGACTCCTTCTGTGCTAACTTCGTTTCCCTAGATGTTCTGGTTTGGTAGCTTGCGTTCCGAAATGCCGATCACGTTGTATAGGAGGTATGTCTGTTTTGTGATAGCATCTGAGGTATTGTTCTTTCCCTTGGAAGTTGTGATCATGCAGAAATCATTAGGTGAGCAGAATGGCAGCTATGCACCGCCTTATTCTGAATATTGATGTTGCTGAGGTTAATATTGTTTCGTATTTAACAATATTCATACAGAGATCCGCACAAACTCAATAAATTCATAAATTAATGAAACTAAAAAAGGTGAGAAAATGTAAATGATGGACGATGTACAATATCATTTGCACTGTTTAAAAGTCTCTCTTTTGCCTGTTTTTTTTTTAAAGAACGGGAAATTGCTAAGTCAGCTAGGCCTACTTGCTACACCAGGCACACGATAGGCTACTTCCCCTTACTGGTAATTAATTCATGACTCCTGCTCTGGGCAGCTGCTCTGGAAATATGCTACATTTTCAAACATGACAGTTCATCTTCACATATTTTGCGTTCTGTTAAACCGTCAGATGGACACTTGGCAGTGCGCAGAATGCCCGGGTAAACACATATTAAGGTCGTCTAAGGCTGATCACATTCCCAGGTAGTACTGAACGAGATCGTTTCTAGAGCTTGGTGACAGTTTAATGGTCATAGTGACTGAGACAAAGTGAAGCTTTCCTGGTACATACCACAAGAAAATGATTTATGAGGATGGAATGTGTGTAGTTTTTTTTAAGTAAAAGAATACAGACCAGTGTACCGGCCCCTCATTTGTATATGTAAAGAAAATCTCCGAAAGCTAAAAAGTTTGTTCTTATGGTGCTACGTTGCTAGATGCTTGTAAGATTAAACACATAGGGTATGAAACCGAAAATAGTTCCCAAGTTCCCATACGTACTCAGGGGTAGCAGTATAGAAATCGTATTCAAGGTAGAATGGGAGATGTTAATTTTAAACTGTATTCAGATAGGCTAACAAAACTCTATTCCTTTTACAGCAAAATGAAAGTGTTTTACGTTCCTTTTCAGTCGCTTTTTTGCCTCATAAATACAACTCCATTTTGGTAAAGGTTACGGTGGTTGCCATTCTAATTGTGAATGGTTTCTACGCCATTGTCTTGACGGCCACGTGTGGTAAATGATTAAGATTATCTAAATGGCATATGCAGTAATTAACTTCAAAACAACCTTATCTGAAACGTACAGCACAATGGCTTCTGTAGCCCTTTTCAGTAAATAAGCTTTCAGATCATTGACAGTTTTCTCTGCGTGTCATGTCTTTGTTATGGATAATTACGTGAACAATGCATTATAAATATAGACAGATTAACACGATTTATATAACTGGAGACTTTCATTTCTTCCGTTCTTGACTGAATAAACATTTGAAGAGGAACTTTAATTTCAAAATGAATGCCGATGACACAGCATGTAACTTCTGTTTCAGTGTAGGCCTTTTTGTTATCACAGATTATTTCAAACCAAAAGATCAAAGTTTATCCATATGCCTGTAATCCTTATATAGCAGTTCAACTTCAGTAATGAATCACGGGATTAATCACACGGTAATCGCTTAATTTTATAACATGTTCTAGGATTAATTACATAATTGTCGCCCAGTGTATGCGTAGGTGTCCTTTTGCACTTAGAAGCAACAACTCCATAAAAGCAGCCCCATAAAAATGATGGGGAGTTATAATGTATCAAGCCCGACAGCAGAGCTAGTGAAGTCCTACACTTGTCCACATCTAACCGGACACCCACACCGATCGCTTCGGTTATCCGTGCGACCCGAAAAGCAGCCCGTTTCATTCTGAGTGCGCAGCGGCAGCCACTTTCAAATTATCTTCGGTATTATATCTGTCAAACCGTGCTGTTCATTCAATGACTCAGCCCCCCAGTCTTGCAACCCGATCTGCGCGTCTCATCAGGATACCCGAGTCGTCCGCACTGTGCCAGCAGTTCCTGCGCGTCTACAGAGACCGTCCTTGATGTGAAATTGCACAAAATGCACTGCGAGAAGCATATCTGCCTGACATAGCGGCGGCAATCGCTTACTGTATACTTAAGACAAATAATAGATTAAAATGGACAAGAGAAAGCGAGCTGTAAAATGTAAAATATACAGCTTCGTCTCATATAGGATATGGTCGTGACACCGAAAAAGCAGACTAACTTAACCAAGTCAAAAAAGAGTGTCTATGTTTGAATACTTGAAACTGCTGTATCGGTGGTCCTCAGGAGTGTTTTGTACGTTTACATCCTAAACATCCATTTAGATGCAATTACCTGGCCATAAGTCCTGTAACATCAAGGAAAGTATATATACACTAAAAGTTGGTCTAAAAATACTTGATTAAACTGGAAGAAAGCAGCACTGAAAACACTTTCGTGTCTAAGTGTAAGTAACCAGCTCTCATCTAAGCAAAGCTCCACTCGGTTATTATTTCATTAGCAGGATGTTCCATTAAAGTGTGTGCAGAAACCCATAAAGCAGAGCTAGGTGGATGAGAG
Source organism: Mormyrus lacerda (assembly GCA_015163995.2). NCBI lineage: Eukaryota > Metazoa > Chordata > Actinopteri > Osteoglossiformes > Mormyridae > Mormyrus > Mormyrus lacerda. The sequence continues at coordinate 12,612,366 of JAABNX020000047.1, read as the reverse complement.
GGTGCTGACAGAAATGTACTTCGGTACGCTCTCCCCTCAACCATACCCAGATGCAAAAGTAAATTTGGATGGGTCGATTTTGATGATCGGTGGTAAATCAGGGCGATTAGATTTCGAAAGGGGTTCAAATTAGCAGTTTTTCATGACTGGCTTTATGTCTGAACATAGCAGATACATTTTTGTACATTACTGTAACTTGTAATTTTATTACGTGTCTATGTGCATGTTCATAACACCATTTAGGTCTGCAGATGGTGGGACACACGCTCTCTGCCACAGCAGCAAACCCAGGCAACCAGTCATTGGCGCTACCCTCGATTTCGCTACTTACCAGAACACAAAAAAAGATATTCGAAGACATAAGATGCACACTGTCTGCGCAGGTGGCCAATAAACCACGATGTTTCAAAAGATTTCTGCAGATGCCAGTGTAAGTCAGATGTCTCACTGGATAAAACACTTAGCACTAAGGAACATGGGTGAACATAACTTTACCACGCTGTAAAAACACCCCTTCGCGAAGACAGGCAATAACTAATGACATACTACTTTACGACAAGTTTACTTTCTGTATCATATGTTCACAATGTGATTCTGTGCGCCAATAAAATGCTGAGATCAATTAAATATTTGGGTGGGTTAAATGGTTGAACGTTTCACCAAATCCAAGGGATGATTTTGTGTTCTTGCATAGTTTTGTAGCTAAACTACTGATGATCATGTAGATAACTGACATAGTGGCTACATGCTGACATCCCTGCAGGCAAATGTTTCAATCGGAAACCAACCAGGTCGCAGCTCTGCGTCCCACCGAAGCGCAAACCACGTTACCTTGGTCCTGAAGGACTTCACACACTGCTCAGGTTGTGTATCATCCACTGAAGAGCCAGTCATCGCCTGCAGTGATATCCGGCCCCTGAGGCCCAGACCTAGTCTGCTCTATGACCTTCGGAAATGACCACTGTTGACTAAGGGATAAGTGTTCAGCACAAGGAACGTATGGAAATGCACAAGCAAGCAGACATGGGGCGCTGATGGTGCATGGTGCAGGCAACGAGGGGGTGGCTCCCCGTGGGGGGGAGGGGGAGGGTAATTGGACTTGATCCATTACACAGGCCTGTTCCAGCAGACCCTGGTACACGTGTCTCCGAGTTAGCATGACACGCTCGCTTCAGCATCCCCTATCATTCCAAAACCGCCTCCCCCCCCCCCATTGCAGGTCGACCTCAGTCTACCGTCTGCACCACATGGTTCCTCCTTCCCTGCCCCGACGCGTTCAGGGCGCTCCTCTTCAGCATCCGGTTGATGATGTCGCTGCAGGTCTTCCGGTACTGGTTCCGGAGCAGGGAGTAGGCGAACGGGTCGCAGGCAGCCTTGCTGTAGGCCAAGCACTTGGACAGGAGTCCCCAGTGAGGGTTGATAGGCACTGCTGGGAACAGCTCCAGGATCCTGCCAAGACACACAGCCTGAGAGTGTGCAGGAAGTGGAGGGCGAGGTTCCACACACACTCCTGAGATCACTTCCAGGTCATGGTAAGCAAAATGTGATTCCTGACCAATTAACTTCCAGGTCAATCCTCAGGAGAGGCGTCACTGTTTAATCCTCGAGTTTGGTGCTTCCATCTATTTCCATATCTGTTCATGTCTAAAACTTATGCCTTTTCAATAAAAGTCTTCTCTGCACTGATAAATAATTATCATGGCAGCAGCAAAGTGCTGTCCATATGAAAAAGAAATTGCTTTTTCCTGCTTTTTTCTCTTTAATGCTTATCAGACTGGGCATCATGTGCCCTGGAAGTTTACTGTTACATATTGCGCCGCCATTAGTTTTACTGTTGAAGAAAAGGCTGCATTTCAAGAACCAAAGGACAAGACATGAAACAGTGGAACAAATCTAATGGTACATTAATCTCAAAGAAATTTCAATGTAAGAAGCATTCAATTAAGCCTATTGTAGTACAGTATAGTGGGTAAAACAAATACCTTTTTGTCTTGGATAGCTAATCTCCCTGTACATTTAAATATCACAAATGACTACAATATGTTACCAATTTATAATGTAAATATTTGTACTACTAGATGCCATTTTACAATGCTGATAGATTCCAACTCTGTTGTTAAGTTTCACAGTGCATACGTCTGCTGAGCATTACACCTGTAATAAAATGGCAAATACATCTCAAATATATATTCAAAAGAAATTCACTAATGGTGGAATATAAATGTGAAAAAATTAGTCTTCCCAAATTCTTTGAATTGATAAATTAAATACTCAGGTTACACTAAGGCAGTGTTTCTCAACCCGGTCCATAGGGAACCCCAGACAGCCCACATTTTTGCTGTCTCCCAGCTCCCTACCAGGGACTGTCTGGCAGGGTGCTGGGAGGGAGCAAAAACATGGACCGTCTCGGGGTCCCTGAGGATTGGGTTGAGAAATGCTACACAAAGCGACAGTTTAGCTCACAAATATGGGCTCAGATCCTTAATTAGCCTTGATCAGGCCTTGGTGAGAACATTATGACATTTCCCTGCATGCTCCTGTTCTATCCACTCGCTGGTACTCAAGAATGAACAAGGGACCATCACCCGAATGGCTTCACCGTTCAGTTGCAGGAATGTTCTAGCAGTAAGCTATGCAGATCACCATGAATATAAATGTCTGCTACGTGGTATGTCGGTAAGGAATGGGCAAGCATGCAAACATGCACCCACACAAGACCACACACCTACTCCTCATAGATGGATGCACTTATGCAGGAAGTGTGAAAAATCATATTAATGTACGTAACTCGAGAAGCGGTCACTAATATCATGCTGAGTTCTGATGCAGAGTCTCGACACAGAAGCCTAAGTAGACACTGCGCTGTGCGACCTGTAGATGCTGACAAGTCAGTCCGTTTGTAATGTAAACATCCATCTGTGTTGGGCAGCCAATATGACATCTGCATCACCGCGAGCCTGAGCACCAAGACTCCGCCCCCTCCTTCCAGTCGTTGATGATTCTGATTATCCGTGACAAACTGGAGAGCTGATTTTACTGAAGCAAACTCACAGCCGGCCTCGACTTCTTTTTAGATTCAGCCACCTGCTGTCAAGCCTACAGGTGTGTTTGTATCAATTCACATCAACTTCTTCGGGCTTCTCTTTGTGTGAATTTTTAGCTGAATTTCCCAGCGTTGAGAAATGATCCTGACTCTGATAGCTAGGCTTCGTAACAATACACAACATTTCAAAGAGTGGAAAAAGATTGGATTATTTTCTGTGTGTTGAGATAATACTTTATATAAGTGGTTTTGTCATTAAGGGATTTTAGTGTGAAACGATCCTATGCTTGCTTAATGCTACATGTAACCCATTTATAAGCCAACTGTCCAATATCTCATTAAAGAGATTTTTTAAATCTCAGTTTAGTTTTCAAGGTCATAAAGATTAACAATGTGTGAAAAAAAACAACTGTACTATGGATCTTTGGCTCAGCAATCTTTTCATACGGCTTAAAAAGATAAAACACAAGATGTTACGGCTACATTTGTGTAACTCTACATTAGCCCAGTGCCTGAGTTTATTGCTTTTTAAATAATTAACCAGGTTATTTCCTGTAGTTCATTGGGCAAGGAGTCAAAGTTACTTTACCAATGAAATGAAAGTTGAGCTCAAGATATACTGTATCTGACCCTGACCAGTACCCATAAATGTTTTTTTTTTTTTTGAGGGGGAGGGTACAGCAAATTCCGAGGGTGGTTCAAACCCGTAATTTATCTGTGTTTATTTGTGCCTGATCTGATCTGGTGCTGCATGAATGCTCCTTAGCATCCAGAGTCAAATTGGGCCAATCAGGAGGCATGATCCACATCTAGAGCTAGAAGGCCCAGAATTCCATGTCGGGCCATATGAGCTGACAGGGACCCAGTGGGGCCCAGCAGGAGTCGGCAGCTATGACCCATCCACTGCGGAAGATTCCGGAATGGGGTAAAAGTGCAAATGCAAGTGGCAGGGTATTCATTATCAGGAGGTCAGATTACTGCATTGCATAGGACTGAAGTATTGGTGACTGGGGTGGGGGTTGGTGAGGGATAGAAAGAGAATCTGGGGGTGCCAAACATCGGTGAGAACAGGGGTTTGACGGAAGTGAATATGACATCATCGCTGCATAACCCCCCCCCAGGACCACCACGTCTGATGAGCTTTTGCCCCCACCTTGTAATGACGTAGGGTGCAAAGCACAGCACAAAGGTTCCGATGAAGGTGCTGATCTTCTTGGTGGCCCTCTGCCTCCGTCGCCGCTGTTCCTCTAGACACTGCTGCCGAACACTGGGGGGGGGGGGGGGATGGGTGGGAGGAGAAGGCGGTGTCACGCCATGCAAGGCTACTATGAAGGCAGACAGCAAGGGAGGCTGCTCATGAACATGGTGGGTCACTGTCCTGGAAATCAGAGCGTGGGACCACATGTTACACATGCAAATCCGCCTAAATTAAAGTTTTACTGACTCCGATTTCCAAAGTGCCATTTTTAATTTCATTATTACACTGGTGCCTGTCCACACTTATGCTGAAAGTGATAAGACAAGACTGCAAAAAACTGAGTAAATCTGCTGGTTAGTTACATTTATAAATGCATCCGCAACTTATGACATGGTTATTTATTTAGTGAGTTCACGCGGGTCCTTATTCCCCAAGCGATAGCGGCTGCTTTAAACACAAAACTGACCATGTGAATATTACATGCCAAAGAATGTGTCCACTGGGAATATATTAGGCAATCTATTCTGATGCTTGGAAAAACAGCCGTTATCTCTAAATTTTAAAATAACTTGTAATACATATGCGAGTGAAATGTTTGACTAAGTGGGCCTAATAATCTCCCCCAAGTGTATTAATGTACAGATTTAGTTTTTGAATCATTTCCTTCTATGCCAAAACAGCATTGCTTTGAAACACAGTCATTTTGCCGTTCTCGCTTGAATATAAATTGACGTTTTTAAACAAAATAACTAAAACTAAGTCTGTAATATTAGGAACATTTTTACCCTATATGTATTCAAATAAATGCGTCTTGACTGTAATATCTGTATATACATATGAGACAGACTAGTGATTTGTGCGATATCGACTTGTTATGTTGGTCCCCGGTAAGTACGTAGGGTATTCAGGCACCATCATCTAAACATACTGGATTTTAAATGTGACCTTTAAGAATTATTTAAGGAACTGTGTAGGGGTGACGCTGATAAATGTGCGACTCTCTATCAAGACCTTAATAAATCTGACATGGAAATGCGGCACACAGATAGCTACCACCAGTCAAATGATTGCACATATTTTCATTAAATCTATCATTTATGAAATCATATTATGTACATTCCTACATCCTTTATATAACAAATATGGGTCAATCTTTATACTGCAGAAAGTCTGATGGATTTTGGTAGAGTGGCCTCTTGAGACAAAAACACGTAGACAGGGACACAGCGAAATCGACTTACCTTGGGTGAATGTCCACAAGTAGCACTAAAGTCTGCATTGTAATAACTTCTATCCTCTTACAGTGGAACCGCGCAACTTTGAGCACTTTAAGGTAAGTAACGCACAGTACTATCAGAGACATGAGAAAAGTAAGGGAATGAAAAACCACAGTAAAAGCAACGAACTGGGTCCGCCTGTTATTCGCCCTGGCATTGCAGAGAGTGCAAGAGGCGTAAAGTTCATGGAATCCCGTCCACGACAGACAGGCGGCTACGGTCGAGAAAGACATGGAGTGCACCCACGTGTAGACCAGCACGATCGCGGCATCTCTGTGGCGCATCTTGGAGTGGTAACTCAGGGGGAAAACCACAGCGATCCACCTGTCGATGCTCAGCGCTGCCATACTGAGCATGGAATTTGTGGTTAAAAAAGTGTCCAAGAATCCGATTATGTGGCAGAAACCTTCCCCGCCAGGTTGAACCTTGTTGACAAGCCCCACCAAAGTCAGTGGCATGTTAGACACAGTTAGCAACAAGTTGCAGAAGGTGAGGTTGAGGGTAAATAAACCCGGCACTTGCTTCCGTATCTCCGGGTTATACAGAAAGCAGATCAGCACCAGCACGTTGGACAGCAACGACACGATTATAATCAGGACTACCAGGAGAGAGACAATTACCTCCGCCGTGTCCATGATGCGCTCCGCTCAGATATCCGGAGTTTCGGTAATTGTATCCAACCACCGGCAGCTAAAAAATGACATGGTGTTAACTGTGGGGTATATCCATCAGCCTGCGTGGCTAGAAAGCCCAGTTATATCCCGATGAGAAGATATTCTCCATCCAACGTCACTACTTTCAGATGAGTAGGCTAAACAGCGGGAATGTCCGTCACAGCTACGAGAAATCAGGCTTAATCAGCTAAGGCGTGAGTGGATGCATGACTAGAGTACGGACGCTACCAGTCTGTTCCCAAAAGTGGATCAGCGGAGTCTCCAAATCCTTTTGGCACGGCATACTCTGCGATCGCCTCTATGAAATCGCTGAATACTGCATTGCTTTCATATACAGCATAGATCCGGATATTCCAAACAAATTACGGATGCACTACATTTCAGATGATTTTTACTTAATTCTCCATTACATTTTTCAGTTGTCGAACTGAATTTACATTTAGAGTCTTTTTTTTCTTTGTCTTTATATGTCCTCACGAAAAACGTAGCCTATTAAAAAAACTATTATAAATATTTAAAAGTCACGCACAAAAACACAAAAGATCACATGTACAATAAAATGAAAGTCCAGTAATAAATGCTGGAAATTGCAAAAGGTGATGTGCATGGCACTTGAGTGCATGGGGTACTCTTCCCCTGAAAGTGAGCCAAGGAAAATGGAATCCCGCACTCCCCTCTCCTGCAAAAAGACGTCACATACTAACGAGTGGGAAACACACTGCATTATTTATTTGGTCCGCCGGCGTGGGAATTCAGTGTGCTAATGTCACTCCATTACACACGGTAACATTCGTTTGTTTTATATCGGACTGAAAGAAAATCATGGGTGAAGGTGCTTATATTGCTTGCAAGATGCACATTTGGCCGTATTACAAGAGCTGGTGTATTTTAAGTCCTACAAAAATTTGTGACAGGACTACATAGGAATGGCCACATTCGATACATAATTACATACTTCCCATTTGTCATATATAGCATAGATATATACTACAATATATGCGTATACACTCACCAGGCGCGTCACTGCAGATTTAAAGAAAGGACTCATCCTTTACTAAAGGGGTATGATTTTCATGAAAATGAATGATAACGCACTATTTAATTAGTGAATATTTATTTGAGAAGGTGGTGGTAAGTAGCGTTCCGTCGACGCTGTTGATATAGACACATATTTGCTTACATCCCTGAATCGACTCGATTGCTTAATGTTAGAAATGTTAATATGCTTATGAGATGCAACTTTAATTGCGTCCTCAGCCTCCAGCACCTAGATGCCTGCAGAAGAAGGCGGAGGTAGACCGCACGGTCACGTGCTCTTCCTGGCTGGCACCGCACGCGCTCCGAAGGGGTGACACGTGAGGCGCCGGGTCCGCAGCGTGGGCAGCTCCGCGTGCGCGCGGGCGAGCTCTCATCAGGCGCGGTCTAACTTTGCAAACGACTGCAGTACAGTGTGATCTTTTTAACGTATAGTATAACCCTATCATATAAGTAGAACTAAACCAATTAAATAATAATAGTACAAAGTAGCAGTTTTTATATGCAGCATTTATTTTAAGCACATCTCTCCAATCTAGAAATATATACATAATAATTTTAAGCACAGGTAAAGGCCGCTAACCCAAATAACAAAAGAATATCATTAATTACTGAGAGCCTTTGTTAAATACTAGAATTAATTCAACAGAATTCTGGATTTTTCTTTTTGAGCTGCAAAACATGGCTTTGAAGTCACTATGATTCTTTTGTCAGAAACCCTGTCATTTTTACACACAGCAGAATCACAATGACTTAGTTGATTAAGTTGTTAGAAAATTGCCAGCATTTTGTCGGTGATCACACTAAGCCTGGCTGATGGGACAGGAGTGGCTCAGTTGTGCTGCGACAGGACAGATGGGTTTGACAGGGTTGGACAGATGGATCTTTCCTTGGAGAGCTGGGCCTCCAAAGCCTTATCTAGCTCTGGGTAGGAGTTTTACACATTTCCTTGAAACTGGTACTTTGGCAGGAATTTCACATAAAATAACAGCTCCCTTGCAGAGGAAGACCAAAGAAGGTCTATCCTTGAAAGCTAGGGTGTGGCTCACCACTTAACCTCCGATGGGAAGCAGATCTATTATGGAACCCATTTGATCACCACCTAGCTTATTCTGTTCCCTCAGTGGAAGAGTGAAGAATGTGTTGCTCCAAACCAATTTTGGACAATCTGATAAGCCGGGTTTGACTTGATGGGATTGAGATAACTTCTCTGTATTGAAGAATTTGTTTTTATTTTTTCATTCTAAACTTGCCCGAGCAATTTTGAATTTGTAATGCAAAAGGATTCTGGAAAATTAAAATCTGCAGTTGCTTTGCCGAGACAGACATGAGTTATGGTGGTTACGATATGGTTGTTATGTTATCAGGAGAAACACTTTGTCCCGTGTCTATTTTTATTACATTTTATGAAGTAGGCTAATAAGCCGCACAGCTGCCTTAAAATGATTTGGTGAGAAGATGTTTCAGAAGTATGAGAAGCCTGTATCTGAACACAAGTGGGCTTTTTAGCCATGTGATTGACCAGCCAGTTCCAGCCTGTTCCCTATCACCTGAGCAATATCGCCAACCCATGGTCCAACATTTTGGAAAATCCTGATTTATACAGCACTGTGCCACAGTCTTAGGCAGCCAGACAAAATGCTTAGGGCTATTTATCTGGGTAATAAGTGTAAATTTGCTCAGACAAAACACAGTGCATATGCAGATAAAAACACAATAAGAACTACTAAAATGTCTTCTATGCTCCAAAACGTTACTGATATCTTGTTGGATGAACACTTAGCTTCGGTTCCCAAACCTCTCCTCAGGGGCACCTCAGCCATTCAGCGTGTTTGTTAAACGTCGCCACTAACTCAATTAATTAATTAATGTAATTCAGTTAAATAACCCAATGAGGTATTAATTACCCAAACATGGTGGGGTAGTTGATGAGTCGAAAAATACGTGTGTGTTAGATGATGTCTTGAAAAACTGGGGTGATTTTAGGAGAGATTTTGAAATGTTTAAGCTGACGGACACTGACAGACACACTACCATAGTTTTAAACCAACATGAAGATCTTATTTAAACATCATTTTCTTTGACTGGCTAAGACCTTTGCACAGCACTGTACCTCCAAGATGAAACTGCAGCTGTCCATTTTCTTTGCATGACTCTGCTCTCTCATAGTGTGTTTATTTAAAAAAATGCCAGTATGAATATGGCAGAGCCTAATAATGTCAGTGCTTACAATGGGCACTGCGAAATGCACTAATGCACTGGCCTAGAAGCAGCCTTTAAAAGCACTGAAGACACTTAGCTTCTCACTCACATTACCACTGCAATTACTAGGGTTTGCTCAATGTAAAATGCCACCATAACAAACAAGCTGCATTTATAACCTCGGCATCAAGGAACATATATATATATATACACACACAGTTGCAAGAAAAAGTATGTAAACCCTTTGGTATTAAATGGGTTTCAGCACAAATTGGTCATAAAATGTGATCTGATCTTCCTCTCACAACAATAGTCACAACAATAGACAAACAGTCATACCACACAAATAATTATATGTTTTCATGTTTCTATTGAACACACCATGAAAACATTCACAGTGCAGGTGGAAAAAGTATGTGAAACTGGTTAACCCTTCTTTGGCAGTAATAATTTCAACCAAACAATTGCTGTAGTTGCAGATCAGACCTGCACAACGGTCAGGAGTAATTCTTGACAATTTCTCTTTACAGGACTGTTTCAGTTCAGCAATATTCTTGGTATGTCTGGTATGAATCACGTTCTTGAGGTCATGTCACAGCATCTCAATCAGGTTGAGGTCAGGACTCTGACTGGGCCAGAAGGCATATTTTCTTCTGTTGAAGCCATTCTGTTGTTGATATACTTCTATGCTTTGGGTCGTTGTCTTGTTGCATCACCCATTTTCTGTTGAGCTTCAGTTGGTTGACAGATGGCCTTAAGTCCAAAGGTCCTTAATAAACTTAGGAATTCATTTTTTCTTCGATTATAGCAATCTGTCCAGGCCCTAATGCAGCAAAGTAGCCCCAAATCATGACGCCCCCTTCACCATACTTCACAGTTGGGATGAGATCTTGATGTTGGTGCGCTGTGCCTCTTTTTCTCCATACATAGTGTCGTGTGGGTCTTCCAAACAACTCAACTTTGATTTCATATGTCCACAGAATATTTTGCCAGTAGTGCCACGGAACATCCATGTGCCTTTTTGCAAACTTCAAACGTGCAGCAATGTTTTTTTTTTGGACAGCGGTGGTTTCGTCCATGGTATCCTCCCATGAACTCCATTCTTGTTTAGTGTTTTACATATCATAGATTTGTCAACATGTGCCAGAGATTTTTGTAAGTCTTTAGCTGACACTCTAGGATTCTTCTTCACCACATTGAGCATTCTGCGCTCTGCTCTTGCAGTTACCTTTACAGGACAGCCACTCCTAAGAAGAGTAGCGACAGTGTTGAACTTTCTCCATTTATGGATAATTTGTCTTACAGTGGACTCATGAACATCAGGGCTTTTGGAGATACTTTTATAACCCTTTCCAGCTTTATGCAAGTCAACAATTCTGAATCGTAAGTCTTCTGAGAGCTCTTTTGTGTAAGGCATCGTTCACATCAGGCAATACTTCTTGATAAAAGCAAACTCAAAAGCTAGCGTGTGCTTTTCATAGAGCAGGACAGCTTTAACCAACACCTTCAATCTCATCTCATTGATTGGACTCCAGGTTGGCTGACTCCTGACTCCAATTAGCTCTTGGAGATGTCATTAGCCTAGGACTTCACATACTGTACTTTTTCTACCTGCACTGTGAATGTTTTCATGGTGTGTTCAATAAAAACATGTCAATATATAATTATTTGTGTGGTATTAGTTTAAGCAGACTGTGTTTGTCTATCGTTGTGACTTAGAGGAAGATCAGATCACATTTTATGACCAATTTGAGCAGAAATGCATATAATTCCAAAGGGTCCACATACTTTTTCTTGCAACTGTACACACACACACACACACACACACACACACACACACACACAAGCTTAGACCATACTGACAACACAGGGAATGTTTGTCCTCTAAGTATTTATATACAGAATTGCATCATATGACTGCAGCTTTCTTACCACATTCAGGCTGATAGGGGCTGGGCGTGTTGATTGGCCCTTAATGCGAAAGCCTATGAGTAAAAGCATTTTCACAGGCATGGCTGGTTCGTCTCAGGCTCCCTCGGCACAGGAACTGCCAGGCAGTCGGCAGATATTTACATCTATATGGAGAAGCCGGGATTTGGCAGAAGCTGGAAATCCAGGACCTACTTGCAGTGAAGTTCCTACAGCTTTTCCATGGTGAAGGTGGCACCAGTTCAGGATTCCTTGCTAAGACGACCCACCGTGGAATTTACCAGAAGTGTTTATGGGTTTGGTTCGCTCATGATATTCTTGCACTTCATGTAATGGCTTTTATTTATTAAAAACAAGGTTTCAGCGTGCAACTTGTGAAACATCCCATTGAATGGCTTTAATAACTATTTCCGCTCACAGAATCTTGGGACACTTGCTTAACTTTGTAACAATGTTGCAAATGTAATAGTTTCATCATGAAAGACCATCGGCAGGCAACGCTTAACATCTGCACACATCTCATGCACAGACATTTTCCTTTTATTAAGTGTCATAATTTTTTTTGTCTTGAGTCATTCGCTTTGCTGTTTTGGTGTTAATTGTAGTCGTAGTCACTGGCTCCCAAAGGGACACTAAACGCAAATGTTTGGTGTCTTATGTAATTGCGAAGGTGTAACTAATTAAAAAGCACCAAATGAGGCTGCTTAATAATGAACAGCTAATGTACAGCTAATGAACTGCTTGTCAAGAACTATAATTTCTGTGTCAACGCTTGTTTGTAATGTGATGTGTATTTTTATAAACAGAAGATGACAATATGTGGTAGCATGGTGGTGCAGTGAGCCCTCACACTTTGGGGGCTGAGGATCGGGTCTCCACCGGCGTTCCATATGTATGGAGTTTGCATGTTCTCCCCGTGTCATTGTGGGGTTTTCTCTGGATACTCTTTGCCCCCCCCCCGCTCAGTCCAACAACGTGCCGAGGTTAATTGGAGTTACCTAGTTGCCTGTAGGTGTGTGAGTGTGAGTGAGTGGTGTGTGAGTGTGTCCTGTGATGGGTTGATGCCCCACCCTGGGTTGTTAGCTGGCTCCAGACCCCCTGTGACAAGCTGTTTCAGAAAATGGATGATAATGATTTTTGTTATAAGATGAATAAATTTACAATATTTTTACTAAATAAAGGAACTGTTCCAAGACGTTGAATGTTAGCATTGTACATGCAGTATATTAGCTAAGAATATTAAGCATATTTCTGGTCCCAATGTCATGTAACCTGAGTCGAACCGCATTCTGTCCCGTGACCTTATCAGCAGCATAAATGAATCGTCTTTATTAGTTCTTGCAAGAATGATGATGATGTCGTACATTACCATGATGGCACATCGCATTGCGATTCACGGCAGATTATTCTGTGACTTTCTTGCGGTGCGGCACTTTGGGGCTGCTGTCTTTACTGTCTCTGAGGGGAGATGCTACGATTCTGAAACTCCGCTTTGAAGATAACAGCTCCTGTCAGGGGATTTTAAGTGTTGTGGGAGGAAGTAAACTGCACAGCTCTGTGTGGAAGCTTGCGGTGATGCCCCTTTCTACGTGGGATAGTATTTATCTGTCTCCTCCGTCATTTTTGTTTATTGCCGGCATACAACACTGCGTCTTGTAAATCACAGAGTCATACAACCTTTGGCAAAATTCATGCACCTAAAACTCAAGTCGTTTTCTTTTGCCCCCCCACTGGACTAATGCTGCACTTTCACACTTGAGTGATTTGTGCCTTTTCACCTCCCGCTGATCCATGGCTTGGCAGTGACAGTCATATTATAAAAGCACAGAAAAGCCAAAGTCACCTTCACCTTGGGGTGGAATCGTGCGTCGACATTGTGAGCATATATTGCACTTAACAGAAAAAGGGCAAGTGGATTATCCAATGGCAACACCTATATTTAATGGAATAGATAACACTTTATTTGATCGGGAACAAATAATATAGTATTATGCGCCTACATACAGGGGTTAGACAAAGAACCTGAAACTACTGGTCAATAGCGTTTGAGGTTTCACGCATAAATATGTGCGGTCTGGTGCCCAATCTTCACTATTTGTACATTCCATCAATAAGAGCAGAGAGTGAAGGTTCAATTAGCGCATTCGATAGCACAGCTGTACATCAAATATTGCAATCCACACAACATAATGGGAGACGCACCACAGTTCAAAAGAGGACTAATTGTTGGTGCACGTCTCGCTGGCGCATCTGTGACCAGGGCAGCGAGCTTTTGTGGCATATCAAGAGTCACGGTATCCAGGGTAATGTCGGGATGAGCCACATCCAACAGGAGTAACTGGGGATGTCCAGGCACTAACCCGGATTGTATCCAAAAAAATCACAAAACCACAGCTGCTCTCAACTCTCTTGTTTCCACCAAAACTGTCCTTTGGGGGCAACACAGGCTCAATATTCATTGTTGGGCTACTATAGCCAGGCCTTCGGTCACTCGTGCCAATGCCAAAGGTCGGTTTCAATGGTGACAGCAGTGCAAATCTTGGTCTGTGGACAATGTGAATCATGTATCGTCCTCTGATGAGTCCACCTTCGCTACCTTTCACACGTCCGGGGGAGTCACAATGTGGAGAAGCCGCAAAGAGGCTCACCACCTGGAAGGTTGCGTACCGAGAACCGAGAGCGCAGCACGGGGTGGATCAGTGGTGGTTTCGGCTGCAATGTCATGGCACCCCCCCCCCCCAACCCCCCCCAGGGCCACTACTTGTTGTGGATGAGTGTGTCCCTGTCAAAGACTGCCGAACCATTCTGGAAGACTGTGTTCACTCAGTGGTCCAAACATTGTACCCTGAAGGTGGTACAATGATAATTTGATAATTACAGCAAAATCAGGGTGCGTGATGTGGGACATTACTGGACTTAAGCTTTAAGCTGCCATATTAGTGAAGATGAATATCACTTTATATATTGTAATAGAAAGGGCAGTAGTTAATGAATTAAAAAAAAAGACGAACTGTATACAGGCGACTGCAGAATCGTGCTATAATGCATTGTGACGTCACACGTCTGACCCACACATACCCCCCCACTCCCCCATGTTAATTTGAAACCTATGCCCCTGCTTCCGGAAATGTCCAGTGTCCCTGGGAACAGATCTGGTCACTGCTGTGCTCTGTAACAAATCCAAGTTTAATTTCACTGGATGAAAAGGTTAGCTAATCTGATTGGATTTCTCGCCCACGGACTTGTGCACAGTGACCCCTTTAACCGCACAGCAGCCAGAGTCAGTCATTTTTCACATTTCATGACATTTAAAAATACATGCACTGCATATGACTTCTAAGTCGTGACAGGAACGTGACACATTCTCTTCCCTGTCTGAAATTAGCAACAACATTTCAATGATAGATGAGGAATCAATTAAAAAGTGGCTCCAGTAGTATTTTGGATTTGGCAGTCCTCTCCCCCTTTTTTATCAGTTGACCTTGGACCCCCAGAAGTATTTTTTTCCTCCCAACTTGGGAGATTTTAGTTTCTCTCTTCCATTGTAACCTGACTTTCTTTTCTTTTTTCTTTCTTTCTTTTTCTTTCTTTCTTTCTTTCTTTCTTTTTTTCTTTCTTTGTCTTCCCTTTTCTTTGTTTTTGTATTATTCTGTATAAATGATGCAAGAATGTATCACAACACACCCATGTAAAGCACGTCGAGGTGAATCTGTTTTGAAAAGCCCTATACAAAAATAGAATTGAATTGAATTGAATTGAATTGAATTGAATTGAATT
>JAABNX020000047.1:12573788-12584941 GCA_015163995.2 Mormyrus lacerda | reverse complement strand
CCCTTATGTTAATTTTTTTTTTTGGGGGGGGGGGGGGGCAACAACCCCCTGCATCTAGTAGGTCCCTTATATGAAGAGAGACCAGTCAGCCTACAAATAAGTCGACTGCAGTTCATGGAGATAATGCTGCACCAAGGAACCAAGTTCACTGCCTCTACATCGGCTGCATTTCCGCGTAGTTCTGCCAGACATACATTTTTACAGATTCTTTGATACGCAGCTGTTTCCTAAAATAAGAGAAGATCTGAATCCCCCCCCCCAAACCATCAGGTTAGGATGGAGGGTTCCCTGGCTCTCGAAGGATCCGTAAGAGCTCCAGCCCTCTCACCCGAATGAAACTCCCCTCCAGGATCTACAAGTGTCAGGTGAAGCAAAGACATACCTCCATAATGGCAGTGCTGTAGGAGAAAGGCGGCGTCCCATCAGAGCACTGAGGCATCGTGGGCGATGAGACTCGGCTCGTGTTCAGCGGCACTCACGGCTCTGGGCTTTTCCGTTTCCTTCCGGCGCCTCCACGAGTAAAACACACCAAGCGGCTGGGAAGTGTGTGGTTCGGGGGGTGATGCTTCTGTGTCTGTGATCAGAAGGCCGGTTTGAGCCCTGACCTCAGCAGAATCGTTGCATCTCGACTGGGCGTTGGTTAAAGTGGCCTTATCATGTGCTTGGAGCCGAAGTTTCACTCTGAACTGTGTGTGCTTCAAAAGCAGATGGGATATGTGGTGGGGGGGGGGGGGTGCATTACAAATTACTTGTGCCAATGCATTTTCCATTTTGGGCGGTTAAATGTAGTCTATCGTATGGATTTTGTTTCAACCAACCAGCTGAGTACTCTGTGACTCTTTATGTCGCTGGTTGTCTTGCGTTATCACTCCCTGTTGGATAATTGTGTTTCAAACATAGAATCAAACATAGTGAAATCCAGGCTACTACTAAACAACTAAATATGATGCATTGTAATCACAAGGTTTGACAGTGTGATTATGAAGTTCCTAGCGTTTCTCACTTATCAACAGTGCTTAAATATACATTGTGCCACTTTTTTGTTCATGGGAGTCTTACATAAATAAAAATGTTCTGAAGGCAGAACGAAAAATAATTGATTCAGAGAGACAACCAATCAGATTGTAGAGGAGGCTGAACCAAGACATCTGTTCTCTCTGAACCAATCATTTTTCGTTCTGCCCTTAGAACGTTATTGTAAAGCTCTTGTAAAGTAAAACTCCCATGAACAAATTTCTCATTCTGAATATTTATGGTTCCCTGAGGATTGTGGGAAATCATGGCCTCCACCTCACTTCTGGGAGCTTCTAGTTGTGAAAAGTACCCCCCCTCCCCAGAAACATGTTGGCATATGGCAGATTTGCCAGGGGGAAGCACAAAACGAGGGGGCATGCTCAATAAAAAACGTGCGATCACAGACTCTGGTGTTGTAGTTGGATGCCGATCGCTGGGTCGACTTTTTATTCAGATGTACAGCAACTCAGATGCTTGCATTTAACACTTTTATGATTTGGCTTTATTTTCTTTTTCCCACCTGTCCGACAGCTTATCCGGCACAGGGATGGGGGGAAGTCAGTCCATTGCAAGGCATATCCACATATTCACACAGGCATAGGCAATGAGACAGCATGTCACCTACTTGCATGTCTAGGGATGTGGAAACTCAAGCAGGAGAACATTTAGGCTGCAGTTAGTATTTGAAGGGTCAACCCTGGAGGTATGAGGTTAATGTTTTATCCAGCTGGATACATTTTGACTCAGTAGTGACAATACAGCACAAAGTAAAAAAACAGCCCTTTCCTAACCCAAACTGTGCCTGGAAAAAAAAAATAATAATAATAATAATAATAATAATAATTATTATTATTATTATTATTATAAAGCAATATTAAATATTGTGCAGGGATATACAGAGACTTTGGAAACCTGCTTCAATGACACACAGGATGACATTTTAAAGATATGTATCAAAAGGTTGAATATTATGGAAAGTGCTTTATTCAGGATTGTCGATTCTCATGCATCTGGTGTGACACTAACGCTTTCAGACTCTCACGCAAGAAATCTTATAGCAAATCTATGTTATTCCTATAGACATCACAGGCACTGGAGTAGTTTGCAAACCCTACAGATTATTCACAAGGTAATAAATCTGTTACATACAGGTAAATGTGTGTGCAGACTTGAGTTGAAAATCTCACTCCAGCCAGCTGAGCAGAGTTGGCAGCCCTGGCTTATTGAGGTCGACAGCAGCTACAAGGCAGTTCAGCTTCGCTTTCTAAGGGACGGCAGTCAGGTCAGTGCTGGTGATTTTTCATCTTAAGGACTCGGGTGCCCTGGATTGGGGGAGGTCGCGTGGGGAGTCGCATTCCAGTCCATCTCATCTCTGACTTCCATACAGCGGCTCGTCTATGGAGGCGCGGCAGCTGAAGCCAGAACTCTGAGCCTTGTAGGCAAAGGGCACAGAGTTGCCTCAAAGGAAGACCATCCATCCATCGCTAACCCTGACTTCAGGCCTTTGGACCACGTAAGGAAGCCCAGAGGGGTTACTGAATGTTCAGGCAGAACGTAATAGAGCTCCATACTAAGGGACATCATTTTAATGCGGAGCACCCCCACTTTAATGATGCATGGTCATGGGGGGGTGGAGCCTATCCTGGAAGCTACAGGCGCATATCATTATAAAAATGAACATGCCAGTATGGTAGTAGCTATATTAAAGCAGCAGCTGTAACTGAGCCTTTAAACTGACTTGTGGGAGTTTTACTTACACAAAAATGTTTTGAGGGCAGAATGAAAAATGATTGGTTCAGAATGATAACCAAACAGATTGTAGGGAAGATGTTTCAAAGGAACTAAGGGGACGTGGGACCAAGACACCTCATTGGTTGGTCCCGCCTCCTTTAGTTGCTTGAGCCCACCTCCTCTACAATCTGATTGATTATCTCTCTGAACCAACAACTTTTCATTCTGCCCTCAGAACATTATTGTGTAAGTAACACTCCCATGAGCTATAAGCTCAGGGTATGTTTTCGACTGGAAATCTCAAGTGCTTCATCTCAGACATTCTTGTATGTTCAGACCCTCTTGTGTATGTATAAATCCCAGTAGTGTTTGGAGATTCTGAGATTCGAGCAGAACGTCATTATACAACCTCAGGTTCGTGCCCTGGGACAAGTCTGGCAGTGTGGGGGAGTGTCTCATTAATATCTAGAAAATGGAGGCAGCTGCGAGTAGAGTCAAAATTTCATGAAGGGGAGGGACTCTGGATTTTGGGGGTGGAGAGCTGGACAAACTCCTCTGCAGCTATCGAAGTTTAGAAATTAAATAAGGAAATCAAATCTTTTTACCCGAAAAAGTCTTTCAGACTTTTGGAAGGGTGACTGGAATCATCTCACACAGAGATGGGTTTATTAATTGAGTTACGAAAAACTGGAGGAGAAGAACTCAGACAAACAACAGCCATTTTGGCTTCAGGACAGGAGCAAAACTCAGGTGTACATGTCTGGGGAAACAACCGGGAAGCAGACGGCATGTTCTGGAAGCGTACCTGGGGGAGAAACACACCAGTGCATTTCATGTCATTGGTAAATTAGGCTCTGCTGTCTGAACGGGCCTCCTGCCTGACTGAGCCCCACCTGGGACATTCATGGTCCCTCCAACCAAGTCTGAATTCGCCAGACTCCTCTGTGTGCCTCACACCTCGGAATTTATCCTGACATTCTTCAAAACAGCTGGAGAAACTGTCTGCCACCTCCGCATAGCCAAACAATCAGACATATTGTAGCCTCTATTATCATGCATCTGTTGCAGCATTGTTGTGTGCGAGCTGTTGTGTAACAATCTGATACACGGTATACAGTAAATAATTCAATTAAAACCAGACTGAGTTGCCAGTTACTGTTAAAATGTAACCATATGGGGAATGATTCTTCATTTGTGACAGCATAGCCATCCGTTTTCCTTAAACACTTCTCCAGAATAGGGCTGCGGTGACCCCAGAGCCAAGAATCACAGGGCACCAGGCAATACAGAGATACCCCTTCACCGATCTGCAGTTTTCTGGTCTGGGGAAGGAAACCGGAGTACCTGGCAGAATCCCACGTGGACACGGGGAGCGTATGTGAACTCTCACTGTCGATGGCTGCAGAACCACCCGGTGAGACTGTCTGACCCCTCTGGCATTTATCTATCTATCTATCTATCTATCTAGATATCTATCTATCTATCTATCTATCCATCCATCCAACCAGCCATTTTCCTGCCAGGTATCCATATTCATGGTGGGGCTGGGGTGGGAGGTGCAGCCTATTTCAGGGCTGGAGCTGGACATTATTATTATTATTATTATTATTATTATTATTGGTAGTAGTAGTAGAATTATAATTAAATGAACAATGTTCATTTAATTAATGTATTAGTTTACCTCAGAGTAATTTCTTTAATCATACGTGTGTTTGTGTGTGTGTATATGTATCAAAAACTTCAAATGTCAATATATGCCAATTATTATTCCGGAATCATGACAAATTAATGTGCAGCAATTGCATTCATCAAGTGACATCTGAGTTTGTAATAAGTTGCACCGTGAAGTGATATGCAGGTAAAAGGCTTTTTATATACCACAGAGTGCTGGTCTGTGTATATTTCAAATTGATGACTGTCATAGTATTGCTAATCAGAATCACTACATCCAAGAATTAATACATTTCACTTTCCAGTGTCCTGAACTGAAGTTTAGCCTGAAACCTTAAGGTATTTGCATTAAGGTGGGGGCAGTTTACACACAGCTGATATGATCCCATCGTCCAGGATGTTTAGGGTGGACTGTTGGGCTCTTACTACTCATAATCATGGCTTCTGTGATTAAACCCTCAAATGCATACAGTACTTAGGTGAGGTCAAAGTCTTTAAAAGGGGTTTTCACAAGAACACAAGAGGATAAGAAATTCACAAATGAGAGGAGGCCATTCGGCTCATCGAGCTCGTTTGGGGAGAACTTAACTAACAGCTCAGAGTTGTTAAAATCTTATCTAGCTTTGATTTAAAGGAACCCAGGGTTTTAGCATGCACTACACTAAAAGGAAGACTATTCATAAGAACATAAGAAATGTTTTCCTTGCATATTACAGTAAAATGGAAATTTCTGCTTCTCTTAATCCACTTATTTCGTCTGTAAAATGGCCATAGAAATGAGTAATTTAAATATTTAGCTTTTAGAGAGAATTCTGGATCATGGAGGAATGATACGTTTGCTTAAAGAAGTAATTTACATTGTCCACTAACAGCGATTGACCCCTCCCTGAGCTAGTTACCTGTTAATCTTACTAATTATAAAAAATCCATAAAATGTGATCCTCCCATATGATTTTGTACATAATGGATGAAGTGGGACGTCGTTTGAGCCTCTGCGTGTAGCGTCCTTTAGATCTTGGTAGCTTTGAAGCGGAATGCCACCTAGCGACAATAACGTGTATTACACCAAAAAGGGATATATATGTTTTTTTTTCTCACGTAACTGTTACAGGTTTTAAGTAAGGCTTAAAGGATTTCATAAAGTTGTCATTATATTGTTATATCATTAGGACTAATGTAGCTGTAGAAGTAGGAATAGCACCAATCATACAGAGTATTCTTACGCTCTTCTTCAAAATGTCCTCGTTTTTATTTTTCTGCATGTGACCGATTGGAGGCAGCACATGGCCGTGTAAACGCATCGGGAAGAAACATGCAAAGAGATACCAGTAACATGTAAAGCTCCCATCTCTGGCACCCAGTAACTTTTGGCCTTTAACACCACCGGCTCTAGACCCAGCCGTCGCGGTTGGAGCGATAGATTTATAAACTATCGCGAGCTAGTCTTGTAAAAAGCAGCGTTTAATTTTTTAAATAGCGGCAGAGAGAGGGTAGGTCCTATTCGTAAATGATTAATTATGTGTCATTATCTTCCCGAAATAGAAAAGTGTGCGTCAGCACGCAAATGTGTGTTATAGGTTAAATGGAAACTGGGGGCTGGAGTCTTCACTCCCAGCTATAGCGATGCCTCCCCTGCGAGAGGCGTTGCGGCTTCTCCTCTCCTGGATCTGAAGCAATTGCACATTGTGTTATTTAATTAGGCAGTTATTTTAATCACATTATAAACCGAGCCTCTGCAGCGAGCCTATTCAATTCCACAACAAGGCCTTGGCACCACAATTTCAGTCACGGGCAATTACCCATTACTGCCTCACTGAAAAGGCCTGTGTTAATCTTTGACACATCAGCATGACTCAGTGAGTGCAGGTACTATATGACTAAACGCAAGAGATGTTTTTTGGCAACTTGTTATTGAGAAAGCACACAAAATGTCCTCATTTAATCAAGGGTGGGTGGTAAGCAGGAGAAATAAACATTTCGAAACACATCATTAAAAATAAATAAACTGGCATCCCTCCATTAAAGGTTACTATCTCAGTTAATTGAACGGTTAAGGGGCACCAGATATACTTGCGGTTTTTAAAAACTCTAGTTCTACCGACGAAGCAACAGTGTCATCTTGTGGGGAGACGTGGAATATATAATCAAAGCGGGAAATAGGCTTTCGTCGGACAATACGAGGAAAATGTGTTGCTGCACGAATATATTGTGTTCAGATAACATCCTATCTGCAGACCTAAATAAATTAAGAAATTTAGAAATTGCATTGCCATTTTGTCCAGCCCACCCCACCCTTCAAATCTTCAAATCTGGACCTGGCCATGTTTTCAGTTCTCCCAGGTAGTTAGTTTAATAATTACTGATTCTGATTGGTCAGAGGCTTCACACCTGACTGACAGGTAAAGGAAAGCCGGAAAACCAGCAGTGCTCGGACCTCGAGGACCATGATTTGAATAACCCTGTTTTTGATGATGGAAAATTGATTCCAGAAATATCTCGCTCTACAAACTTATCATATCCACATAATTTAATGCACATAGACTTACAATGAAAGGCACTTTGAGAAAGAATTTTAATCAGAACGTGATCGATTGTGACAAACCTCTGAAATTTAATGCAAACTCGGGGGTAAAAGTACAACTTTGTACTTAGTCCAGGCTTTCAAATAGAGAATTATAAGTGAATTAGTTCGAATATAGTTTGGACTAGAAAGTCCCACACGTAGGATGATTAAAGTACAGGCTACATACAGCGGGTAGATAAAATAATGGAAACATCACAAAAACGGACGCCGACTTCGAAGCAACTACATCAGAATTATAAATGCCGCTACAACGTTGAGCCACATTAGGCTGAATGCCAATTGTCAGTGTGTGTTACCAATAAATGAGGTCTGACAATCGACATTTTGATAATAATAATGATAATGGAACTTTATTATTTTTACGCCTTTTTGTAGCGCAAGTTGTCCGCGAAGGGCAGCCACCTGTAGAGGCGCGCAGGTTAGCTGGGCCTTGCTCAAGGAGCCACAGACATGCTGAGGCTGGGTTTGAACCTGCGACCTTGCGATAACCCAAAGATATCAGAGTTTTTAAAGCAATTAACAGTTTTAAGGACGTGGTCCTTTAATTTGTTGGTGAGTCAGTCATAAAACCACAAAATTGTAGAATGTGAACAGGAAGACAATCTCTAAAATTTGCCTTAAGTGGATTAAGGTTCTAATCCTCATTACGTCATGATATTAATTTATTGGTAAGTGTGCGCCCCCTGTAGGAGAACGTCAGAAAAACAATAATTCTGGTGAAATTGTAATTTTTAAAGTGGACAACAGGGAGTGCTCTTCTTCTGCTGAACAGCTCGCTTCGGTAGCCTTTTACGGAAATACCCAGACTGACAGCATTTGATTGACTTTATGCTGAATGCGTCATCAACAGCTTATAATTAGTGCATGAATTAGCCATTGTACCTTCTGTCCAAGGGAATTGGCAGCAAGGAAATATAATTTGGCAGCGATTTCTTGGCAAATGGATCTGGAATTAACTATTAATTAAACTATTGCAGTATGCAGTACGCTTTTGATGGTATACATTTATGGTGCACTGTGAGAATAATGATGTTTGCAAAAAATTAATATAATAATATTAATAATTTTGGGCTGGCATTCCCTGTTGTCTTCTAGCTCATGATTCCTGGCATCCCCCTCTGGACCCCTAAGAATAGGCACTGGATATAGGGCCGATATATATTCATTAAGTCTCTCTCCACTACTGTTAGTGTATTAGTGTTCTTTCTCACCTGGGGAAAATAAAAAATGCGACATAAATTTCAGAATAAAACGCAGACTCTTCTTTCCAGCAGCATGTGATCTCACCGGCGCAAAAAAGCTGTGCGCGACACCGTCAGCTGCCGTGCCGCGAGCGCCGCGATCAGCGGCCGGGCCTCGCTTGTCGCATACCGGCATGCCTCCCCCAATTCTGAAAGCGCCAGGAACCTTTCGGGTTGGCAGAACAAAGGCTCGATTTGTCCCTTGTTATTAGATGTCTTTGTATGTATTCCTTTCTTAGGTTCTTAGATACCGCTGCTGGCCCCCTGCCCCCGTGTGCCCCACAGACACAAACCCACCCCACCTGGGTATATTAGCAAGTAATACCAGTAAAGAGGATTAGGGATTTAAGGGGAGAAGGGCTTAGTGGACAAATGAGGGGAGGGGTATCAGCTGATCCTCTCATTTCCTTTGCACTCTCACCTTGTCAGAGGGTTTCTAACCTCCCCCCCTCCCCAATATAAAGTTCCTGTGCTCATTTTTCCACACAACCAACTGCAGTCTAGAAATATTCTTGGAGTCGAGCGGCCATCTTGGCTCAGAATGCCATAGCTTCATGTTTTTTCTTCCTGGATCTGCCAGTCATCCCTGCCGGCCGGGCCTCCGATGGCCATAAACACCCTGTTCCTGTCATCTCATCACAAGGCTCGCATAGGGACACGCTAACTGCCTGCCAGCGGTCAACCCTCTGGGCTCTTGTAATTGTCAAGGCCCTTGACCGGGGGCCCCAGAGGATTCTGGGTGATATTATTATCACAGAGAAAGAGCAGATGGTACACTCTGTGGCAGGAGATATTAATCATTTTACACGAGATGTTTTTTACCTACATGTTCCCGCTATTCGTGGCTGGGGAGTTACCCTCCATAGGGCCACAACATCTCCCCTAATAATGAAATCATGTCACCTAACATTCAAAGACCATGACCTCATTGTCCAGTGATTCCTCCTACAGGAACTACTGTTGTTCGGTTAATTGGCATAGTCTGGACAATACCAGATATATTGATTTAGTGTCAGCATCTTTCACAAATGTTAGTTAAGAAATCGTTTTATATTCTTTATTTAGTTTGCTTGGTTTTCTTCTGTTTGTGACCATCAGACAAGAAAGAACACATTCATTTAAAAAGATAAACGGATATGGAGGATGGATGGATGGATGGAGGTTTAGTAAATTGTTAAGAATCTACAGTAGATGGTACTGATCACAGAGTAAATAAACAACAGGATGCAAGAGATAAAAAACAGAGGACATCCGTTCATTCTAAGGGGTAATATAAAAGAAATATATTTTTATCACCCTGAACTAGATAAACTTCATGGAAGATGGATGGATGATTGTAACTAAAAGTCAGACGGTTTAGAAGTAAATCAGCAGTCAAAATTTTAATTTACAGGTTAAATTGGGGTTGAAGTTCCCAAAGGTGCTCTGGGAATGTAGCTTGGTGCCAGCTTCTAACGGGTCACTGCCGGGTCAGCTGACATCACCCGGGACACGAGAGTCAAGTGGAGGTGAGTAGGCCCCTCCGTCACGCTCCAGCAGCCCAGGACCAGGGTCTGTACACAGCTACAGACTGCACCGTCAGGCTGCAGAGAAGGTTCCAGAACGTCACGCGACACAAAGAAGGAACTCTAGTGCGCATGAGAAATAGCACCTTGACTTTCCCACACTTTATGCATATTCCTGATTCCAGGTTTTCCCTGGGGGGTGGGGCAGGATCAGAACTCATCTGGAATTCACCCCCGACCAACCCCAGCCATCAATCAATAATGCAGTTAACCAAACATTAAACTGAAAACAATGTTACAGATAGAAATATATTCCTATTGCTATATATGCAACAGAATGGATCCTAGGGTCGCAAACCACACCTATATTAATTCAGTTATGAGGATTAGAATCCAGGACGATGTGGGGGCTGCATCAGCCAGTCGCGTGACGCGATGAGGATCTTCACACTATCTGCTCATCTTGGCAGGTTAACTGGGGGGGGTGAAGCCCCTGCATGAAGCTCTCTCCTTATCTGACCGGTCGCTGAAATTACCTCCGATTTCCTCCAGGACATAAAGGCAGAATGTGAGTGAGAATTGGGGGGGGGTGGGGGGGCTCAGGTGAGAGGGTCAGGTGACTGGGTTGGTCACTACAGTCATCCCACATTTATCTCTGATGGTTTCGGCCTGCCTGTGCCGTTCCCTCTCCCCCCATGAAATCTGTCTCAGTCCTGGTGGCCACCCATATGTCCAAGAATAAGGTCTGAGCCCTGGAAAGGTTGCCCCCCCCCATCCTTAAAAACTCAGCCTGATATCACAGCCAGTGCCAGTCGAAGCACAAGCATTAACCCAGGCAAGCTTCACTGCTAACCCCCATACCCTCACCCAATCTCACTCTGTCTAAGACACTTTACATAAGGGCTATTCAACTTAGGCCCTCGATTCCAAATCCAGGCCGTGTTTTCAGATCTCCCAGGTAGTTAGTTTAATAATTACTGATTCTGATTGGCCAGAGGATTCACACCTGGCTCACAGGTGAAGGAAGGCCAGAAACTCAGCAGGACTCGGCCTTTGAGGACTGTAACTTGAATAGCCCTGCTTTACATGATCCTCCTGCTGGGGCAGAGGGTATTGACACCTGTGGTTTGTTAACTCGGTGCTCCCTTGTAAGACGGTGCCTGAGGTGGCCGCCTAGGCTGCTTTAGGAGTCTGACTTAACCAAGACTGTTTAGAAAGAACTCAGGCTGCTTTGTTTCTCTGACTGCGGGAGGACCTTCAGTAGGTGGCAACAGAGTGCCAACCCACGCTCTGCAGCCTCTCCCGAGCCTGAAACCCAAGAGGCAAAAAACACATGCAATCAGGAGGCCACCATTTAATTACAGCTCACAGGAAATTACCCTGGTGGGGGGGGGGGGGGGAGACATT
>JAABNX020000047.1:12542801-12553958 GCA_015163995.2 Mormyrus lacerda | reverse complement strand
GATTTCGAGGAGGGGGGGGGGGTGCAGCTCCCCAGTCTGCTCCAGGCTCCCGGCGGCATTAACGGTCTGATTCATGAGTTAAGTTTCCAGCGCCCGCGGACACGAGCTTTCAGATTCTGCTCCTGTCGCTTGGTTAAAGAGAGACTCGGGTTAATGTTCTGCTTTAATGAGGCCGTCGTCGTCGGACTCATACATCAGGCCGTATGAAAGGTCACAACAGGAAACAACAGATCGGGGGAGCCAGGGGCACAGGGAGCAGCTTGGGTCTGTCAGGGGGGGGCAGCTGTCGGCCGCACAACCCACGGGCTGCTGGTCACCCCCACATTTGGGTGCCATCCATCACAGGGGCTAAGCAGGATCGGGAGTGGGGGGTGAAACATAAAAGCGAGATGCACGCTTCATCACCCATACAATCACCCCCCGCCCCGCCATCTCCCAACCAAAATATAAACCTGTTTGATAGCCGCAGGGGGGAAGGAAGCACCTGGTGACGAATGTCAGGTGTCTTGGTAGAGATTTTTGCCGGCACAGTCAGACCGTGAATCAGACTTTGTTTTCTGTAAGAGGGGGAATTCCTGAATAGTTTGGACTGAATTTTAACGTTTCTTGCCACCTGTATGGTGCAATATACTTTCATTATTATACTGTCATTTATGTGTAATCCATCCATCCACCAAATAATTCATTTCCAGACCATCATACGCAACGGCATTCTGCTGCAAGTAATGCAAATGCCGCATTAAAACAGTCATATTATCTTCCAAGTCAAGGAAGTCAGAGGGTGCTGCATCAGTTCTCCAGGAAGACCTTCCCATCTGACTATCCATTCATTCATTCATTCATCCATCCATCCATCCATCCATCTTTTGGTCGGCCAGAGATGTTGAAGCCTATTCCAGGAAGCCCAGGGCACAGAAGTAGTACATGCTGCATGAGATGCCAGTCTATAATACAGCATTTATGTGCTCTGTTGCCTCATCCATTATAGACATTTTGAGAGGTTTCAGTTTTTGCTGCTGTGGTTTATAACAGTCTCATAGCTGAACTGCTCAGAAACACCCTCTGTAAATGATTGAATTGGGCGCACGAGGCGAATAAAAACATTAAAATGTGTCTTATTCTGTGAAAAACAACCAAAGCTGAACATATCACAGATCTGGGGCCTGCATCACAAAGCGGGATTTCTTGCTTAGTTGGATAATGTGTCGGATTTAAAATACCTTAGTTTAAAAGGACTTATGGACTTTATCTTCGTTCACATACATTTAGGTCAGACTATCTTAAATCCGACAAGTTATCCAGCTAAACAAAAAAAATCCTGCTTCACGATACAAGCCCCTGATGTAACTTTTAACATCATATGGTTTGAGGCAGCTATGATAAATGTTAAGGACAATTTAGTTCAGATGACACCTTCTCTGCCTTCACCTCTCACGTGACAGCGCATCTGTACTAACACATGCCTAACATTAATTAAGCAGAGGTTTAACTGCAGTCTGGAATGGTGCTGCAGTGTTGCCTCCCACCACTGGGAGCAGCGTTCGAGTCTCTGCCGTGGCTCCATGTGTGTGGAGTTTGTGAGTTCTTCCCATGTCATTTCAGGGTTTCCTCCAGGTTTTTGCTTTCTCCACCCCTCAAAGTCCAAAACCTGCTGCAGTTAACTAGACTTAAAAATTGTCTCTGGGTGCACATGCGTGAGTGTGCTCTGCGATGAGTTGGAGCCCCATCTTGGGTTGCTTGCTCTCTGCTTTGTACCAATAGCCTCTGTGATAGACTCCAATCCCCACAACCCTGTATAGTGCAAGTGGTTACAGAAAATGGGTGGGTGGAGCTTTAAATGCAGTTTACCACCTTAATACAATGTATTTGGTGTAAAGTTTGTTGTCGGATTTCCTAATCAAAGAGCAGTCCTTGGTTGGAATTGCAGAAGGATGCGTTTCTGATTTTAATTAAAAAGGTCCACAGCGCTTTAAACATCACATGGGAAGCTACTGGGAAAAAGAGCCAGTGTGCCGTTAATGTCATCTGAAATCCTGAAACACTAATGGAAACATTATTCTCATTCAGTCTGGGAGAGTCCTGCCTTTTTCAGACTTACCCTTGTTTCCATGCGAGATTTATTGAAGATCATTATCTGTCAGTACACCTCAGAGCAAAGATTTTGTGTTATAATTCTACAGAAGTAATTTCTTATTTGAGACATCATTCATTTTGTCTGTTATTACTAACAAAAAAATCACCTTTTGGGGGCAAAATATTCTAGTTATGCAGGCGGGTGAGAAAACACCCTGACAAGTGAATTTATTTTTTCTCATATTAATGGCTTTTTGATGCAATGCTGCCAGTTTTTTTACATTATTTCACATAGGTGACTATGGGATTAATCTGCTTACGCATGTTATATTTGTGTGAGGAGTTCCGAGCCTAAGCATACTTCATCACACTGGGGTAGATCAGCTTGGTCTTATTCTACCTGCAAACCATCGTTTGTCTGCATGTCCATTTTGAGAACTGCTTCAGGGTTGGCCTGCAATTGTTCTGATGTGTGCTGTGATGTATGATGTAACCATCTTAGAAAGTCTTAGTATAGTTAAACGGTCGAGTTTAACTATACTAAGAGTTTGATAATTCAGGTCCAGAGAGTAAAACTCCAGACCAAGATTTTGTTCCAACCAACCAGTTGAATATAAAAAGTCACAGTCACAGAGTACTCAACTGGTTGGTTGGATCAAATTCTTGGTCTAGACTTTTACTCTCTGGACCTGAACCTCCCAACCCTGATGGGGATGTTACTTAATTGCGGTGTATAAAAGCATAAGTATGTTGGAGTTCTTCGGTTTTCGCTTTTCCCATACTGAGAGTGAAGCCCAGGGACCCAGCACAAGGTCATCCATTGTTCTGGCACTCCTGGAGCGGTTTTCGGGTGTTGAGACATCTTGCTAAAAGTGCCTGACAGTGATATGATGACTCTGTTGGCAACTCAGAGTCCAAAGCAACAGAGTCATAAACTTCTCCACATGGTTTAACACACCCTGAG
This sequence comes from Mormyrus lacerda, assembly GCA_015163995.2. NCBI lineage: Eukaryota > Metazoa > Chordata > Actinopteri > Osteoglossiformes > Mormyridae > Mormyrus > Mormyrus lacerda. Next base: position 12,550,921 of record JAABNX020000047.1, on the reverse strand, counting down.
GGTCCTGCACAGCATCTGATCCGCATCCGTATCGGTACTACTGGGGTGTCACTATGATCTGACAACATCTGTGGTTTAGCTCAGAGATCAGGGGATGGGGGGCTGATACAATTTGCTGAGCAGGGTGCCTCAATGATTTATGTTACTTTCATCAAATTATTTCACATGGTGCATTTACTGCATTTTTACACTTAGAAAATGCACTTGGGTCCGTCTATTCTGTTTAAAATACATTAGATACTTGTCCATCATGACTCTGAAGACATTATATACCAGTGTTTCCCAACCTGCTCCTCAGGGATCCGCAGACAGAGGGTGCAAAAATGCAAACTGTCTGGCAGAAAGCTGGGCGGGACCAAAAATGTGGACCAGGGTTGAGAAACACTTCGTTATACATACAACAAACAGAAAATAATGATGTGGGGCTTTGCTATATTCAAGGCTTAAACCTCACTAGTCTGAGTCTGGTGCCGCCATTGCTGTGGTGTGTACAGAGACACTACAGGCCACTGGTGCAGCACACCTCCACAAAAGAGAGATGAATCTTAGGAGAGTTCAGGGATTCTCCATACTGGTGTCCATAAATAACAAGCGGCAAACTTTTGCAGATATATATTAAAAAAAGTCAACCTTGTTGTGTGATATGGAATATTTTAAAACTATATATGGCTTAAATCCATTTAGACTTCTTTTATCCCTGAATTAATATATTTCAGCTAAAAAATTTACTTCTAAAACTCATTGCCTATCAGAATAGTGATACTTTATTAATTCCTGTGGGGAAATTCTCCTATCCTCTATCCCGTCTTGCTGTATATGAGACACATATATGCAAGTGAGAGACAACTTGGAGGTCACAGTGTAAGTGGCCCCTGGGGAGTTGGGGGCCTTACTAAAGGGCCCACAGACATGTGACTATTCTGTTAAGGGTGGGTTAGAACTAGCAACCGTCTGATCACAATCACTGAGGCTTAGCCTGTGGAGCCAAACATTGCACAAATGCTCTTTTGTATATCTAATAGATAAATTATGACAAAAACTGTGTCCAGGTGTCTGTTAACCGTGCTTTGTTTTTGTTTAGTATATGAACATCCATCTAGCCAGTATATCTGTTGTGAGAGGTGTCAGGTGAACCAGCAGGAGCCAGGGAAGGACGAGGCAAGCAGGCGAGGAAGTAGGATACAACGGTTTATTACGAGATGAAGAGGGCAGACGGCAACGAACATTAATGACAGATCTGGGGAGACTAACTCAAACACAGACTTAAATACACAGGACAAGCCGGAAATAACAGGCAACAGGTGATCACAATCGGGAATTAACGCGAGGTACGAGGGGGGCGTGGTACACAGGAGGATCGGCCGAGCAGGTCATGACAATATCCATCCATCCATCCATCCGTCCATCTGTCCATCCGTCCCTTTTCAGTGACCATCTATCCATTTTCTGTAACCATGTTTCCTATTCAGGGTCGCGTGGGTCTGGATTAGCCAGGACATAAAATTGGACAACAAGTGTTACAGTATAATGAAACAGTTTGTGCTGAGACTTTAAAACTGCATTTATATCACTATGTATTAATATTTATTTAAAGCTGGTCTGTTTTACAATAATTATTAAACTGTACTGTTTTTGTATTTTTAGGGAGTGATTCCTTCAATTTTATTAATTTTCTTTCATTTATTCCTATGATTTTATTTTGTTTTGTAACTCAATGGTGCTTTCTTGTTTAAAAAGTGTATGAGTTAGGACAGAGGTGTTCCTTAGAGACTTTGGGCCATCAAGGCATATCTTACTGGGCTCCCAACCCAAAAAAAACATATTATGTTCCAATTTTTTAGGGCCCCTGTCGCTCAGGGGTCCTTGGAAGTGTAGCTGCCCCCCCCCCCCCACACACACACTTTACAGAGTCCCTGCCTAAGGACACAGAATGAGACTAATTATTTTGAACCATAGCATTCTGCATGGCAAATATAGATTAGCAATATCTATTGAATACATTGATATGTGAGTGTGGATTAATAGCGCTCAAATTTCTAAAAACTTGATAATTAACAGATAATGGAGACAAAGAGAAATATCTTTATCTCAGTCCCAATCCCGGTGCCTCGTGCCGAATTACCGCGTCACTTTGACCCTGACTGATTTGCAATGCAGGGGGAACGAGAATGAGCGCAAGAAGGGGAGGGCGAGAACATACCGACCCTCCCCGAGGTGTGTGTGCCTTCACTGTGAAGGAATGCGACCGGGTGACTCGCCGGAAGAGCCGGAGTTGCTGGCACTGCTCCACGGGGACGCCACGTGGTCCTTCCTAACAATTATGGTGCATCGTTTCCCAAGCAGCGCCTAAATCTGACCCACCTCACGGAGCCCACTCAGAAACAAGGAGAGGTTGTGTTAACCCTTGAAATAGGTAATCTAACCTTAATCTCTCCGGATCGAATCAAAAATTTACGAAGCCGGGGCTGCACCGCGTGGAAAGTCCATTAGTCACCCCCGCTACCCGCTTAGAGTCCCGGCATCCCAATACATCCATGCAAATGGGACAGGGAGCTGACAGCGGTGTGTGTGGAATTATAAACATCCATCCATCCATCACAGAAATGCGATGCAATGGCGCTGGTATTAACAGCGGCTACACTTACCCACCACAGTGTTAATTATTTATTCCGCTAGAACTGACAGCTGTCCAGGTGAGTTACGCTTTTTCATAACATTTAGCCCATTACAGTGAATAAATACTAACGAAACATCAGTTGTTCGTGAGAACGTGGGAGGATTTTTGTAAAAAAAAAAAAAAAAAAACATACAGTAGCCTATATGCTTTCGTAATTTTCAAGAATATATTTATAATATTGCCTCTCAGTATAAGGTTTGGCCATCTATTCTATTCTCCTTTGACGTGTAAGATAGCTCTGGGCAAAGGCGTTTGCTGAATGAATACCTGCAGAATGAAAATGCAGTTTTATATTAACGTCCTGTATGTAGCACACGCATATTTTGGATTTGAGTTTGAAGATTTAAAATACAAATTCAGAATATGACCTTATGATTTCATAACTGAACCAACAGAGCAGTATCATATCAGCTACCGTGCAACACGCAGTAAAAATCTTCATATTGCTATTTAAGAAAACATTGCGCAATGAAGCAAAGACACCTGCTAGCGTAATAAGGGCTCTCGGGCGGACGGGGATCCACCGGAGGAGGCGAGGCTGCGGGGGAGGCGGACGCTGCACGTGGTTCCTTGTTTACTTCTTCCAGGCAACCTCAAGTAGCTCCAGGAAAAAAAAACTGTGATTGTGAAACAGCGGGCAGTGTGATCGTCTCTGACGCCTGAAAATGACCGATGACTGATCGGAGTCGTCATTTCTGCATGTTTTCGTCCACGTAACAGGTTAGTGCATTTGCATTTAAATATTCATGTATATTCGTATAGCGTTCGAATTGTAGTTAATGATGTTAAAAGCTTAAAACTACTGATCGTTGGCTATTTAATAAACGTGGGAATTCTTGAGTTGTAGTGAAGTTTTCATTAAGCGTGCTGACGTAGATGTGATAGGCCGATGTAGTTGTAGGTGCTGTCAGAACTGTTTGTGCGTATAAACATATTAATAATCATCCACGTATCAGCGGCTAATGCTGGATGGACGGGGAGCTCATCCCAAGCGATACAGATCAGGAGACAGGCCACCACTGTAAATGGGATGCTAGTCCGTCACAGGACATATACCTCTTAGCCTAACTGCCTGCTTTTGCGCTGTATGTATACTTCTATAAATTTTAAGCGGTATTATAAATAAGAGTGTGCTGTACATTTCTAAGCGTGCTTTTCAAAAAGCCTTTCCATGTTATTTTAATCTCTTGTTTATTTATGTCAGATCAAAGTATCGGTCTGTTTAGTTATTGAATGTCTTGTTATCTCTATAAAGTCCGCCTGTTTGGAATCATTTATATATTTAGCTCTCCTTCCACTTCTGTTTCACTCTCTTTATACACTTTCAGATAATAGTCACTAAAGACAGTATACACCAGCCACCAACCAAACTGTCAATGGAACCATCAGTTCAGTCATCAACCCAAAGTCCAGCGCATCTTGCAGATGGTTTTAATGACCTTTGTGTAAAAATAAGGTATTGGAAAGATTCCTGTTTTGGGACACAGTTAAAATGATGTTTTATGTTATCTGATGAACATTACTACTTTTTTGTTGTGTCAGAAACAGGTAATTTGCATTAGACACTGGAGTGGCAATATTAGGCGTACTTGTCAGAGTTATTGTGAATATAAAAGCTGCAATTAACAGTTCATAATCATAATTTTGAAAACAATTACATATAATGAACAGGGACTTTGGGTTTAAATGTGTATGAAAAACATGTCGTTTTTATTATGTACTACTGAGTTTGTTTAAAACACAGGAACATCAGTGGACTCAGAAGCGAGGATGTGTTCTGCAATTTGAGAATTCCTAACCAGTTTCAATCCAGCAAAGATGAAATCAGCTTGGTCATTGTCACCGGTACGTTCATTTGAAAAGTTTTTGGTAAAGATACATGCCTGTATCTTGAAGTAATTCTGCTTTTCATGCAGTGATTGTTGTCAGGAAACACTACATTAACTGCCCTCTCATAATTATAATGCATTCATAGAACATTCATAAGCAGCATGTAAGTATACAGTACCCTAACATCGTAACATACCTTAACAGCTTTATGCATTAATAACAAACAGTATATGATAATGACAAACATTATGGTCATATAATCATATTCTGTTTGTTATTAATGTATATTAAAGCTATTAAGGTACATTAGGATGTTAAGGTATATGTACATCAGTTATCTCTTATGTTCTTATGTTCTTATGTTCTTACATGCTGCTTATGAATGTTCTATGAATGCATTATGAAGGCACAGTTAATGTAAAGTGCTACTTGTTGTCATATGTCTAATATCATTGCCATAGAAGGTCATAGTGATGAGAAGTGAGACTTTCTCTTACAGTGTTCGAACACGATGCAAGCCAGATGCAACTGGCCTATAGAACAGACTGCAGCTTCAGATCTTCAATAACATTGTCAAATGACCTGTAGATGAAAGCCTTCGACTGGCCTTCAAAGCCGTCACTAAGGAAACATTCCTCTTTTCAACTGAATTTACAAGTCATGCTTAGTTTGTCCCAAAGATCAGTTCGTCATAATGATTTTTTTCCTTTCCTAAGTGGGTGTCATAGTGTAATGAAGTCACCGTCCAGCCAAGCATCTTCTGTCTCTGCGGTGTTTTTTTAATGCGTTTTTGAGATTAAGTACCACAAGCAAATATTGAGTGACATTAGTGTGCATTTTGCGGCCTACTCGTACCTTGCGGCTGGTTCTGGAATTGGTGTTTTTTTCTACAGGTCGTGGGATTTTCTGCATCGACGTGAAGGACTGGAGAGGGGAAGTGACCCAGCACCAGGGAAAGTGGCACGTTAAACTGAATGAGGAGGTCGTGCGTCAGTTTGCAGACCCCATCCAGGCTATTGAGGTAAAGCAGCTCTCTGCCAGCTGTTTCAGAAATGACCAATGGTATTTCATATGCGGAGGAGGGGGGGGGGAGTGGCCAATCAGTGCCTTTTGTGACATTGATGCCTCTCGATGTGGGACTGTTGAGGCCAAATCTGGATTTGCATATCGTATAGCAGGAGGAATGTGGATGGTTATGCATGGAGAGGGTGTCCCCGGGAAGCCCAGTTGGGCAGCAACTCAGTAGGACCCCCACCACGTGGAGTGTCAGTTCACCATGGTTGAAATAGTCTGATTTTTTGTGTAAGATTTAGCTAATTTAATAACGCCTTAATTTCACCCTGGTGTCTAGAGTTTCTGACAGAAAGGAAACAAGCATGTCAGACAGTCGGCACTTGATCTCGAGAGACACTGGTACTCTGGATAAGTCTAAAGTTGGTAGAGCTGAATAGCAGGTCAAGGTCAAAGGTCAAGGTTGGAAAAATGAATGCACAAAGTGGTGAGTAGTGAGATTAGTAGGTTAGCCAATTCACACGGTCATTGAAGTCAGAAAGAGGTCTAAGGCTCTTTTTATAGGTAGACGACGCCTACATGAACGGCTTCTCAGTATCCTGGCGAGCCAGTTAGGTCACCTTCAGGAATAGGGTTTCAACACACAACACACAGAAGGTGTACAGGAGGTAAATAAGGGCTCTGTTGTAATATAACAAGCCTAGATCTATGGATTCAGTAAAAATGAATGGCACGGAATTTCTCAAGAGGTGTAGCTGGTCATGGAGATAACAGGTGAAAACGATGTAAAGATTAAATGAAGAGAAGTGCTGTGGTGTTATAGACACGTAGGAGACCACAGCGATAGAAGAGCTGAAGGGAACAAGGTTCTACACGCACTTTCCGTAGGGTCATTAGGGAGGAAATGGAGCAGTGATTTTATTGGGGCATATTAAGATGGATTCTTGGAGGGGGGGGTGGGGTGGGGGGCATATTCTGCCAGATCGTGTGGATGAAATGGGCTCGTATCGTATTATAAAGCCGGCCTTCCAGAATACAGTTCATAAAGCGCGGTAACTCCATAGCATTTCGTCTCACGACTTAAATTAATGGATTTTCTGAGGCTTGTGTGCAACGGGTTGAAAATTTGATTTAAAAAAGAGACTGAATTTGAAGGGTAACTGTGCAATTTCTGTGATGGGGGTAGAGTGCTCAAACCTCCAGGGACCCTGCGTAGACCCTTAGCTCCTTATAAATCGCCTTAAATATTGACATGGAGGGGATTGGCTGTACAGCTGTCAAATCCGGTGGTGAAACAGGGCTAACAGCAATCCACCTTAACGGGGCAGGAACCCTAAATCAGGCAGAGAAGTGTCACATACTGGTATGCTGAGTGTATAGACCGGTTACATGTCAAGCCCCTTTCTGTCCGCTTCCCTAGGCGAAGGCCACCAACCTGCGGAGCCACCTCGAGCGTCGCGCCGTGTCCCTGGACCCCTCCCACTTCCTACCCAAGGTGCTCCTGCTGTCCCCCGACTGCCAACTGAGCTCCCAGCTGCAGACCAGGAAGGAGGTGGTGACCCACGCCAGTCTGAACGCCTTCCTGTGCTCCTTCAGTGAGGAATTCATGACATGGGCTGTGGATGCCCTCCTACCCTGCTGGATGTTGGGTGAGTGACACACTCAGTGTTGCCATTTATCACCACTCAAACCATACATTTGCGTGGGGGCCCCTGAGGTTTGGGGGCCTGAGGTTTGGGGACCCCCTGTTGGCCAAAAACTCCCTGTACGCTAAGAGGAAAAGGCCCAGAAACCACAAATTCGCCACAGGACACTCTTAGAAGCTTGGAGATGCTTAGTGATGAACAATAACACTGTTTTAAGGTAGTTGTGCCCTGACTGTGATTGGCAGCTCATATCCAAACCATCTATCCATCTTGGGTTTCAAAGGCTCATTTATCCCTCACTAATGCTGATCCTGAGAGAGCCGGAGGCCCAGGTCCCCACTATGGTGTCGATCATGCACCTTTACAGGCAGAAACGCCACCTGAAGTTAATAAGAAAGCTTTGAATGGTACAGAACGGCCGAGATGTGCCCAAATGGTCATGCTATCTTCTGCCTCATGTACCAGAGATGGTGTTAAATAAGGGGACGTCAAAAACACAGTCAAATAACATTAATCCACAGGTGAAAGGCATTAATTGCCAATGTGCAGTGGGATGCGAACTGAGAACCTTCATATTTCAAGTTTTGAAATTGCCACACTGACCGTTGTTAATTAATGAAATTGCACTAATGATACCCATCAGCACTGTACTAATGCTCTGTTCTAACGGAAAATTCCAATTTAGGGCTATTAGTCTATTTTCAGAACCTTTATTTTACTGGTCTGGACATTTACTTATAATGTATTTTAAGCCATTACAGGTGAATAAGGAATTGAACCATATATTTAAGGTACAGCTTGGTGCCCTTTGAGATAATATTATTGGGATGTCTGCTGTAAAATTGTATAGACATCCGACTAAAGAGTATGTGGTAACATTTTACTTGAGGGGGCACAAATATTGTAGTAGTGCACTCTTACTTAATGTATTAATTAACCAGTAACTAAGTGTTAGT
>JAABNX020000047.1:12511545-12523517 GCA_015163995.2 Mormyrus lacerda | reverse complement strand
GGGGGTGCAGATTTTTTGCATGGAAGGTGGAACTGCTAGCAAAGGTGCCTGATGGCAGGTGAGATTTGTGATGCCTGCCCCCCCCCCCTTTCTCCCTCAGGCTCCCAGGGGGGCCGGCATGTTGGTGAGGGATGTGTGACTGTAGATGAAAAACACGATGGAACGAGGTGTCACCCTGTAAAGGTGCATAATAAAGGCCTGTAGCTATACGTCAGGCAGGAAGGGCACGTTTACAGACCATAAAGGGGCCCCGCTCTCATAGCCTAGAGCAAAGAACTCAGTGTGAACCTCTTCCTCGGATACGGCATCCGTCTGAGGCACTTAAACGCATATAAAACCTGAGATGCAAGCATCTGCGCAGTAAACCGAATCTAGCGGGTGATGTCATGTTCCCGTCACCCGGGGCGCGATTACAGCTGCCGCGATTTCCAAGGTAAATGATATTAGCATATTATCAGGAGCGGTCTGTGATTGGCTCCGCCCACCTGATGTAATGGGCGTGGCCAGTCGCCCCCGCCGGCTGGGGTCGCCCTCAGTATTCCAGACCTGTCAGGCTGCTGTGCGCAACGGCCCAGTGTTGGGTTACTGGTGTACCTGCAGGTGAAGGGAAGCTCTCTTCATTCACAGCGGATGACATGTCCTCGCCGTCATACCCCCCCGTCCCTCCCCCCAAACACGTGTGTTTGTTCATTCCAGGACCGTCCCGCCTGTCTCGAGGAGTGACACCCAATAGCCCTAGTGAGGACTGCGCCTGAACCGCCCCCCGCCACGTTCCTGAGTGCGTTTATTGTCGTCTCTGTGGATCAGAGCCAGGGGATGGTGTTTGTGTTATTGGGGGTTGGACATTGTCCTTTTAACAGCAGTGATGTTCGTTGGCGTTTGGTGGGGCCCGTCAGAGTTTTCGGGTTGACGATGGGTGGGGGTGGGGAAGACAGGTCGGGGCGGAATGGAGGAATCTGAGGAAATCCCCCGTGGGGGTGTGTGACCTGTGGGAAGCAGGGGGGCTCAGGTGGAGTGCCGAAGCGCCGCGCCGGAATGAGTTTTTCTTTAGGAGACACTCTTCAAAGTCTTAAGGGGCGCTGCTCGAGATTTTGGAATCTGGGCCCCATGAAAGCATAAGGGGCCCCAAACCCAGACAGATCCAGTTATGTTCCAAAATTTTTTAGGTCCCTGCCACTCGGGGGTCCTTGGAACTATCACAACTTTACCCCCCTTTATGGCCGCCTGTTCATATGATACCAAATCCCACACTGACCCAGTACGCTACACTAGGCCTGAGTAGATTGACGACAACCAATTCCTGCAATTCAGAGTATCTTCGTATATTATTATTTTGATATCGATGTGATCATCAGTGTGCCGTGCAATGGACTGGCATCCTATCCAGGCTGTCTCCTGTCAAGGATAGACTCCTGCTACAAGCCCCCCCCCGCCCCCCCGTGACCTTGTTCTGGAAAGGGTGGTTGGAATATGGATGGATGGACAGAACCATAATTTTTATATACACAGTATACCTGTGGCAGGGACCCCAAAAAAATGTGTTTATTGTATATGTCATTCCAGCATAGTCATCCCAAAGCGTTGCGATTCCAGTCATACTGGACTGGGAACATTATCAGGACGGCCCAATCTGCTGTCCCCCCAACACGCCTGGGAATGCCAACCTCACTTACCTTTACAGTCATTTTTTTACAGCAAAAAGGACAACAACTGCAGTAGACCACTGATAATGTAGACATTTCTTTTGTCGGTAGTGTGTAATGCTTAGGATGCTTCATGTATTTGGTTTTACTTATTTGAGCATTAAAGCTGTGTTTTAGTGACAGATTAAATCACTTGTATGGTCGGGTCTGTATCTCCAGGCCATAAGTGAGGACAAATCACATGCTAATGGTTTTATGGTTCTATAATAGTCCTGGTGAAGATTCCATGTTGCAGATAGGGTCTCTTGTCTTGGATCAGATATGCATGTGATATGTGGGCTGCGGGGGGGTGTAAAATATGAAAAGAAGATCTTCTCAGATGGACCCAATAAGCCGACATGTGCCAGAGATCAGGCTGCGCCTCCAGGTCCGGTCTGCGGAAAGTCCCCGTTTCCTGGGCCAAAGCCTGTCTCGCCTGTAATCCAGTCCGGGCATCCACCCGGCGAGCCGCGGTTACTGAATACAGCCCCCCCGAGAACAGGAATGCGCTATCTCGATTTCACAGGGGGAGACAATGCTGCCTATGGGGTCCAAGACCGACCACGGTCCGCCAAAAGGGGGGGGGGGGACCTGCAAACGAGGGAGGGCTTCACGTCGGTGTTTGAGAGGCGAAGGTTGTCTTGGTGACAGGAGATAAGGCCTTTGAAAGCGGAGAAGTGATGTCTGAACTTCGTTGGGGGGCCGTATTCCTCTGCTGGGGGAAATCTCCCACACCTACATGCCTTTCATATCATATTTAATCATGGCATATTTAAATTTGGGGGGCAGCACAGTGGTACTGTTTGCTATGTTCTATGTTTCTATTTTTTCCCCATGTCGTCGTGGGGTTTCCTCTGTGTTCTCCAGTCTCCCCCCACGGTCCAAAAACATGCTGAAGTGAGTTGGAGTTACCCGATTGTCCATGTGCGTGAATGTTGTGTGAGTGTGCCCTACGATGGGTTGGCGCCCCATCTTGGGTAGCTCCCTGCCTTGCGCCTGTAGCTTCTGGGATCGACTCTGGACCCGCACGACCTCGCATACGACAAGCAGGTACAAAAAATGGATAAATGGATATTTACGTTTGGTGATGAGCTGACCAAAAGCTAGAAGCAAGTTTGGTTTTGTCAGATGTATGAGCATTACCACATAAACAAATAGTTCTATAGTTTCAAAGACGTGTGTATAAAGTAAAGTTATTACTGGGGTATCCCCTGCAGACTATAATGCTAAATAAATAAAAACATAAAACATAATAACACAATCAATGCAAATTCATTAAAGAAAAAACAATAAATAACAGGAAATAACCTCACCGGAGACAGACTGATATTCAGCATTCGCAAGTGGAAGAGGTTCACTGAAGGCAAAAAGAGAAAATGTGGAAGGAGATTGTGTTAACCGTCAGCTGTAGGTTGAAATTATGTCAGAATGCGTCACCTGAGTTAGTGACATTTTCCGAAGAACTGATGGCATTCCACTGATATTCCAGATGTGTCACACAAAGTCTTTCTGCATTTTCCCACGTCGGTGTCTGATTTTTGCCAGGAGGACATCGCACTGTCTTACAGTTTAGAGACGGTCTTTTAAGATCAGGGTGTCTTTGTCCCTCAGCCTGGTGTCACCGACAGCATCAGTGGCTGCTTTTTAGAGCCTCCCCGTCTCTGAAACGGCACAAAGCTGAAACTCTATGTCCAAAAAAAAAAACATGGGATCTTCTGGAATTTACGTCTCGGAATTCAATTTATTTAGCAATGACAGCACCCCCTGTGGCCACAACCTCACTCTCCTATGTGAAGAGCTAGCTTTTCCTTCTCTGAACCTATAGGGGGGGGCCCTTTGGCCCCCGAGGCCTTTGATTTAATAGTCCGGATTGGCCTGTGATTTATGTAGGGTGTATTTATGTAGGGTAAGGTCCAGACTGCAGTGCCTGTTTTCTCAAGGTGTTCATCAATAATGGTCCCCGTAGAACGGCTCCGATAGTGCCTTCCGGGGAATTTTACGCCAGTACGTCTTGTGCGGGGCACTGCTGGGTCCCGCACGTCACACCCACCCACCAATAGGTGACACAGATGTAGCAGATCACATTCCCTCACCACAAGCTCGGTGGCTGAAGCCTCAAACAAGTCAAATTTAAGGAAAACTGTTGGGGTCAGCATCTGTTTGTCCCATTCTTTTGTGTCTTCTGTTCTGTTGTCTGTTTTTCCAGCCTTGTTAATTCTTTTCAGGTGTTCTGCGTTATCTTTGCTAGCACTCTATGATTAAGTTCTTGATCCTGCCCTGTTTTCTTGTGGAGCCAGAGGTGTTGTTGCTGGTCTTGGTCTTGGTCTTGGTCTTGGTCACTGTGTTTCTGCAATTTATTATTATTATTTTTTGGATTCACTGCCTGTTCCCTGTGTAGCTAATTTTCCTTTGTTGATCATTACACTCTGTACCCTTTTTAGTTTTGACCCCTCGTGGTCCATTTGTTTTGTAGTTTCCTGGTGTATCCTGTTCTGTTAATAAATTCCTTTTGTGTTCCTGAAGCCGCCAGTGGATCGTCCACCTCCTTTTCTCGCCTGCACAATGCCACACCCTCGTGATAGAAACCCTTGAGTCCATGACAGAAAAATGTGTTCCCTGTGAACTACTTTTGCGATGCTGTTGTTACAACAGGCTGAGGCTGAGAAGTCAGTTTATCATTTATGTCCATATTTTCACAGTAAGGCCAATTTTAAGAGGACATGTTATTGTGTGATTTGTATCAGCATGTAGGAAGTTGACAAGCTGGCCTGCTTATTGGAACTACGGGGGGGTGTGGCCATCTAGGGAAGGATGGTCAGGTGACTGCTGGCTGTTTGTGTTGTTTCACTGTACCTGTCAGTCATTATTTGAAGATATTCGTTGCTCTGATATTTGTGCTCAGCCCCTGTAAAGCTGACCAGACACTGAAGCCTCTCCTGACTCAACATCCCGTTTATTGATTCCATAATCACTAATTTAATTTTCTCCTTTAGTTATTGCCAAAATGGGTCTTTTTTTCCGTGTTTCCTCACCCGCATGGTCATGCTCCTGACCTCATTGGCTCTCGAGGGCCGGCTGCCTAATAAAACCCCCTTAGATTGGCATTCTTAGTGTGTCTCCGTGTGCAAACACTCTGAGCAAGGCAGCGGTGCACCCATGTCACTTGGAAACGGCTGGTTTCTTGTAAATCTATCCTTCCATCTATCGGCGCTTGTCGATAGCCACCAACCCAGTTAGGCTGTCACTGATCGGGAGCCTGTTCCGGGAAGTTTAGGGATTGGACGACGAGCCTTCAGAAGGAACACAGACGCACAATGGGCAAATTGCCATCAGAGTCACCGGTTCACGAGAAACCAGAATGGACAGGAAAACCACAGGCCGCGTCAGCAGGGTAGGACACAAGTCGGCGGACGCAGGAGTTTGAGGCAGTGCCCTCACCAAGGTACCATGCCATCCAATTACAACCCCCTGCGGAGCAAGCGATAACTCAAAGCCGACAGGGGCTCCATACGCCTCGCCGGTGGTCAGGTCTGCAGTTTTGACACCCAGGCTCTGACGCAAGAACCCCCCCGCCCTAGACGTGGTCCCTCCCGTGCTGCTGCCCCTGTGCCTCTCCACCCCTTCCTTATTAAACTGATCATGTGCAATTACTGGGAGGCAGAGTAGTTTTCCTCACCTCTCTCGCTTATCTGCCTTTTGATGTTTTGTTAGGTAATAAGGGCCTCCCAGGCCCCCACAATGACCCGCACAATGGACCGGGCCGTGGATTCTCACTGCTGCCTGTGGCCACTATTAACTAAAAGGCCCCGGCGATCCATCGAGTGCCGGAGATGAAAGAACAGAGCAAGTAATTCAAAAAACTGACCTCTTCTAAAATGAAGAAAATAGAACCATAAAAAGCCCCTGTGATATACTTTAATCCCCCAGCCTCCACCACCACCACCAATGTTGCAAAATAAGACATGCTGTAAAATAGCCCTTTTGAAATGGATGCGTCCAATTACCGCAGTGTCCAAATCTCATTAACGAACCTATTGTTCAGGCAAATACCCTGGTAGGGATGCATTGGGGGGGGGGGGGCAGATAAGTGTACTGTGAAAGGCTGGTAACTGTGATGGCACTGGGGAGACTGGTTGCAGGTGTGAGATTTAAAAAAAATGGAAGCTGTAAGTGGGGGCTGAAATTGCGATTCCAGCCGCAGTCCCGGCAGACCTTGTTTATCCCCCGTCTTGCGAGTTAAACAGACGGGGTGGGGGGGAGCTGAGAGCGGTGGGATTGTCGCCACGGTGATGATTGCAATCGAACGGGATCCGTAATCGTGTACGTGGGGGGGGGGGCATGGTCCTAACATTCATTTGAGTTGGTGCTGCATAACATTCCTCCAGTGCTGAGTTATTAAATATCTAAATGAACAAGACAGACCAAATAAGGCCTCCCGTTTAGTTCTTGTGGTTCTGAAGGATGCTCGGGGTTGTTTATTTGGATGAGAGTAACCCTTTAAATGATGGCGTGCTGCATTATTGGTTTGTAAAATTGCCCCTTGTGTTTGGAGCAACGAGACGCGAAGCAGTTGAACTGACCAATTGCTTCTATGTGTCAGTGTCCCTAGTAATTAGCACCGTGGTAATTATTTGGGTTGCACTGCGTTATCACTCTGAAATTATGCCATCTTCCGGATAAAGCGGCGTCAACGTAGATCCAGTCGTAATGTTGGATTGAGCTATTTATATCTGAAGCAGACAAGGGGATGTTTTCTGCAGGGAATCAACATATTTGCCTTTATTTTTTCTAGAATGCTGGCACTATCAGTATTAGCTATCACAAATGAGCAAATTTTCTAAATTCTTTCAGTCCAATTTATTGTTGTTTTTGAGATGAGCTCACCAGTGATGTTAGCAATCACATTTAGTATATTTAGTATTTCTCTAAAGTTTTTTTTTCAATCTAAATAAATGGCGGTTGAGAAGCCAGTTTGATTGGTCGGAGACATGTGCCCCCCACCCCCCATAACCTTGCTAGTTCCGTTGTAGGCCAGCAAGGGTCAGGGCCCCAGCAGAACCCCAACAAGATGGGTCAGGTTGGACACAGCAGCTTGCACTCCCAGGGGGTAAAGGTTAAGGCCATGGGTTTTCACCGAGGTCTAGACCGAGGTCGGGGGGGTCTCATTCAGTGTCGTGACCCCGCTGACCTTTGCGGATCCACTGACAGAGGTTCACCGTCACCTACGCTCCAGAAGAAGGAGGACAGGGACACTGTGCAGGCCTGTTAGCCAAAGAACAAAAAAGACAAACAAAAAAAAAAATCATGATCTCGTAGGCGATCCATCAGTAGCAATATGGCAAGGTTACAAGGGAGGGGCATATGGGATCCGCTGTGGTGGGGGTGGCAGTGGGGGGGCATTTCTGATATATTCTGTTACGTCTGAGCGCTCTGATGTCATCTGATGACGGGAAGCTGTATCCGATCATGAAAATACATCCGCCAATCATACTCTCCTACACACATTAATTTACAGCACTGTGTGAACCGCTCAAGCACAGGGCTGGGAAGCAAAAAGGGGGAGGGGCATCTTGAGGGAGGGTGTTTGGGATAAACAGGAAAGCTTCGTGGAGGAAATCTGTCTGGAACTGAATAAAGTTTGGAGTCAGTGGTACTGCCGTGCCCATAATCTGAGAAGCTGAACCTGAACTGCATCAGCGAAAGTATCTGGCGTTAGAAGCAGGTCACTCCAAAGAAGACAAGCTTACTAAAGAAATAAGTAGCCATTTATCCATCCGTTAGCCAAACTGCATATTTGTATTGAATGATTCATTGATTTAAATGAAACACTGTCCGTGATTTTCTATTTAGAGGGGAAGTGATACATGAATATAATTAGAAGCAAATACAATATTGTGCATTCAGCAGTATAATATTGTAATTCACTGTCCAATGCTATACTACTCGCTATATCATGCTATGCTATGCTATGCTATATTATACTATACTATATTAGATAACAGGGTTTCTCAACCCAGTCCTTGGGGACCCCTAAACAGTCCAGATTTTTACTCCTTCCCAGTACACCTGAATCCAACTGTCTGCGGGTCCATGAGAAGTGGGGTGAGAAACAGTGCTATACTATACTATATTATACGATATAGTGCTACATACTAGTATATACAGTAGTGTACTGCTCAGTCTCTGTAGGTGCTTATACTACCTCTCCCACTAAAATGCAGTCAAGCGGTCATGTGACCGGTCATGTGACCCTGGGTTCTCTTCCTGGCGCAGGTGACGGTGAAGATGTACCAGCGCGGGGGTCGGGGCTGGCTCTTCAGGCGCACAAACAGCACCGCCAGCATCCCCCAGTACTCCCAGGTGTTTTTCCGCATCGAAGGCGAGGAAGAAGACGCCCACATCCCCGTCGACCACATCCAAAGCATCTCCCTCAGTGTCTGAGCCATACCACGTCCCATTCACCCCCCTCCCCCACCCCATTCAGAAACACGTGTCAGCCACACAAAGTCCTTCCCTAACCAGTTTGGCACTGAGCTGCTTGCTGTTCAGTGATTGCCTTTTGCACACAAGCATAACTATAGCTTATCAGAAGAACATGTTTACCCAGGCGCCAAAGCCTGTACCAATGCATGCATTTACACGTATTTATTTACTGTCTTTGTGACATCAAACTTAAGGTTCATCTTCATAGTCGTCTCTCTCTGTGATGCGGGGGGGGGGGGGTCATACATTGACATGAAATTATATTTTATCATATTGAAGATAAATGAATAGAACAAAAATACATGACATACTAAGACACGAGACAGTGATATCGCAAGCATGTATGTATTGAGTGGTTTTATTGGCGGTTTTGCTATATTGATGAGGAACGTCTCCCAAAATCACATTGATGACCATAAGACCTTTTATTGAGGGCTCCTTTATTAAGGTTAAAAATGTGCACATTTTCTACACAAAAAAAAACTATCTTAGTCAACTATAATTCTCAGTGACTGGTCACTTAATCCTTATCCCATTACTGTGAAAATTCAGGCTTTCCCTGCATAAATATTATGATTTATTTTCCTGGTTTACTCTTTGACAGGGAGGTAGACATTTTTTGTTTGTTTGTTTGTTCGTTTGTTTATTCGTCAGTTTGTTTGTTTGTTTGTGTATTGTCACCACATCCAGTGTAGCCCCTGTCACTAGGATGTCACTGTCCTTTGTGTGGGGTTTTATCGTTCACAGGCCTGATACAGGAGTGCAGCTGTTTTACTGGGAAGCTCTGACTTATTTAAAAGTGTGTGTGTGTGTGCTTGTATGTGCGGGCGCGTGTGTATGGGTGCGCTGGCGGAGACATGGCGCTTTACGGCTCCCGCACCTGCTTTTTCTGCCGGCCCTTACACAATGGCCACTCAGAGGACTGCATTAGCTGCTCACGGACTCCATTTACAGCGGCTAAGATGGTCTCAAATGAAGTTATTCCCATCGGAACATCAGTGCCTTCAGCTATCTTGGGGAGGGAGAAAAAAGGCCTTTTTTTTAATACCCCGATCCGATCTCCTCGGAGAGAGCGGCCCATCTACCTGAAACCGAATTATATTGTGCTCAAGCTCTTTTGTATGAATGTCTGTTTACAAATCTGCCTCCGAAATATGGGTCTGATGTCTGTATTAGTGGTTCCATTCCAGGGGCTCTCAGTAGACCCCTTAATGAAAACAGCACCAGCCCCCGGGGTGACCAAAACCTCCAGGGGGCTGCCCTGTCGCTTCGCGCCGTCCTTCTTTATTCAGACGTGCGCCACCAATAGCCAGTGACTCGTCATGGAAACGAAAAGCCGGACATCGTTCGCCTGTCAGTAGGGAGTTACAGTCGTCCTACCTGGATTGTTAAACCATTGCTGACTCGTGACGGAAGTCAGGCGTTGACTTCAAAATGAGAATCGGAATCTTTGTCGCCACACAACCACAACCGGGTTGGGACAGGTTGCTATCGTTAGGGACACCATGACGATAAACAGCTAATGACAAACAATTAGGACAGAATCCGGACAGAGATTAGGTGTATTAGGTGTATTCTAGGGGTGCTCTAAGTTGTTCCTGCAGGGTTATTGTCGTTCTGGCCATTATGGTTGTGTTTTGGGTAAATGGAAGAAATAGAAAAATGGGAAGATTGTGTCTTATGACAGTTGTGATTCAGGGATTCCTAGCTGAGGTGTAACTGCTACAGATAGTGTTTATGTGTTGGATTTTCGGTTTTGTGTATGTTTTTTTCTGCCTGCCCAGGATAGGCTATCAGTCTGTCCTGACCTTTCTGCCATGTTCAATATATTTTTGCACTGTTAATTTGAGCTTGAACCAGCCACGTGCTGCATTGTGTTGCTGGCATGACTGTACTAAATGGTGTTCCAATAAACTTGAAAGATGACAGCTGGGGGAAGGCGTCCTGACAGCTTTTGTGATGGTGCACAAATTTTGAGAGTAGAAGTGTGACAGAGCACAAAATTCTGGGATCGAAATCTTTTCCGATTCGCACACCGGACAGTATTTCTTCGCTGATCGGTCTGCGGTTTGCAGCTGTTTGATTGTTGACATGAAATTCTTGGAAGGTGATTCAAAGCACATGAACTGTGCTCAGGTTCTGCTTCTGGATCCCAGACCCTATTTTGAATCACTTAACACCACCGGGAAAAAAGGCAAGGATGTGGTTTTCAGCTTTTAAAGTATGCCCTCCAATTGCAAAAGTCCTGAAAACTAGAGACTCTACACCACCCCGTCAAAAAAGATCTTCAGCTTTTGAAACCAAGTGTGAGAAGTACGATCCTTGGATGGGGGGGGGGGGGGACAGTGTCTAACATCATATTAGAGGGTTGTGAAGGAGATGGGGGTCAACAACAGGTAAGAGGAACCCCTGAGCAAAAAAATGGTGGGGGAATTGAGATGGATAAATTGTAACAAGGTAACTAGATCCCTGCTGGATTCAGTAGATCTTGCTGGATGGCTGATCAATGGGGTTTCTGTCACTGGGGGCGGGGGGGGAGACAGGATGTGGGGCTGAGGTGAGTCTCCTCACCTGAGTAGAAGCATTGTCTCTAGGTAAACAGGAGCGAAACACACTCACGTGTAATGTGTTGAGGCGATAGGTTTGTATGATCTTGTTCCTCTACAAACCTCGTGCCACAAAACATTTTCACAGAGGAACGGTGTCTTTTTTGACCTGATAGCTTGACCAATATCCTACTCCCCTGGTTTCTATCTTGTCGTGGTCTGATTTCTGGGGAAGTGACCGTGGGTGTCAGCAAGCTTACGTCCATCCGACTCGGGCCTTACGTAACCGAGGACCAATGTTACGGCGTCATTATCTTCCCCTTGACTACCAAGTGAAGACCGCTCAATCTCGACTGGGCCATTACGGCCTCTTCAAGCCGTAGTCGAGATGAACGCGAATGGGGAAAAATAAATCTTCATCCAAGGGGCAAAACGAGCGTGGTCAGGTCGTGGCATTTATAAAAATACTTCTCCGATCCCCCGCTACTCTCTGCAAATGTCAAAATTACAAAGAGAATAATACGGCCTATTTGTTGTCTGTATGGTAGGTTGTTTTGCTTCAAAGTCCACCGTGATTAACAAGCCATTAGCGGGTCTGGCGAGCTAAAAAACGCCATTCAGTCGGCGCTGCGTTGTTCATAACCCGCGAAAGTGCATCCGGGCCTTTTCCCAAAGACCGGGACAAAGAAAGAGTCTTTTTTGTAGTGCGCCATATGAGTCCCATTTTTTTGTTGAGAGACTTAAGTACTCGCATTAAACAGTCCCTGGTTTTAATTAGCCAGCTACAATCACTGCTTCTTTTGTATTTGTAATGTAAATTGCCTAACTAACTCATCGTCATAACACTCGAATTAGGTTGCTCGACGGCATCGAGGCCCCGCATTCCTATTCTTCATGATCGGACGCACAATGCTACCCCACCGGCGATGTGTATAAAAGCCCCCCTCCCCCCTCCATGATTCTGGTGCCATTTTGTCCATCCTTTTTTTTTTGGCATAGTAATCGTATCTCCATCTGGAATAACACGGTGAAATGACAGGAGGGCTTGGCTCTCTCAGCACTTGGTGTAACGAGTAGGAATATAATGAACCGTTGAAGTATAATCGCGCACTCGCGCATAAAACCCACCCATTTATGCTACTGTGATTGTGGTTCATAGGTAAATAAGAACAGATACTGGCACTTTCTGTGGGGTGATTTTGAGAAAGTGGGTTTTCTCAAAATCCACTGGGGGTGGGTTTGGGGGGGTGGCCTTGCTGTT
>JAABNX020000047.1:12496151-12506803 GCA_015163995.2 Mormyrus lacerda | reverse complement strand
CTGAACTTCTTCAGCTGCCTCAGGAAGAACATTCTCTGTTGGGCTTTTTTTGTGAGAGAACAGATGTTCATCTCCCATTTAAGGTCCTTGCTGATCGTGGTGCCCAGGAAGCGGAAGCACTCCACAGCGGTGACTGGTGAGCCGAGCAGGGAGATGGGTAGAGGTGGGGCAGAGCTTTTCCTGATGTCCACAGTCATCTCAACTGTCTTCAGGGTGTTGAGCTCAAGGTTATCCCCATTGCACCAGGACACCAGGTGTTCAATCTCCTGTCTATAGGCAGACTCGTCCCCGTCAGAGATGAGTTCGATGAGGGTGGTGTCATCTGCAAATTTCAGGAGCTTGACAGATGGGTGGGTGGAGGTGCAGCTGTTTGTGTAGAAAGAGAATAGGAGGGGAGAAAGGACACAGCCTTGCGGCGATCCGGTGCTGATGGTCTGGGAGATAGAAATATGCTTTCCCATCTTCACGTGTTGCTTCCTGTTGGTCAGGAAGTCTGTGATCCATCTACAGGTGGAGTCGGGTACATGGAGGTCGGAGAGCTTGTCGTGCAGGAGGTTTGGGATGATGGTGTTGAAGGCGGAGCTAAAATCCACGAAAAGGATTCTTATGTATGTTCCTGGGGAGTCAAGGTGCTGGAGGATGAAGTGCAGGGCCATGTTAACAGCATCGTCTACAGATCTTTTAGGCAAACTGCATGGGGTCCAGCAGGTGGTCTGTGGAGGCTTTGAGGTGGCGATATCAGGATTTAAAGAAAGGTTTTTAAAAGGACCTTCACTGTAGTGCTGTCTGTCTCTGCTGGCCACATAGATGTTGACAGACATCAGGTGATCAAACACTGGCGAGTAACTTATGCGGGTCCTGTCGCGGGACGTAGATTCTTAGTTCACTTTAGAAGGTAAAGACGAGGAATTTCCAGTTTTTTTCCCCCAGTGTGAAAGTGCCAGATGACTCTTGTGATTTTCAGAGAGTATTTTTGTCATCAACTGGGATACTTTTTTGTGACTTCATGGGACACTGAGACTTAAACGCTAGGAAGCATTGGGTGGGGCGGGGGGTGGTTGGTGTTTTTGAAATTTAATTGAATGCAAGGGAAATCGGAGCACATCCGTTTACAAAGACCGTCCCGCGTGTGGTAATATTAAGCTCATGAAATTATTGATGATCTTCTGCTGCCATAAATTCTACCCTCTTTCTCGTAAAATGAGAGAATGAAAATTTTCTCAAATAGATCATTTCTATTTTTAAAGTGTGGATTAAAAATTTATTTAAATTTGTTAAAAAAATCATGTGGTGAGCATAATGAGGTCGTTATAATTATTGGGTAGAATTCATCTTTAAAGGCCAGGTGCCCTTGTGGCAGAAGGGAGCGGGTCCTTGAAGAGCGTCATGGACGCTGGGTGAAGAGGAAGAGGAACGTGATCTGGGAAGGCCGTTCACAGTCTCTCGATCTTGCCATGAAAGAAGCCCTTTGTTTTAGAAAGATATCATACTGTGAAAAAGTCTATCCCATAAGGACGAAGAGCAGACTCATGTGACATAGGGATGTAATGGGGAATTTTAGTTAAAGCTGGCATTTGATAGCAGGAAAAATATACAAATACACATCCGTATCTCCAAATCAATCCATTTTCCAGCCACTTATCCTGGTCAGGAGCACCAAAGAAGCATGGAGAGGCGATATTATGCCGTTCATACATCCTGAATGATCAGAGGCTGAGGGGAATGAACCACTTTCCATTTACCAGTTACCAGTCAATTAAGAATGATCTGCTTAGAGGTGAGTAACAGGGTATCCTGGCCCTCCTCGATTCTTACGTCCCACCAAATAACAGCTAACAGAACATATAAAAAGACACCTTAAATAGTCATTCATGTCATATAAATGTGTCGGCATTCTGCTGGATTTTTTCATTCTTCTTTTAAAATTAATGAAAATGGAAAAAAATAAGCCGGCCTCGCTTTTTCATTTCCCCTCATATGGTCGTAGACACCTAATAAAGATAAAATGAACCTTCGCCACCAATCATAGTTGGCCACTAATTGTCTATCCCTAATTAGTGCTTTTTTTTGCACAAACACCGTACGCTCATCTATATCCGTTATCTCGTATTCGTTATCACGGGGCTCGCGAATGTATAAAAATAAGGGCATGTTTTAAGGTGGTTCCCCTCTGTGAGTTTCTGCTGCTTTGGCTGCTGTCCTCAGGGCCACCCCCCCCAGATTGACAGCCACGAAGTTGCGTCTGTGTTAGACTCAGACGGGCTCTGATCTGACCGTCGAATTTCCAGCCCATCGAAATTATGAATTGTTTTAGCGGTACCTTAGGCTGTTTGTCACTTCGATGGCCGTGATAAATGCGTTTGGAGCCGGCAGGGAGTTCGTTATGATGGGGAAAACATTCTTCACCCCATGAATCATATGGAAAGCTATCATCCTCACCTACACCCCAAGCCTCCAGTCTGAGGCTAAAGGCACATAAGCCTCTCTTCCCATGCAGAAACTGCAGACGCCTTGCACTAAGGACTTGGTCAGTGATATTATTAAGAAACAAAACTAGTTGTGAAACACTGGCGGCAGGTCATGCAGGAATGCTAAACCTGCCTTATGCTTGGCAAGAGTGTATCCTGCCATCGTTGACGGTAGAGTAAGCAAACATTAAATCAGCGGTGCGAGTGGGACCAGCCCTGAAGATGGCGTGACAGAGAGCGACAAGCCTGTGCCAGTGGAGGAAGTGCTGCCCCCCACAGGCCACGGGGTGTCAGTGCACTTACCTACATCTTAACAAGAGCTGAGCAAAGCAAATGCATGATTCTCTGGTAAAATATACCCGTTAAATTAGGTCTATTTCCTCATTAATTACCCAGATGCAACCGCAATCGAAAGAGAATCTATTGTGCCTGGAACAATCGAGGTTAGATTGTTGGACCAGACCTTTGCAGGCATCTATGGACTACTTGGCCAGTAACAGGATGCTGAGAGCCCTTGTGGGCAGAAACAGCACCAGGCCTCTGAAACCAGTGTTTACAGACTTAAAACAAGGCTCTGCTCAGATCATTCTGTGCCAGGAGAAAAGGGCAAAGGAACCGCAAGAATTTGTTTTGTGATGGAGAGCTCATCGGCTATTGAGAAGGCATTATACATAGTGTCCCAAACTTGCATTTCTCTAAATTCTCCAACTTAGATTTACAGGTGTTAAATGTACTGGGTTACGATGGGCAATTAACTCAACAAGAAAACAGTACTTTGCATATGTTAATTAGTCTTAACTAGATGACTAATTTTGCATATAAGAATAATTTGTAGCATAAAATACAAGAACAACTGTGTGTTAATTTCTGTTTATGCTAAAATACGAAAAAAAAATAACAAATAATGAAGGGAAAAGAATTGGAATTCATTGTGCACCATATAATCCTTGACGTTGTATTTATTACTAAAGCACATCTATCTATCCATCCATCCATCAATCCATCCAGGGGCATTTCTAGATACTGAAAAAAAACAGGGGCTCAGTTGAGTTTACCTGGGGCTTGACTTTCTTGTTTTTGAAGGAAGATTAGCATTGGGTCTAAAATATTTGGGGCTACAGGACTGAGTGATCAGACTTGACGACACCCATCCATCCATCCATCCATCCATCTTCTGTACCTGTTTGCCCTAGTCAGGGTCGCAGGGGGTCTAATGATCTTGGAGGCTATGGGCAGAAAGCAGAGAGCAACCCAGGACAGGGCACACTCACACCATTCTAATAAAACACGCACTAAATGTAATTAATTTAAGAGTGGATTTTCATCCATAATGAAGGAACACCTTATCCAGTCCATGTCCTAGCATCCCAGAGACATTACTATGAAACAGTGTTTCCCAATCTGATCCTCGGGGACCCACAGCAGTCCACATTTTTGCTCCCTGCTCAGAGGGAGCAAAAACATGGACCAGCTGAGGGTCCCCCAAGACCGGATTGAAAAACACTGCTATAAAGCATTTTAGAGCGAAGGGCAGGTACAATCTGAAGCATTCTCTTGCCTCTCAAAGCTAGCTAACATATCCAGCGAGACAGGGGACGTTTGAGGTCTTTGAGGAGGTCAGAGGGAATCGACACAAATCCCCCAGAAATAAGTACCATACATCAATAGCGGAAACCTGGGACAGAACTCAGGCCTACAGTCCCGCAGGTGTGAGGAATCACTAATAATAATCTAATTTAATTCACAAGAGTTAATAATTCATACAACTTTTTCAATGTCATTTAAAAGACTAGGCTCAAAAACTATGGCTTCAAGTCATTGGGGATTTGATCATGCAGACATCAATTACTTTTTTAAATAGATTGTTTGCCCCCCTCAGGCCATCAGCTTTCTAAAGATGGACATATTGTTGCATTTTCCCGTGCAAAATGCAGAATCACACAAACAAAACATTGGAAATGCTAAATTTCAGCCTAGTTTGCCTGTTTCTAATCTGTGCATGTTCAGACTTAGATGAAAAATCTGCATCAGGGTGCAACCGTATCCATCTCTGCAAGGCGGATTTTTTAAATTAAGACTGTTTTGTGCCGGGGCGCAGGGCTACGGTGGCAATGTTCGGGCTGAGAGCGCCCCTTTCCATCCTCTCGATCAGTCTCCACCTCGCAAGTGCATTCCCGTCTCATAAATAGAGAGTGCGCTGACTGAGACTTCAAAAGAAAGGGCCAGCGGTAATTCCAAAATGGAGGGGTATGGAGTGGCCTTAGTGGAGAGCTTATAAAAGCCGGCTGACTCTCCACACATCCTCTCTCTGGCTGCACAACAGCCAGTTAGAGTAATAGCACGGGGAAAAGCATAATTACATGTAATCATTGGCTGGGAAAGAGCCAGGGATTATTATGGCGTAACAGATTTTACCATCCGCCGTTGACAAACGCAGAGCTGGGTAACGGCAGCGAAATTATCCGGTAACCTTAAACCCTCTCTGTTCTCCCTATCTGGGGGGTTTCGAAAAGGCACAAAATAAAAAGGGGAGAAAACTTATTTGCTTCGAGATTTTTCCTATCACTTGTATTGCTTTTTGGAGAGCTGGGCCGCATCTCAGATGCCAGGGAGCTCATCCGCGTTCATTTGTCATCCTGACAATAGGCGCTTCGACACCTGGCAGAGCGCCTTTTAAGGAAAAGAGGGAGGGAGAGAGGGAGGGAGAGAGGGGGTGCTCACTCGTCCCTCTGCCGACGCGACGTTCCCGCCGCTTTTGGGGGAAAAAAAAAATCCCTTCGGTCAAAACACATGGCCGCTTTGCTGCAAACATCTATCCTGGTGCTGCTAACTGAAAGCATAAATCAAGCGAGATGACAAGCGTCGCTAAACGCCACGTCTTTCCATGTTCTCAGTTATGCCTGATAATTTATAAGACCGATTTTATGCTGTTGTATTATAGGCCTGCAAAAGACTACATTCATTATGTAAGTGATTAGAGGAGTGCATCAAAATTCAATTTGACCTTTAACCAGAATTACACTGGCTACAGCTGTAATTATTTCTTTTGGCTAAACAGGAAATTAATCATATATTTCAGGAACGCTTGCCGATGTCTCATTTTTAGTCTTGTCTCTGTGGTGCTAATTTCTTTAGCAGAACTTCTATTACTAGGCATGCACATAAGATTAGATATCTAATATTATCCTGTGCAATAATACTACTGTGAGAATAGTGCTTTCTGCCTGGAAATCAAGCAGAACTGCACATCTGTTAATAG
This sequence comes from Mormyrus lacerda, assembly GCA_015163995.2. Taxonomy (NCBI): domain Eukaryota; kingdom Metazoa; phylum Chordata; class Actinopteri; order Osteoglossiformes; family Mormyridae; genus Mormyrus; species Mormyrus lacerda. Next base: position 12,501,076 of record JAABNX020000047.1, on the reverse strand, counting down.
CTTTACTAAGGCACGTAAAACATGGCAATTTAGTTCACCTGTTCGGGAGACTTAGGAATCAACCTCATGTTGAGGTGAATACAGGGGTGGGGACTCAGGGGTGCTGGTCCCAGTCTGAAAGTTAATTGGCTGCTGGAGTGCCGCCTCCCCTGTCACTCACCAGTTCAAAACATATAATTGGTTAATTATAAGGTCGGCTCTTCTGTATGAATTAAGGCCTTTCTTATGCTCCCATATAATTGCCCCTGGCCCCGCGGATCCGCTGATACAATGCACGGCCTCTGACGTCGGGCTCCAGTGACTGCTTTTGGGCTTCACTTGAAATCTCAACCTCCCGCTAACTCAGCCTTGCTAACAATATGTGTAGATGGAGTCATAGATGTTTTCAATTTGTGAGACTGTGGATGGAGTATTTCGGGAGGAGAGGAATTATGTCCCCTGACTCATCTGACATGTCTATTAGCCATTCTGTCACTCAGTGGGATCTGGGGGGGGGGGGGTTTGTTTTGTCAACAAGCGCCCAATAGGAGGCTGCATTTAAACTCCTCCCCCTCCAGGAAATTTTGTTGTTCCCAATTCAGTATTGTCAAATATAGATGTAGTACAGGTTAAACACTGAGGGCATCCTGTTAATTATAGTTGTGAAAACAAAATTAAGAATTAACACAGAGCTCTCTCTCCAACAGGCACGCGGAATGCAATCAGTCAACGGCGACACGATGACAGACACGGCTGTGTCTAACGGTGGCCACTTATACCTGTCTGTCAGAGATAACGGGGGGGGTGATTCAATAGCGTTCCATGCACCACCATCACTGAGGTAATCAGGCTGAATTCATCTATCTGCAAGATTGAGTTGGAAAACCGTGTATTTTTTCCCCCTGCACACGTTTAATGACATATCCACTGTAATCATGAAATGGTGATATTGTCTAATCTGGGCCTTTATTCCAAACATACCGCAGTTTTATTACAGGCATTTGTTCAAAAACCAGGGCCATACTTTTTGTAATAGCAGCACACGGATGTTTTGAGCCTTGGGCCACCGTGTTATCACTAAAACGTGACATGGTTCAGCAAGCAAAGCATGGGAGTGGACGGAAGATACAGGAGACACTTTGTGTCAGCGAGACCTCTGCTCAGTATTACTTCCTACTTGGTCCTACAATGGTGCCTGTGTGATGCATCCATCTGCACTGCGACGCCCCTTGAGATCATATCATCCTGACCTATATGTTGTACAGCATTCAGGAGAACTAAAACAGCCTGCTTTGGACAAATGAGGACATTATCAGTTTTTGGTGACACAAGTAGGGTCTCCTGGGTACAACAATGACGACTTGGTGGTGTGAGATTTGAGGGACAGTTTAGTTTCCATGCAATGCTGGAGCTGGCTGTCAGTTTGATGGGTCATTTCTGTTTTTTTTTTTTTTTTTACATTAAAACGGAAGGACCAGTAGGAGGCGATAGTGCACTCTGTAACAGATACATGGGTTTGTCATCTTCGTGTCTTGGGTATCCTTCCACTCATTCAGAGGTCAGGGAACCTGAGCATCAAAGATGTTCTCTGCAAGTTATGCTCGGCTAACCGTGAACGCTAATTGCAGGAAGAGCAACTTGTACCCTTTGGCCATGAACACATTAAGTAACAGTTTCACAGCCATAGATGACAATACAAAGAGGCCGTCTAGAAAGGCTAGTAATATAACTTTGGCTTAAATAGGATTAAAAACTGGATGTTTAGCCGAGCACCCTGTGGGGCTGTCTCCCTACCTCCTGTCACATGCAAAGCTCCTAGACATTGAGTGTCTCTCGACGCTAAGACGTAGCTAATCCGCACAATATAATGAGTTCAGTCAATTTCTATGGAAATGTTATTTTTTTTCCATCGCAAGCACTGTCCTCTCTTGCTCTCAAATTACCCAACAGTCGACTCCAGGGTGAAGTACATTTCTTTGGGGCACAAAGACTCTTTGAATGTGAAGGTGGACAATTGTTACCTTCTAGAAGAGTATTGTTTGGAAGTGTAACGGTCAGCAAACTGTGCGAGCTGCCATGCCTTTCATTTGCTTAGTCAAAGCCAGCTCCAGAGCATGATAAAGAACCTATCACTCAGCACATTGAAACGAGTAGGTCAACCCTGCACCATGAATGCTAAGCTCAGAATTACAGGTGACCTCCATGGAGAGCAGGCAAAGCCATGGCGCTTGTTGGGGAAATGATTACATTCTGATATATTTCATAGTGTTGACAAACCAGCAGATTCTGAAGGGTGAGAAGTATAATCAAGCAAACCTTTCAAAACTGATCTCCACACAGGAGTAACAGCTTAGTCTCCTGTCTCGAGGATAAATGGTCATCTAATTAGCTCCTAATTAGACCTTTCTGTGTTGCTGACCTTTGTAAATGTAAAGGAACTTTTGGTTATTCCCCAGTACCCCTGTAGGCTTTGTACTACCCTTCAGGTTACCACGCTGCCTCTTTAACATAGTATCTTTCTATAATTCATCACCCTGCGAAAATTTATTGCGATGGAAAAATTCCTTTAAAGGAGGAGGGATTATTGTTGCGCAAAGGTTCATCACCTTGCTGGAAGGCCGTCTTTGATCGCTGCCCTTTGACCTGGCTGGGTTAAGCCTCTTGCACAAATGGTTCTAATATGATAGCTCACTTCCTAACTGGTTGGTTGATCATCATTGTGTTCCCAGTTTCACTACCGTTTGACAAATGTACCTTTCACTCGGAGGTGGTTACCTGGCTATCTGAGGTAACTCAAGAGGTGTTTTCCTCACCTGCACTGGTGCCTGATCTCAACAAACATGTCTTTCAAAAACTCCTGCGCAGGAGATCTGGAGAGGTTCAGAGGATATGGGAGGAGATTACGTTTTATTTATCTTTTAAATATCCTGCCCCACGGGAATGACATTCATCAGCAGACAGAAAGGGCAGTCATCAAAATCGCCATGCAGATGATAGGAAGTCTATGCCCATCAAGGGTATCGCTTCCTCAACCCTGCAGATTCCCATGATTCCTTTGGTCAGATAGTAATGGACCCAGCTGATTGGACACTGGCTCCTCTACAAGGATCTGGGCGTTGCTCGTGGATCTGACTCTCACACCTGTAACTGCCTGTCACTTTAAGAACGAAGGTTCGAGGGATGTGGATTAGGAGCACCTGGAAACGCATTAGACGCGTTCAGGTTCTGGTACTTCCCGGGGTGCACAGAGTCGAAAAAAAGGGCTGTTATGCTAATGAACATTCTGCGAGTGGTTTATTGAGTGAGACCGGACGCTGCTCCTAGGAAGGATCTCAGCAGGTAATAAAAGTGGCTCACCAGGGACTCCGAATAAGCAGGATCACATCCAGCGTAATGCAGTACAGTCCCCAATTATCATAGGCTAGATACATAATACACATAATAAACACCCACGGAAGCAATTGCACTGTATTGAACCTAAGAAATGCATCAACCAAGGGACAGGTTAGAATAAAATTGTCACAGATTTTCCTTTCATCAGGTAGATTACGTGGAGGATATAGGACATCATATTATAAAAATGCCCATTTCTAGAGTGTATTAGTATAACAAATAAATATATACTGTAAATTTTCTCAAGGTAAGGTCATTTTGTAGCAGATCCTGGGACTTGAGCATATAACATGTCATCTCCAGTGTAGTTCCTAAATCATTTTGCTACCAGAGACTTGAACTGTTGGAGCTGGACCACATGTAGACTTTCATGAGCAGCTGCCTCCCAATGACCTACCCACAATCCTTTGCTCATATTGTGCTGAGAAGTGTTGCCCCCCCACCCCAGCAAGCTCAATGGGGCAGGTGGTACAGGTCCCACCTCACAGTCCCCCCCCCCCACCACTCCTAAAGAGGGAAAAGGCCTCGTATCTTAAAGTGGAGTCCTCTAGTCAATACAGTGATCTGTCCATATTAAAGTCAGGTCTGTAGTGTGGCTCTGGATAACAGGCCTACAATTACTGTCTTGGAAACCAAACCAACAAAAAAAAAGAATTAAGGTAATTGTCAGGTCGTTAACCATAGCAGATGCTTTCGGGTAAAAAAAGAAATTAAAAATCCAGCCTCTTTGTACCAAGTATCGTTGTTCTTTATATTACTAATGCAAATGCTCCCCTTCGCCCTCAGAGTCCTGCAGAGAGGTGTAAATTACTCTGCAATTTTCCATTCTCCTTAATAGGGTCCGTAAAGGTTGCTTGAAACCCAACATATTGGGCCTTTTAACAGGGGCATGAATGCTAAATTGTAGCAGAAAGGAATCTGTCAAGATTAACAACCAGGGTAATAATTATGATACTACTAGTAATGAATCCTACACAAAATCCTACGGCGACAAAGCAAATATTTACAAATTTCGGCTTTAACAAATCCCATAGAACAAAAGTGTGACTGCGGTATGCGATTTACCAGTCAAATGATTACATTAAAAAACAAAAGAACAAAAACAGGAAGACCTTTGGAATTAGGAATGACGCAGCATCGCGAAAGGCTCCAAACCAATTAATCCTACCAAGTGCACTGCTATTTGTCTGCAAGTGTTTGTTAGTCACAAGCAAAACCGCCCCAGGTGAATTTCCAGGGCACCTGTGGACTTATTTACTCAGGTGGGCCTAAGGAGCGAGGCGTGTTGCTGGTGGGGTCAGACGGATGGTCCTGGGTGCGAAACGTGGCAATGGAGCCCCGAGACCTCCTGGCTAATTGCTTTCTGATGTAACTACAATTCCTTTGAAGAGATGTTGTATCTTTGGCCAGATCTCTTTAAAAGCATCCCCAGGGCTGGACTGAGGTAATCGCAGGCTGTTGGGTGGGGGTTGGGGGTCAGATTACCATTCCCCGCCGTGATACATGGTACACGGCTCCAGCCCAAAGCGTCCGACCCCCCCCCCCCCCCGAAA
>JAABNX020000047.1:12470071-12491465 GCA_015163995.2 Mormyrus lacerda | reverse complement strand
ACCACCACCACCTTCCTCGCCCATCTGTGAAAGCCAGGCGTGCCTGGTAGCATCCAAAAAAACCTTTTTCAGGTAACTCTGTCACCAGAGAGCCGCATAACCACCAAGTTCTACCATGTCCATGAAAATCAGAGGTCGCCTCTACTAATTAGGGTGTTTTTTCATAAGTTCCTGGGGCTGGGAAAGAGGAAAAAAAAAAAGTAATTACAAAACACCGTCTTCATCTGAAAGTGCACCTATGCCAACCCAATCCCCTCAGGAAAATGGAGGGAATATTGATTAACGTGGCTCGCATATCCGTGCGTTTCACAATGCAGGAGCTGGACTGCCACTTCAGGGAGAGACATTAATGCAGCTCAGCTATTCTAATTGGCCATCGTCCGCAACGGGACCCAACTAAAAAGCTCCGATATACATTCGTACTAGACATGAAGTGCCCTCATCCCTAAACCAGTGCAAAAACGCAGCATTTGACATCTCGTGTGGGTTGGGGGGGGGATTTAAAAGAGAGAAAGAGACAATACAGCCTTTTTCCTTCTCATTTTATTTCATTTGTCAGACGTCTATCAACTGCCGGATATTGAAAGCCTCGGGAAGGAGAGATAAAGACTGTCCAGGGGCTGCAGCTGTGCGTGCTGCCATCAATAATCCCATTGGCGGAATTATAGAAATTAATTAGCTGACAAACGAGGGCGGGGAGGGGGGAGCAGGGGAAGGGACTCACTTGGGCTTAGTCTCAGCGTCCGTGACTTGGCGGATAAAGATGGCGTCCTCAGGGTGGCTGATGTCACCCTGCTCCTGCATGTAAGAGGAGGCGATGGCCAGCGTGGAGCCATCGTTGCTGAAGGCCAGCGACGCGATGCTGGTGGGGTAGCGGTGGAACTGGCACAGACGCTTCTTGTTGAACGGGTCCCAGATGTTCACGAAGCCGTCCGAGCCGCCTGTGAGTCATTTAATAACCAAAATATTTGAATATCACGTGGTCTTCACACAAGACAGCTTCTTGAAAATGGGCAGCTTCACACACAGCAGAGTGGGGCAGAACTGATAATGAGAAACCACCTGGGACAGGCAACACTGATCCTGAAGTGCTGGTATCCAGCCGATTTTCCATCCCACCTGGTCTCTGATGAACCACGCCTGATCTCAGGCAGATAGTAACTCATCAGGCAGGATGGAAAGCCTGCTGGACACCAGCACGTCAGGATTAGGTTGCTTACCTCTGAGCTGGTACTACAAGCACAAGTACTACAATTCCAGCAGAAATATTTATGATCAGGTCTCAATTGCAACAATATCTTCGTTTCCAACCACAGGGTTCCAAAAGCTCTGAGGAACACTTGAAACTAATAAAGCTGATCAGTGGACTAAATGAGGCAACTACAAACGGACTGGCGACTTTCGAAGGAGGTCACTGGACGTTACATTAAGAGGTAGACCTACCGGTGGCGAAGGTGTTGTGAACACTGTGGAAGGAGATGGCATTGACAGGATAGACTTGCTCAATGCCGTTCTCCTTCAGTCGGTGGCATTTGAAAGCATACTTCTTCTTCTGGACTTCCAAACTAGGGTCCAAGTATTCCACGGCAACCCGGCCTTCGATCGAGCTCAGCACATAGCCCTGAAAATAGTGTCACACACATGCTAACACTCCACCCGGCTCACGTAAGCACAGAGACAATCATTTATTGTTGGTGCAGCATACAATTTAGCCCCACCCACTAACCCAGTGTTGCCCAACCTTGGGGACCCACAGATGGTCCATGTTTTTGCTCCCTCCCAGTTCCCTGCTAGACAGTCCACATGGACTGCCTTCAGGTCTCCAAGGACTGGATTGTGAAACGCTGCCCTGACCGAATATGTGGGCTCACCTGCTTGTTAGGGAAGGCCCGGATGCAGCGGGTCTGGTACTTTAAGCTGGACTCTCTTCTCTGCTGCACATAGCCCATATTCCTCAGGTCCCAGACCAAGACTCTCCTGCCAGCCGTTCCCACGATCAGCCTGTCCCCTGCGACAGAGAGCGTGTATACCTATAGAAGAGAGGCGGAGGTAGGGTTTTCAGACAGCAGCTTCAATCCCTCGCTCGTCTCATTCAGAAAACTTTGTTGTCAACTTCTTTGTATCTGGTGCCTATCACACCACCACCAATTCAACCCATTTCAGAGCACAACAGAATTTTGGCTTTCTCCGAATCTTTGTTTTCAGAATTTAGAGTGTAGCGAATAAGTGCCCCGCCCATCCTCATGTCTCCACGGTGACAGACGCCATGGCGCCTCTATGTCAGCTTCAAATCACTCCAGTTCTTCACGGGATTCCAAATGCAGTTGAAACCAACAAAACACAGGCCAGCGCCATGCAAATATTTTCCACCAGCTCGGGCTCTACATCTCCAATGCTTTCCCCCTACTCTTCATGCACAGGCATCCGACCAGACAGATCGCATAAGACTCGTGAAAAGTCGGGTACAAACATTCGCTCAGAAAAATTACTGAGACTGACGAGATTACGCGCCCTGCGGAACTCATAAACAGCTTAATTTGCTCGCCGATCTGTCAGGTTCGCCCTGCGCACCTCGCCGGTTTTTAAGGTTACCTATAAATCACAGCCGTTATCTAATGCGATCCATTTATCCTGAACACAGGGCCGTTACGGAAATTGGGTCATGAGTAATGTGTGAAGCCAGGCAGCCTTTCCTGCAACATAGCAACAAGTAACACAGCCATTAAAGCCTGGAGCTCGCCTGTATTTTTCTTGTGAGTACAGATAGGCTTAAAAGCCCTTTCATGGAACTATTTTATCCACAGCAGTTACTTACAAAGGTGCCGTTTCACAGCTTCACTGCTGACAGGCAAATGGCCAATATAAAAAGCCGCAACACAACTCTGCAAATATCCATCCAATAGACTGATTCAGGAGGGTTCATTAATAGTGCCAGAAAGACTTTTATGCAGCAGACCCACAGTAAAAACTGAAATGAAGTACAATAGGATGACTATTCATTTAATCATTTTACAGTAATAAACATGGACTATAATCGTGACAGTTTATTCGCTCTAGAAAATTCTGTACTCATTTTTGTTTATGTAAATCATCATTTTCAAAAAACGCAGGCCCACCTTCTCGGGCTGGGTGAAAGTGCCGGCATTGCAGGGGGTGCGTGGATCCCACAACCTTACAGACCGGTCCCAGCTGCCCGTTACCATGACGTTGACTTCAGGACAGTACTCAACACAACGGATGGGTGCATCATGTGTTCCCACAACTGTATCTGTTGAGAGCAAGGGAAGGGTTGCATGTCCCCGTTATACTACAGATCCAAAGACAACCAGTCATGTGCATCACATGACTGGCACGTTAATACGGTAAGTAATCATAAGCCTATCCGAAAGTTAAATACAACATACAATAAGCAGTAACTGCATTACTATACTGTATATGTGTACTCCTCCCAGTAATGTCACACTTAGGCTACTGCTCAGCAGTGGCAAGCATACCTTGGTCTGTATTTAAATCATGGGTTTTCAGCTGCATGTCCAGACCCCCACTCCAAGAATGTGTAGGATCCTGGAACAGGACATAATCAGAGTGCAATTCAAACAGTCAGAAATCAGGAATCTCAGTGTGATTTTAAAAGAACTGCATAAGGGTTCATCCATTTCACTTACATAAAAAGCACAATCCAGCACGGGGGCCAAATGCTGGTACTTTATTCTCATAGAGTTCCCGCCGACATCATAAAGGCGGACAGTAGAGTCCCAGGACGACACCAGTAAGAACTGGGCTGTACTGGGACTGAACTTCACTGCCGAGATACTATCTTCTGGACCTTGGTTCAGCTTGAATTCATTCGACCCAGTCATCTATAGGAAGAAACAGGTACCGATTAATGTGTGGATCCACCCCATAATACATAATAAAGGTGTCGTATTGTACGCGGCAGTCATACAATAACGATAAAGTACCTATATATTAATCCTAACATGCAATAAATCCTTACAAAAATTGTTGCCGAGACCATGCACCCGATAAACACCCATAATCGCTACATTTTCCTGCCAGAGCTCTTGTGAAGCTGTATTTTTTTTTTGTTTTGTTTTTTTTTACCAGCGTACATTGTATGTTTTTGTATTTGACTGCTTCTCCCAGATGTGCTAATTGGCTAACTCTAGCTAGCATCATCATCCGTAAGCAGAAACAATGGCATTTCCGTTAAATATACAACTGAAAGATTCATTTTAATCATTTAAATAATTGATTTTCGGTTGGAAAATAAAAAACGGTACCCTACTTTAACATACAGTGGGCACGGAAATGTTAGGCCGTCTTTTGTCACGTCTTGCCGCTTCCAACCCATAGCTAGCAGCACCTCGTTAGCGTAGAAAGTTTTGGCTGGTTGGAGACATACTCACCTCTATTCGTTGAGTGCTACTACCCTGTAACACGTTTTTATTCGGAAAAAAAGTATATCTCTAGAAACAATTTAGTTAGCAAACGGCTATCGAATCTCCGGTGCAGGCTTCGCTAGCGAACGTGTAGGAAAGAAACACGACCTGTCATTGGCAGGCTCAAAATCCGGGCGCTCCCGCCTTAATTTTAATTGGCTTTTCTACCACTTCCGGTTTCCTTTGAGTTTTTCCGTTGCCACTGTGTATGTCACGTGCTCTGTGTCTTCTCTCACAAAGCTGAGTCCTATGCAGATAAGGAATATTTAACTGGAGTATGAACACACAGCAATGCGAGATATACATAGGGTATGTATGCTCCTGGACACTGAGGAGCATAGCCTAGTCTAATTTCGTCGCATGCGTCTTGGATAAGTAAAAATATACTTATGTATAAGGTATTTTTTGAAGAGAATAGGACAGATATAATTAGACCTACTGGCATGTCATGTTCTGAAAATGTTCGATTCAATGCAGGCTACGTTTTGTGTCATAATCCGTTTTTGAATTTTTATTCTAACAAATCTTTCAAGCTGAATATATGATTATTGTAAATTTAAACAGAATTGATTGATATCGAGGAATGTTAGTGGGGCTTTCAATGATGTTCGATTTTGGTCCTTCGGGGGCTTAATTCGACCTAACATATCTTGAGCTGACTTCAGTTAGAGTGTAGTCGATTAAACAGGGCATAATTACACGTTGCTTTAAATTAGGTATCCAGTAATTTTAGTCCCTGTTCAGTAGTAAGTAAATACTGTAGTCGTATTGTAGTGTTAAAATATTCATAGTTAATTTAAAGTGATTACTTACTTTTGACCCCTGACGTAATATTCAAAATCAAAGTGATATACATGATGATGAAAGTGAAAAAAAAACTTGTGGCATTAACCATGAGACTTTTACATTTTGATGTTAAACTTTATACAGAAATATATCTAAAGGCACACCACTTTTCTGTCGGGATACATAGCCTACTCGTTTCGCAACAAACTAACCGAGTGTTCTGTAACGAATAAGTCGCTTGTCATCCGTCGCTGAATACTCTTAATATATTGTAGTCGAAGAATGGAATACACCATGAAACATACAGGAATCGAAAACCCATATTTGTATAAATTACCGTAATATTCATATGTTCAAACCTCTGGAGGGTTTTTTTCTTTTCCTTAACTCTTGTGCTAGGAATATCCTGCAAATCTACCTATGTATTAACATCACAACAATAAACAATATATCAATATTTCATCATCTTATTGTCATTTAAAAATTTGACGGATACTTTTACCAGTCAGTAAAATCGAAATGCAACATTTGTGGATTTCTGCTCCATGCCCAGAAAAAAAACGAATAGAAGAATTATTTTGCCATTTATTGTGGCGGCCTTCTGTTACAGCACTACATCTTTTGCGATAACATGTATATCAGTTAATCACAGGAAAAGCACTAAATTAAAAAAGTACAAAATAACATACACATGGTGTATTTAATAGGCTACAATCAGAGAAATACTCGTATTTAAACATATATGCAGGTTAGTATACGAAATGTAAAACATCTTCGTTCAAATAAATGTTTATAAATAGACATAGACATGTTTTACATGTATGCATTGTGTTATGGAGTATTCAATTCAGTATTCAATCTTGTTATAAAGATTGTACAGCGGTAAAGCAGGTAAGTTATTGCCGGAATAATACAAAGGTGTGGGGAAAGCAATGGATCTTGGCACTGGAACCCTGAGTAGGGAATTTTCTCTAAAAACAAGTGGCATCCCAACCAGAGTCTGTGTAGAAGCGTGTGCCATGTTGGCTGCTTCAAGTTCTGCTGAAAGCTGCCTTTTCCATTTGTTCCTGCGGTTTTGGAACCATGTCTTGACCTGAGTCTCTGTGAGCTGTAGGCTAGAGGCGAGACAGGCCCGCTCGGAGCTGCTCAGGTAGCGTTTCATGTCGAAGGTGGACTCCAGCTGGTACACCTGACTCCGCGAGAACACCGTGCGGGTCTTCTTCTTGGCGGAGTTACTATGTTTGTCTTCGGCGTCTCTTTTCCTTCCGTCAGAGACAGGTGACATCTGGCTACATGGCCTCTGCTTTTCCTCTTTGTAATCCTGTAATACACCCTTTGATAAATTCTTCCCCTTTTCTATTCCACCTGGAACCGATGCAATTCTTTTCGCTGCGTCTACGAAAAAGACAGTGACGTTATAGGGATGTCCAAAAATGAAAAGTATAAAAATTATGTTGCTAACATCGTCTTATTATTAGCAAATAATTTACCAGATTTCTTCGGTCTTCTATTTTACAGTAATTTTCTCGTTAAATATACTATCATCTTTATCACTATATAGCAACACCATTATTGGCTTTAAAAAGAACAAGGGTGAGTTTCCCGAAGCCTTATTAACGCTGCATCGTTCGTAAGTTCTGTCTTTTAACATAGAACACCAAACCTTTAAAACGATTTGTGTGGTGCAACAGTGTAAAGAGAATGACTTACTACAATTAAACATTATTCTGTACTTTAATGAGGAGTTCATTAGGTTTGAACTTTGGCCACTTGATCGACTGTCGAAAAGCCATGAGTGCCCCATTAAATAAACAATGCCATATAATTAATATTTAACAAACCGTAATTAAATCAGGCTGCATTTTACTACAATTCGGGGGAAATTATTTCATTTTAAAGCCGATTTAATCAATTTGACGAGGTCGCACAAAATAGCTTTGAGAGAATGACTTATACTTTACAACGATCTCCTTGCGTTCCAAAGTGTAAATTAATAATAATAATAATAATAATAATACGAACTGCAAAACTTACTCAAACAAGAAAAGTTAAGAGCCTGCTGTCGAGCATCAGAGTGCTGGTCTCCGGCCTCGGCACAGTAACAATCCACAGGCTCTTCTCCTCCACTGCACTCTTCGGACGATATGGACAACGCGCGATTCCTGTGCAGCCCTTCCTTGGAATTCTCTGCGCGCGCGCCTTCAGATGCGGTGCCCAGAATGGACTGAATGGTGAAGCTGCAGACTGGGGCCGGTGAGCATTTGCTACCATTGTCTTCTGTGCTACTCATGCTGGATTCATAACACTGGGGGAATCAGAAGCCTTTATGTGCATACAAAAGGAACGATAACATAAGCCCGTGTTCCGTATATGTGGAGAGATTAAAAAGTGATGTCGGAAGGTTTTTTTTTTCTTGAACGCACAGTCTTATACGTATTTCTACCTACTACCATCCGCTGTCGACTAGAGGCAGTGTTGTGGCGTTGCCTCATTTTGCATGTTGGTAAGCTTCTCATGGGCCAATCACAAGCGTAAACTATGCCCCGGAAATTTCAAAATGCCTGTCTTCTTGTACGGAGCAATGCAGGGACCGAGAGACATCCACGGAAAAAAACTGCGCCAGTTTGACTAATTGTGTTTTGTAGTCCTAATATGTATTTTATTGCACAAACACAGCCGTGCCTCACAGATTTTGTGTCAATTGCGTTCATCTGTGACAAAGACCCACCGACCATTTCTCTTTTATTGATACTAACTTTATTGCTTATTCCTTCGAACTAGAATGATCCGAAGGAAAAACGTGGATATGAAATTTAAGATACAGAAGGAAAAAAAACATATATATTTTTTTTTCCCACTTACACTCTTGTTTTTATTAATCGATGAAACGATATTTGACAGTATATACGATTAAACAGTATATCAGACTTTTATGGGTACCAGTTAAGGGCTCTGATAGATATTTTATATACTGCCTTTCATTCTACTCTTTGGATATTTGCATTTTAACAGCATTGGTATTATCAGCGCTACCTGTTGGACTCGACGTGCGGGCTATTTTACGAGTTCATGAAGCAAAAAAGAAAGTTAAATGGCTATCCAGGTGCGTTTGCCAGTGCCGAGGTTTTCAGGAGTCAATGTCGGTGTGACAGAGTTTCACACAATCAGCTTCCTACTTGATAATAACCTTCTTGGACTTCCTTATATAGCTCTAAAATGGACACAAGTAAACGTTTTAATGAAAGTTTTCTGTCACATTTAAAGGTCTAACAGAGAACGAAAGGATTGTCTTATTTATTTAAGGAAAATAATATTTTTAAAATTTATAGTGAATAATGCCATTGGCACTGGAATACAGAACTATGGGTAACACTCTTAAAAGTACCTCGTATTTATTGCCAACATCTTGCTTCTCGGAGCCAGTCGAGTTCATTTTGCAATTTGCAATTTGTCAGCAGAACGGAAAGGTTATGGCTAATTTGAGGGACTGAGATTTCCAGTGTGGGCAAAAAACGTGACGCGTGACTACTGTAATATTTTGACGCAGGTTACCTGATGAGCTGAGTAGTTTTAATAGAGAATACTATTTATAACATAATATTTACATTTTTTGTTTTCCGCAATTGTTTATGCAATTAAGGAGCGGAGTATTCTAAGAGTAACATTGTTAATTATTTTGTTAATATCCGTATGCGTCTAAAATACATCCATGTTTATAAAATAGGCTTCACGAATATTTGCTGCGGAAATGCCCAAAATCTATGAACATTTTTAGTATAAGGTTTTGTTCCCTGTTTATTATTTGCGGATGGTGACAGCGAGAGTTTTTTTTCATAGGTCCACGGTATTTTCGTTAAAACCGTCAATGGAAGGGTCAAGCGTAACCCACTTCACACATATGAATATTCTAAATCAGAAACATTCACTTCTAAATTGCAGTAATTCAAGGCTAACTTAAAATTACTATACCAATTGGAAGATTTCAATTAAATTCTATTTGGCTTCTAAGAAATACGATGGCTGCACTAAAAGCTGCACCTTCTTAAAATTGAAATAAGATAGTAAGTACATGTACTAAAAAAATTTATAAACACAAGAGCATTAGAATCTTGTAGTAAATTGCCCTGATCCGTTTTTAACTGAAAAGTTCAGTAGTTTCGAAACATTTTGATTGCGATATACAGACTGATCATCTGCCAAAAATCCAGTTAGAGAGCCACGCTAACGAAGCTTGCGTTTGAAAGGAAAAGTTGAATTAAGAAACGATGTGAATGAATGACATTGTTTTTCTGCATCTCCACTGTGTCCAATTAAAAATTAATCGGATAATTAATTCGGTAATATGCCTCCTCTCACGTGCTGGCAGGCAGTTAATTGATCGACTAATTGATCAGTGTTGGGGTGCTCCACCCCTAACCGTGTCTGGGGGGGCAGGTGCGGCTCGCTTTCGTTGTTCTACTACATTAACCTTATTACGGCATCCGCGGAAGCCAGACACATAACAAATGGCCAACTTTAATCATAATGTCAAGTCTTTAATCCGCAATGTCCCCGATTTAAGGCGAGATGGCGACTTCGGCCTTTTCCTAAAACCTCTGGCGCACTTTTTGGCGTGTCCCAAATTCCAACAATTTTGCTGAGAACCCGCATTTATGGTAAAATTATTACTAAGCATATATATATATATATATATCTTGTGTGTGTGTGTGTGTGTGTCTGTATATACACATACACACACACGCAAAGCCTTACCCTATAGCACGGGAGAACGGTTTTCTCTCTGAAAGACAGATGAAGTCATGAGCCGCCTCGATCAGGAAATCAAGTTTCGATAAATATTAAACATAGACCCTTTACGGCTGTGTATTATGATGTATGAGGCGTCTAAACTTAAAAATAAGGAAATTACGAGAGAAAATGATCTCAATAAATTTTCTAAGTATGAACGTTGATTATGTTTCGATTTTCATTCAGAGGATTTGAGTCCGCTCTTTTCTCTGGTTCAAATGACATCGCTGAGAGGGGGGTTGGGGTTGGAGCGGGGGCGGGGCTGGTTCCCTTTTTAACCCTGAAGGTACACAATTTACAGTTTATGTAATCTGTGGTTGGAAATGAATTGGGTAATTTATTGGAAACAGAAAGCTATACAGATTGAATCAGGCTAACCCATCCAAGGGCTTCTATCCATCACGTTCCAATTAACAACTAAACCACTGAGCTTTAATGGGTTTCCAATCCACTGCCCTTATAGACTCATCAATTCCTATGGGAGAGACGCGGGAAATCGACCGCCCTTTGGCGTCGCGGTGTCATTCTTTTCTGCAACTGTATGTCAAATTAAAAACACAATTAAAATTTAAACTGTTTCAATCAGAGAATGCCCCACAACCTATGTTTCACTTAATAGAACTTTGATGAAAATCTGATGGTTTAACTCAGTCACTTGCGAACTTTTATTTCCGAAAACACCGCAAATTTCTCACATTGAGCTATTTGAATTGGTAGGCTAAATAATATAGTTTTAAATCGACAGGGTTCCAAGCTAATATAAAGTCAAGCAAACTTATTTAAAGCTTTAAATAAAGGGATTTGGATGTTGCACGTGAAGCTATACCTGCAATGCAGAAATTGCACACTGTGGGAAACACTATTATTTTATGTACGTGAAAACCTACAATAACTGCCAATTAACTGGTAACAAAGGTCTGTGTGTTTTTCTTACCAATGGTAGTAATGTAGCCCGTGTACAGTTACATAAAGGTAGTGACGTAGGCCTATACTTTTAAAATTCTCAGTGTATGATTGTGTATGTGAATGGCTTCTGAGAACGAGATTTGTCAGTATTGGGGACATGGCGGTAACTGAGTTAAAACTAAATAATTGATGATGTCGCCCACTTGAGTCCGGTAATCTAATTTAATGATGCGGTCTATTTAAAACTATGAACTTGCCTTTCAAGTTCTCGGTTATGTTATTCATTTCAGTTCTCCGAATATTTTGATAGGAAAAAAACTGGAATTACAGAAAAGAGTGAAAACTTGTTATTAAAATGTATGCGAACACATCAAGGTCACGATCGCTGCTGAAACTTGGACAATGGCTTTCATGTGAAAACAATGTTCCCCCAACGTTTTTCGATCGATATTAGATGAAGCATAATGTTTTACCAATCTATTAATGCGCTTTAATGGGGTCGCGTTGGGCTTGCCTGGTATAATATCTCAATACATGAAATTATTATCACGACATTAGTTGAATGAGTCCTGTTATTCAGACTTCATATACTAGGTTACATCTTTCCTACTTTCGTTATAGTTCTTATACATTGTGGTTTCGTGTAGGTCATCAAAATGTGTGAAAATATAAATGAATAATGTTTATTACAGTCGTGATTATGATTATTATCCTCATACTTACCATCTAATTTATTTATCTATTATACAATAGTGAAAAACGTTTTACATCTAGCGTGTTTTAATTCTGAGTTCAGGTCGCTACGTAAAATCTATAGTTTCTGTAGTTATTTTTGCAATATCTGTTAATGTGTTTTATTAGCCTATATAAACCTATTACGCATTTCTTTTAAAACAGATCACTCAAAAGAAAAACATAAATGATCTGGTGATATAGCATTTAAAAACAACTATATACCTTGCTATTACTTAACAACATCACCCTCGTCAAACTGGAGTAATTTTAGAAACTATCTTTAGAAATATTTTTCAAGGCTCTGTTTTACGCCGAGTGAATTTCGTGATCTATATTTGAAATTAATGTGAAAGAACTGTCATTGTAGCCTTATGTATTAAAATTCTATGTTTTATCTTCATTAAATCGTAACTTAACGTTAATAGATATGCTATTCTTGGCCTTTTAGATTATAAAGGCATTTTGAATACATGGAACTTGGTGTGCATATTAAACATTTATGTTTACCAGAAACTTTATGCAAGAGTAGAAAGACCTAGAGCGATTAGGCTAAATGTCTATATCATTCTAAATTCTGAACCAGGCCCTGTCGAAGCTGTGCGCAAGTTTAAAATTTGCTGTTAATGAAAACGAATAATTGACACCACAATAATGTGTTTTATTTATACCGGCTACAAAACTGAAAATAAATTGGGGTTTACTTATTTGATATTTATATTTTTTATCTTAGGGAGCGCCTTACCCTACATCTCAGAAAAGAAGAAAGTACGAACGGGGCTATTTACATACATGTAATATACACTGTTTAAATGAGTCTATTGGGTGAATCCATGTTATACCAAAAACGAGGAGCAAATTATTAAAAACAGCAATTTGCCTTTTGCAATGCGTAGTTATTGCGATTGGCTCTGAAAAGTTTCATAAAATCCATGTAGAGAACCGTAAGAAAATTAAATTTTAAAATATTCTGCAATGGATACAAAATGTATTGAGTGCCATAAACCATCCTGAAGATGAATAACTCCGTACATTATGGCAATAAATAACAGGGCAAAATCGAAAATGCCGGTGGTATTTACGGACAAACAGCTGGCTTTAAAAACAATTTATATTTTATCATACTTTAAATGTTCTCGAACTGAGAAGACGTGATAGATATAATTTTAAGTCCGAGATTACTATAAGTAAATCACCAGCACAGTACTACAGGCCTACGTTACCGAACGTTTTAAAAAGGACACGCATAACGACTGATTAAATGACAAAGCAGCAAGTAACATTCTCATATGTTCTACCATTATTATTATTATTATTATTATTGCTGTTGTTGTTGTCGTTATTGACCCATATACTATGTCTAATTACACTTTTAAAGAAAGTTTATGCCACTTCTCCATTCTGATTTCATATCCTAAATCTAGGTGCCGTAATTCTGCTTCTTAATAGGAAATCTTTCAGGTGTCTAGATTTCACCGTGAAAGGCACAGGTGGCTGTCATTTTTGAAACCTCCAATACATAAGACAAACCGTCAGCCACAGAATTAACAAGCATAAACGGAGTATGTAATGTTAACAGTTTATTTCACAACTTAATTCAGCAGTACACTATCAAAATGTCGCGGCATTTACAAAGGGAACGGTAAGTCAATTAAAACTTCTTCCCCTTGTCTCGCTTATATATCTACCGATAACCTAGTGTCAGTATTAAACCACAAATGAAATACAAGATAATTTCCTGACTGAATTCAAGTAAATTCCAAATGATTGAGTACATCAAACCAAAAATATATACAGCTTATACAGTGGGGGGAGGGGAAATTGATTGTCTCCAGTTATAAAGCGCTTTAATAATAATAATAATAATAAAAAAAACCAAATACGTTTTTATGGGTCTCTCATTCTGTTTCTATATTTCTGATTAGTCTCAATATGTACAGTAGAATACTTTTAAAGTCTGAATCACGATAACGGCTAGAAGGGTCACCGTTCCTCGAGTGCTGTGCATGACCTCAAAAAACTAAATATTGCACACATATTAGAATGCCACCGATAACAATTCCCTTTACAAAACAAATTCATGCAGTCATAAAACACCAAACAAATTTTATACAGTCTGTATTTTTGTTTTATATAAAAACGCATTTAAACGTACATATTTTATTTATCGACACTACTCCCCCGAAAAGGAAAACCGATGTAAATCCTGTGGTAGCAAACGCCTTCCTGATTAGGTGTCACTCTAATAAAGAACGTTTCTGATAGCTGCAGGCTGTACACCGGTTCTTAAACTCTATAAACTGCATCGTAAAAATTTCACTCACTTAGGCTACTTAACGAAATAAAATACTCAACGGCAGTAGGTGATATCGTACACCATGACATCAGTACGTCTAATGATAATAACAACGATATATAAAATAATGACACAATTTGTGAACATTAAATCTGCAGTGATTTTTTTTTCACACATCAAATAAATACAGGCTGCAATGACAACGCCGTTTCCCCCTATTAAAAATGTAAGCATTTTATATAGCCTATATAAAAATAATATTTCGAATATTTGATTATATAAATAAATTTAAAATTACACTTTTTTGGTGTAAAAGGAGGAGTTCTCACACTGGTCTGAGCAGCGGTACGGAGGTAACTATGGGGTGTGAGTAGTACACGGGGTGGGGGAATGTGAGCAGAGACTGGCTCGTTGGAACGCTGCCCGCTGCGCTCCCCGTTTCGGAGGCCGAGTTCTCGTGGTATAAAATAGGCACGCGCACTATCCTCTGCGCCGCTGCGTGACTCAGATTTGCAGCCTCCAGTTCTGCGGCCAGCTGCCTCTTCCATTTATTTCTTCTGTTCTGGAACCAGATCTTTACTTGAGTCTCTGTGAGGTGTAAGGACGCCGCTAATCCAGCCCTCTCCGAGCTGCTCAGGTAGCGCTTCATGTCAAACGTAGACTCCAGCTGGAACACCTGACTTCTGGAAAAGACCGTGCGCGTTTTCTTTTTCCTACACGGTTTCTTATCCGGACTGTCGTCCCTGTTCTTCCAGTCATCTGTGCCGTCGTCTTTCTTTGGTTCCTCCAGATCGCTCTCTTCCAGCACGATTTCGTCCGCGCTCTTGCTGCCGTCGTCTTCTTTGGAGTCTGGGTCGGATTTGAGCACTAGATCCGGTGAATCTCGATCGGTACCAGAGGCTGGAGAGGATTCCCTCACGCTCGCTTTTTCGTTAACTAGATATGAAAAAAAGGGGAACGGGAAAGTTGTCGATAAGCATGGAAAACAGCACTGAAATAATAAGAAAACAATACAAAATAATACAAAAATCATTGTCATGTAAAGCAGCGGGAATGTTATTGTAAGGATTCGGTTATAGCACGATTGCATAAATCATAACTTTTTTTATGTCACTTAGCAAAAATAATTACAAAATGTTTGAGCAAGCGTACACTTATAGATATCTATTCTTAGTATAATGATAATAAAAGTTATTTAAAATGCGATTGTTAATCACAATGCTTATTTTGTCACCCAGCCTGGTAAACGTAGTAGGCTAATTTATTTTTAATTCACTTTTCAATGCAGCACATTAGGTATGCCAGACACAATTTCATGAATGTCTTCCTACGTTTAAAAAAGAAAACGAATGAGAAATGTTCACCTTCTGTCCTGTGTAGATGGCCCGAAGAGCCGAGGGAGTAGGGGTACCACCACGCGGACGCTCGTTCCAGATAGTGGGCCGGTAGCGCGAACCTCTGCGTGGGTATCTCAAAACGAGGAAAACTCAGATCTCCGACCTTAGAGAATGAGAACCCGCCGTCCAAAACGCTCTTGGATGCAGTCAGCAGGGGTCTGGGTTTGCTGGATTTGCTGTCACAGTTCAGCAGATTCTTAATGGAGAAGGGCGAGTCTTTAGCAGGAGCACAGGTTTCTTGCGCTGTCTCTGGCATTGCGACTAAACGCCCGGATATCTCACACCACAAAACAGAAGTTAAGGGGAAGAAATCGAGGACAAGAAAAGATAAAAACAAATAGCTCTTAACTTCGCTTCCTTCAATGAGTGCCGTTTTAAGCGTCGATTATTCTGTAAATTAATGAGATGCCCGGGACGGTAAAGAGAAACCTTTAAAAAGTAGCATCGGTTGGTATCCAGGTCTTACGAAGATCCGCGGTAGAAATCGTGTGGTGCGCAGCGTAGTGCCAGATGCAAATGACGAAAAAATGTCACCGATATTAAACGCGAGGAGTGCAGGGCTACCGTTCACCTACAATGGCAAATGGGATTAAGAGGCGGTGGAAGGTAGAAGGGACAGGCTTGAAAGCAAGTCCACCCTCCCTTGACTGCTTGCCTTGAGTGTAAGCGCTCGCCTGTTATTGGTCTTATATAGTCCAATTAGACAGCAAATAAGAGCCGGGGTATTATTACAAATCACCATGCGGTTTGCCTTGGCAGTCCAAGTGGAGCAAGCGAATGACAAACGTCGGACTGTTTGTTAAGTGTTTCAAATTTAATTACGTTTGTTTACTCTTAAGTGAGATGCTTTTGGATTGATTTATATGGGAGGAGTCTTTTTTCAAAATTTAACTATAGCACAATAAGTCACATTACATTATACATTAATAAATAAGTTTTGTGAAATGGTTAAGATACAATCGCTCGTTTTGCCAAAACAAACCTGATTTGACGTCACAAACAAATAAATAAATATACTATTGCTAAACAAATAACCATAGCAAAAAGTGAAAGCGTCCGAATGTCCGAAGCGGTGATAGACAGCGACGGTGGAGCGCTTCAGGCAAGGGACGTGTGAAACAAAACGTGTTACTGGGTCATTTAAAGGCGTGCGGTCCCTGCTTTTTTAGATCCGTTTTTACGTTTGTCTTTGACGAATAGCTAATTAAAATCGACGAAATTATATTAAAAATCAGTCGGCCTTTCAAAGATATCCTTGTTCATTATATGATTGGGCTCTTCTTGTTGTTAATGTTGTTAATCATGTTTTTTTTTATTTACAATATGTTTAAATATATGACAGTTTCCGTAAAATAAACTCCTAACTTGCTAGGTGCCAATTTGTCTACTGTGAGTTAAAATTTATAATAGGTCTATAGTCTTTATAAATGTTGCCATGAGCACAGGCCTGCTTTTTGGAATAAAATAAAAAGGCCTAAATAATGATTCCTGTGGTATTCCGAATGATTATAGGCCTGTAGATACCGTATTAATTAAAACTAATTCCTCCTTATAAGTTTTTGCATCATTTTTTCGACAGTCCTGGTACTTTAGATCTGTCGTTCTCTGCTTTACGAAGTTCATAAAGTTAAACTCTGAACCACAAGTAATAAGCAATGACTCAGACTTACAGACTCGGTTTCGATTGCCTTGTTAAATAAATAAATAAATAAATAAATAAAAATATATAAATAAGTGCGCAATAACAAATCTGCGCTTTTAGCAGTCAGATAATTAATGGCTACTCCACCTCTGCCCGCCTCACATTTGTCGCCGATTCGTGTGGCTTCCCGATGCTTGTTCTATTAAAATCCTCTCCATTATCCAGCCCCCACAATGAATTTTGAAATGCTCAATATCGTATTAGATGTGATTGGTAGCTTTAGTACTTTGTGATTAATACACAGGGAGCAGAAAAGAGAAAGACCGAGTCTTGGAGAATAAATAGAAACAGCGTCCCCTATCGGCACGTATAATGGAAGATCATGTTAAGATGATGCGTATACGATTTCATCTTTTTGAAGATATCTGACATTTGCCCTGTCCCAGGTGATTATTTTGGCAAATCAGACACAGAATCTGAAAAGCTATTTATCCATTCTCCGGTCTGTACTCACGTAAAGAGATTGGGCCTAATAGCCTACTGGTTGTAAGGGTTGCTAAAGTAGACACGTTTTCGAGCTTCGGTGCTTCCTCGGGAGGGGTAAGATGGAAGAAATTTAGATCAAGCTTCCCTATTTCTGATTTTTCTTTGGGAACAATGTGAACTTTAAGTAATAATACTGTACTGTACTAGGGGGCGACATGGTAGTGCAGTGGTTAGCACTGTTGCCTCACACCTCTGGGTCGAGTCTCCGTTACATGTGTGTGGAGTTTGCATGTTCTCCCTGTGTCATCGTGCGGTTTCCTCCGGGTACTTTGGTTTCCCCCCACAGTCCAAAGACATGCTGAGGCTAATTGGAGTTAATAAATTGCCCATAGGTGTGCATGTGTGAGTGAATGGTAACAGTATGTGAGTGTGCCATGCGATGGGCTGGCCCTCTGTCCAGGGTTGTTCCCTGCCTCGTGCTCATTGCTTCCGAGATAGGCTCCGGACACCGGAGCGGGTTGGAAAATGAATGAATGAATGAATGAATGAATACTGTACTGTACTATCTCTTGATTCTTAGTTTTATGAATAATGAGCTTTTGTTTTTTTTTTAAAAATAATCAGAAATTATTATTATTTATTATAAATAGTAAAAATGAAACAGGAATTTGTATTATTGTATAATTTCCCTGTGAAATGGATTATACATTTAATAATAAATCAGATTGTTACTGAAATTACTTTTTAATGTTTCGTTAGCGCCAATGAAGTAGCGCCATCTGGTGTTAACTAAATGAAGAGCATTGATGATTATTATTACGGGCAGTTAGCAGAAGTCATTGTATAGAGAATCGTTTGTCAGAGAAGTATGTTTGGCCATTTTAGCGCACCAGAATACAAACAGGTGGACAGGAAATAGCAAGGATGAAATGGTTAGATGAAAAATTTAAAAATGCGTAAAACAAAGAACAGCTACATAACTAGTTAAATAATATTTTTTAACCAAGGTACACATTAATCAGGGCAATATCATTCAGTAATATGGATTATAATAACAAATAAAAATTTCTAGTGTGTCTTGAGTTTCTGTGAAAATTAGACGTAATTCACGATAATCATTTAATACCAGTTTCTCCGACACACTGAGGGCTGTAGCCCTTAGTTAAATTACTAATCCTACACCAAGCCACGCTTGGAATAAAGCACTCTTAGCCTATCTGACAATGAGATCAGCGCATTTAGTGTATGCTTGACCTGTTAAATGCTGCTTATCCGCATTTCTGAGATTATATAATTAAAACCCGTGATCATAATTCAGAAATGCTAATAAGGCTTAACTAACTGCCTGTTACAAATAACAAAGCTATTTGTATAGCAGATCGATATAAAATACACCCTGTGTTATTTTCTTCTGGATTTTGCTCTGTAGACAGATACAATTCAGTGACCAGAATGATGTCAGTAAAGGAAGAAAATGACACGCGCATCAATTTCAATACCAGGCGGAACAATAAACACGGCGCCATACAGGCATTTTCATCGTGACTGTTTTATTTTCGTTTCAAATACGAATCCTTTCAACACATGCTATGATTCTGATTCAAAATCATTTTTAACGAAAAAAACCTTCTCTATTCTTTGTTGTTTTCTTAAATAATATAGGTTTAAATCTATTTTATTTTGTCTTCAGAACAGCACAAGAAGACGTAATATGTTATTATATGACTTTTTCCCCCCAAATCCACGTTATTGATTATTTTACAGGGAAAATGACAAATGGCACCTGGGAAAGACGCGGTCAGCAAGTTCTATTAAAGAAATGATAGTATTGCTCATGGCCTGTTAAAGGTTCAGTTTAGATACTGCATAGGTCTCCATCCATCACCATATAATGATCAGAATGATGAAAAATCTGTGGCTGCCCAGTCCAGCCTCACACCTTAACTTTTATTTGCGATCGCTCAGAATAGTGGAGATGGATTTTGTTTTGATATCCAGTTACGAATTTTCCTCCCTAGCTTTCAGAATTATAACGTGATGGTAAAAGTAACTTTAAATGAGTAAAAATGAGGAACTGAGGCCGTTGTTTGGGTGGAGTGGGTTGGGGCGCTGGAGCTGCGTGGTAGCGGATATAAAAAAGCAAAACGGCTTTTACTCCTGAACAGAGAATACTATTTCTGTTTACAAGTTACCATAAATGAATGCAATTAGTGAATGTGACTTTTTGGGTTCGTTTTCCTTCAGCAAAGCATGCTGGGACAGGGTGCAATCCGACTTGCCATGTAGGTAAATGCAAGGGAGTTACGTGGGTGGTCCTGACTGAACTACTTACCCAAAAAGCACAGGGACCCAAGCAGGGCCTAAGTCTGAGGGCCATAATATTACCGGTATGTCTCCAAAACCAGACCTTCCTGATGTAGGTCACCTGACTTCCTCTAAAATACTCAGCTACATAATAATGTGAAACTGTTTGTTTTAACCCCATTTTATTTGACCTGGCTTAGGTATTAGGTACCAATGAAGCACAAACATGGGGGGGGGGGGTTATGTATATATTACATTGTGGTGACTAAGCAGTAAAATGTGACAGTAATCAAAAAAGTAATAATGCTAGAAGAATTGTAATTTGATTAGTTACATTATGGTAAATGTTGGGTCATCATGTTGGAATTAGGGTTTTCCCTATAGAAATAAATGGAGGGTCCCCACAGCGATATGAATAATAATATGTATGTGTGTTTGTGTGTGAGTGTGTGTACACATGCGCTGAAGGCTCCCACCTGTTTCCACACATCATCACCTGCTCTGTGGACCAGAAAAGGTCCTTCAGGGTGTTGGGGCAGATCCCAGACACTGGCTAAATCATGAACAGCCAGCTATGCAGGAGGGAGATCGAGAGCCATCGATAGAGCATTTCCTGATGGCGCAATGGTGACGTCTTCTGTCATGTCCGCAATCTTTAAAAGGAATGTTTTCCCCCAAAAACTAACATACTAACATAGAACTTAATAAATTTTCTACTTGTGTGTGTGTGTGTGTGTGTGTGTGTGAGTGTGTGTGTGTGTGTGTGTCATATATTGTACCGTAATGAAAAAGATTCTGGTTCCAGAAGACAGATGAATCCATAAACACACATAATTGAGAATCAAAGACCGATAAATTTTAAACTGCTATTCATTTTCCTTGTTTTTCTGTTTTGGATGATGATCTATGTCACAGGGGCAGCTGGAAAATGGAAGAGATTAGGAGGAAAAATTATAGCAATAAATTTTCTAAACATACACCTTGATTATGCTTCGATCTCACCCACCCATTTCTTTGGAGAAGGCAGAGGCTGCAGAATGGCTCCATGAAATAGGCTCCCCTGCAGCCCCGGGGGGCTTTTCTGCCTGGGGGTGTAGTTTCCCCCCTCCCTTAATGGAAGGACTGACCTGTGTCATTTATAGCAAACTCGCTTACACTTAGTCCCACATTTAAATACACTGTCACACCATCAGCAATCAGTCAGTTCCTAGTTAACAGCCTGATACATATAAACCTAATAGATTTCTCCTGTTTAACACATTGATTTATCTGCTCCTTGGGGATGTATCGAGAATATCTGCCGCCCTCATGTGTGCGAGGCTGCTCAATTCTTTCTTTTCCTTTTATTTATTTATTTTTTTATTTTATCTCAGGAAACGGGCGGATCTCTGAGGACTGTGAGCCCCAGGAATCGGAGAATTGTTCCTTATTTGCCCCAGAATGGAGTTTCAGCCATCTGCAGTGGGAGTGAAGACGATGAATTTTATTGCAGCGAAGGGGCTAGAAAGATATATATGAGACCCAGATAGGGGTGGGTTCATTCAATTCAATTCAATTCAATTTTATTTATATAGCGCTTTTAACAATGGTCATTGTCTCAAAGCAGCTTCACAAA
>JAABNX020000047.1:12453589-12464964 GCA_015163995.2 Mormyrus lacerda | reverse complement strand
GGGCAGTACAGGCTCTTCTAGGAATTAATTCCCCCGCTTTCTTTCAGATGGAAATGCGCCATTTGTGTGTGTGTGTGCGCGTGTGTGTGTGTGTCCCAGCAAAACCACAAACAGAACACAAGCGTGCCAGTTTAATAGCGGCGCGAGCCTTTTGAGTCCCGTCCCTTTAAATGCGAACGAGGCCAAGTGGATAACTCAGTGACTTTCTTATTAAGCAGGTGTAAACTCGCGTGCAGAGGGCAGATTAAGTATCAAAACTACAGAGCAGCGACCCCATGGGGCTTTAATCCGAGTAATATGGTTCACGGCAGGCGGTGCCTTGTGGGAGATACGGCAAAGCTTGTTCATGTTGCACGTGTATAAAGCAAATTAAATCAAGTCCTGCTCTCTTTATAACCACTTGAGGTGTCGGACTTGTGGTGGGCTGCGGGGAAAGAGGCTAGACAAGATGATTTAAACCCATTATGTTATTTATAAATATGTCAAACAAAAAGCTAGGTTAAGTTTAACTTTAAATCTCTGCGAGCACAAAGAAACACAGGGAACATGATAAACAGCAAAATGATACCCAGGGGTAGAGCTGCCTTTCCTCTTCTCTGTGACTTCCTGATTCTGCACAGGTGAATTTATGACAACCCCAAAGAAAGCGCTAATCCAACCAGGCCTGGCTGGTTGCCTTATATTAACTTACCCGTGAATAGTTGTCACGGAAATGCACAATATCACCAAATCCAAACCTCTAGTTAAAAACCTAATTTAGCGAAGCATTCGCCAATACCCTCCCAGCAAGGATTCGTGTGTCAACGTGGATCTATACCGTCTAGTTTATTATTTGTTTTTAGAAATGAATGGCAACATGACATAATCCTTAATTAAAGATAAAAAAAGGTTCAACAAATATTATAGGCTACCGCTGCGAGGAAAATCTAAATTAAAGCAACAGACAGAAACACTGTCTTTCAAGAACTACGCCTCATCAGTAGTTCTCGTCAGCATACTCTATTTCGCACCCTTACGTATTGAAACCCTATTCGTCTTCGGGTTTTGTAAGCATGCATTGTGTAGCTTTAAGTGCGTTAGTGAGTCCTGCCCCAATAAGGTATTTGATGACGGCGAAGGAAACCCAGGATATAAACTAAACGGCTTATCATTATTGCAATTTCGGTAAAATAACATGGTATTATTACAGTAACATCCGATAACCCCAAGTTCTAAGAAAGCAATACGCTGCATGGTACTAAAGAAATAAACAGAATCAATTATCTAATTAATCTTGATCCACTGGCAAATTAAGGCAGCGACAAGTAAATTATTCAGGGAGGGTAGCATCTCGGCGAAACCGGAGAGTAATTAAATTTCTGCTAAACAACGTGGGCACAAAACTGCCTTTTTAAAAGGTGGCGTAATTTACTGCCTCTTTGTTCTCGGGTGGGAATTAGGTTCAGTCCCATGGGGACTGAACTTCCCTGTAGCTGGTTTCCATTATAGGTATTTATTTTCATCTTAAACCAAATGTGTGTGGGGGGGGGGAATCCCCCTCAAACAGGTCAGCTTTTGTATAAGTTGTATTTTTTTGCTTGATACTTCTAGGTAGCCTATAGACCCACTACAACAAAAAAAAGCTTGTAATTCAAATGTGCAGTTAAAATGTGGACCAAGAGATTATTGCAAAATGTTTAGGATGAACAGGACTATGGGCATGTTATACGAACATTTGATTTAGGTGTACGTATTTTTTACATGTAATGTAATAAACCCAAAACTTTTTTTGAACAGGCCTACTTAATAAGCCTGGTTTTATCTCTGCAGAGCATAGTGATACTCACATGTTGATGCCATTAGACCTTCTCAGATTTTATTGCTTCCCTTCCAAGTGTCATGTGATTCGGGGAAAGAAGTTTATATCGGCGTTGTAGAGTTTTATTCCACAGAAAATAAGTGTTCCATTTTCTTCTGAATTTTACATATTATTTAAAAAGTGAAGCCTGTAGCATATTACACTGCTATGTCGAGTGTCTGCCAAGTGCCTAAATATAGAACTGTGACAAAAATGTAGCTTAGAAGCTTGTTTTGGTGCAGCGTTGGGGCCTCAACCCCCACTGTGTTCATATATGATAAAAGTTCACTTGACAGCCACACTAAACCAGCTGTACTTTGAGGTTATGCAGCACCCACCTTTAGAATAAAGGAAGTTTTAATGACCTGCTTAAGGATTTTGCTTGTAACATTGTGCTCTCCATGAAACACACAGATAAGAGCACATTTGGTGGGTCACAGTGCAGAGTCAGGCAGTGTGCAGCTTTTTTTTGGGGGGGGGGAGGGGGGGCAGCGACGACATCATCCATCTACTAACCCCAGGATTCAAACCAGTGACTTTACAATCAGAGGCGCAGATCTTAACACACTGAGCCACAAACTGCCCCGATTACTATAATCTATTATTTATTTATTGTAGGTTATTAGTTGATATTGTTGGTGTGCCACAACAAAAAGTGTCCTGTGTTCAACCCATATGTCACATGACATGACAGGGGCAGCTAATTCAGCATCAATGGGTGGTACCTCAGTGGTACTTTGCTGGTTGGGGATTTGAATCTGCAATCTTTTGATTACAAATGTGCTTCCCTAAGAAATAGGCAACCACTGCCCCATCTATGAATGACATTTCAAACAATGTATCTCGCCAAGCCTTTCAGTGGACAGTTTGTGGGTTCATTGCCCTATTCCATTTGGCAAATACTGAATTAATATTGAAATGGACACATTGTGGGGGGGGGGAAGCCAAAATGATTTTGGTAACTCAACTAGAAAAAGCATCATTGAGAAAAGTGCTGTTGTCACACCAGCAAACATGACCCTGGCTCTGTGCAAATGAAGATCAGCTCCTACCTTGTTTAAATCAACTAAGGGACGGGACCCACACACACACACACTCACTTCAGAAACAACGAGAATGGCAGCTAGAAAGTAAAGATCTTAACAGTAAGGCTCCCAGCTTCTGTAGCTCATTTTGTAATAGGGCTTTGTGTGAAGGTTGTGGGTTCAAATCCCACAGAGTACCCATTAGTTATAACCATTCTATCTACTATAATTTGCTTTGGATAAATCAGTACATCTGTGCTCCCAGTGAATAGACAAAATATAGGGGGGGGGGAGAAATTTGAAAGAATTCACCAGAAAGTGAATTGTTAATTTCATGCCCATCTATCTCAAATATAACTTTACAAATTTTAAGAGCAGATGCTATATTAGTGCAACCTACTGTCTTACACATTTTTACCATTCGATATCTCACCTAAGCATCAGGCATATTAGGGCACCTGTCCTTCCAAAAGGTCCGACAACCTGAATCCGCTGTTGCCTGTTCACGGCTGATACGAAGCCCCCACCTCTAACAGCACAGATCGCAGGAACATGATTTGGGCTCCAGATGGCCGCAGAAACAGCCAATGGAAGCTATTGCTTCTGCTATCGGGAGCGTAACGCTGCCTCAGCTATACCTTTGGAAGGTAAATGTAGTTACTCAATCAAAAAGGGACAGGAGGATGAACTGCTGAAATTAAGCACTTAATGTGGTTAACACTCTGCACTTATTGGATATGGACACTGAAAAGGAAACTGAAGGAAAATGTCTGATTGTATCAAACAAGCAAAATGCAGACTGCTGTGGACAACGTACTCAGCTAAAGAACTGTACAGGGTGTGTGACGTCAAGACCCTGTAAAACGTAAGTTACGACATGATCTAGACACACTGATGATCTGGGAAAACAGACAGAGGTTCAATGCTACATTACAGTGTGTCCCATGTCAAGAAGAGTCTGTCAAACAATATTCATAATGAAACCTGCAGTACAGAAATGTTACATGGAACAGCGTTACTCTCTATTGTGAGTTCAAAATGTCATATCTAGAACCAGACCGGCAAACGGAACGGTCTCTCTAAACCGGGACAGTGTATGACAGCAGTTTAATCATCATACTCCTGATCGATGAACTTGGCCATTGTTGTCAACTGTATGTTGGTTGTGCCTTCATAAATAGTGCCTGAAAAAGAAGCGATGTGTAAAATACCTCAATAACAACATTAATCCTCGACATAAATTTGTCCTATTTAGTTCCTGACATCACGAAGCTGACACTCACCGATCTTGCAGTCCCTATAGAACTTCTCAATGGGGTAGTCTTTGGTGAACCCCACCCCACCCATCCACTCGATGCACTTTGACGTCGTCAGAGTCGCAACCTAACAGAAGTTGAACGACGATGCAAGACAGGTGTTCAGGTGCAAAGGTCTGGCTGCCTAGTCGTCGTCTTGGCTGCCCTTTAAGACGGGCTCCATTTTGACTTATTGACACAACGGGGTGACAATGAAATCAATCAATCGCAATTATTTTGGTCAATATCGAGGCTGCGATTATTTAACAAGCTTACTTAGACTTTAGAAATATTGTGCATTTATTGGACTTAAAAATTGTCTTTTTAACAGTGGATTTCCTAGAACTCTAAATATAATTCAACTGAAAAACAAATAAAAAGCAGTCCGCTGGATTTATAACGCAGGACAAAACGGGAGCATCGCGGTGAAATAAAATGTGGCACGATAATCAATTACTTTGTTTTGATAATTGTTAGAAACCAAAAGCGTAACTTGACTAATTGGCCAGTCTTATGATACAACCTGCAGGACTTGGGGCTGGCCGTCCCTGGTCCCAGATGTAGGGACGTGCAGCTCCCTCCCCCAGAAGCTCACCTCCGCAGCGAAGTACTTGGCCATGCAGGCTTCCTTGATGAAGCCCCTCCCGGCCTCCTTCAGCCGAGCCGCGTTGTAGGTCAGCAACCGCGCAGCCTCCAGCTGCGTGGCTACGTGGGCGATCTGGTGCTGCATGCCCTGCGACGGAAGCACAGCGTCAGCCGGAAGTGAGGCGTATGCCTCATGAGCCCGAAAACGGGTGAGGGAGGGGTCCTGCCCTACCTCTCTTTTAAAGTGCTCTCTCTTAGCCTCCCCCCCACTTTGGAGCCAGATATCCCTTTGCTGGTTTTAATAACTTTTTTAAGTTTTAAATCGTGGTGATCACATTCTTTTATTTTGCATACAAAAAAGCTACATACAAGTGAAGACCACAGCACAGGGTCAGCCAGCATCCCTGCAGCAGTTTCTGGGGTTAAGACCCTTGCTCAGGGGTAAAGTGGGGACATGATTGCAGTGCCTGCCATGGGATTTAAACTCATGACCTTCCAGACACAGATCCCAGATGCCCCAAACCGCACACCTCCCTGTACCCTCACGCTTACCTGGAAGTCAAAGATTCTCTTGCCAAACTGAACGCGCTGGCGGGTGTAGGGCACGGTGTGGTCGAAGCAGCCTTGAGCCAGGCCCAGCATCTGCGGAGGGTGGAGGAGCCGCGTTCAGAGGCTGCAGGAATCACCGGCGACACAAAAGGGACCCACCTGGGCGGCGATGCCAATCCGGCCCTCGTTCAGCATCCCGATGGCGTACTTGTAGCCCTGGCCCACCTTCCCCAGGACGTTGTTCTCTGGGACCTGAAAGAGAGACACGGCGTTGCTAAGTTGGGTCTCCCGGTACAGCGTCAGGTGATGGGCTAAGAGGGCGAGGATGGGCACCTTGACGTTGTCGAAGGTAAGTGGGCAGGTGGAGGAGGCACGCAGGCCCAGCTTGTTCTCCTTCTTCCCGATGTGCAGCCCCTCTGTGTCCCTGTCCACTATAAAGCAGGTTATACCCCGATAACCCTGCCAAGCACCAGGAAGTGAGATTGTTTCCATGACAACCAATGACCAATCAGATAATTATTTCTATACGCCAAACCCAACATTACACTATACATGCTTCTACAGATATGTAGTGTATGGATAAAGGAGAGCACAAAACACACACAGAATACTACAGTGTGCTACCACAACAGGCTGGTTAGCCAACAGAAATGTACTTTAAAGCAAGTGCACCCTCTAGTGGCTATTAATGATGTTGCACTGAACAAAGAACTCAAATACAGACAGCAGCTCCCAAAAATCTATGGATATTCAACACTGAAGCGCTTATTTTCTTAGCAGATGCTTTTGTGCAAAACACACATTTTGTGACTCATCATATCACTGGATTTTTTACTGGACACATTCAGGTTGGAAAACTTTGCTCAAGGGAACAATAATGAGCTTTAATCAGAAATGATCACAAAGGCAAATCTTTATTACAAGTTACTCTGCACTCCGACTTGGTCTTCCTTACATACTGGTCTCAGCGCAGATGATTCCTGTAGAGTTCCACACCGGACAAACGCAACCTGAGGCTGAGCAGACCCAAACTTGACCTCCCACCCCAGGACAATAAGATGGCGTGTGACTCACGGCTGAGGGATCAGCGTTGGCCATCACCAGGAACACTCCGGCGTGCTCTGCGTTGCTGATCCACATCTTGGAGCCGTTGATGACGTAGTAATCCTTCTGCTTTTCCGCACGAGTCTTCAGGGAGAATGCATCACTACCAGCCTCTGCCTCTGATAGACAGAAGCTCCCCACCTGTGGGACAGAATTCCATTAAAAAAAAATAAAAAATTAAATGGTGGGTATTAGATTCAGCAGCAGGATTTACATCATGCACCGGTGTCTCTGTCTTGTTCCACTTTGACTGAACTCATCTAGGAGAATAAGGGGGATGGAATGTGACTGCCTGTGATCAGAAGGTTACTGGTTCAAATCCCAGAGTGATGTCACTGATCTTTTCAAAAAAGAAAAAAAGTGTCCCTTTTGATGAGTCTGTAAATACATAAAATGTAATATAAATACACATTTCTGTATAGGATCTGCTAGGAGTAGTAATTGCAGGATACAGACATCCATCCATGCATCTTCTAATGATTTATTCAGCATAGGGTCACATGTTCCAATTTTTTGTTAAAAATTTTTTTTTTTTTAAATGTATGGTTCTTTGCATTCTAGAATATGGGAGTTTCTGCTTGTGCCTCCTCGCATACAGTAAGGGAGGGCATAAAGCTCAGGAGAGCCAAGACTGAGCGTTGCAGAGGCATCAGCCAGGTTGTCTCTTCCAGTGAAGGAAGAACGGACCTGTCTGCAAATCAGCAGTCATTTTTACAGCTGCTTATCTGAACCAGACAACATTTCCACCGTCATCAACCCTGAATACAATAGTGATGCATAGAGATGCTGTTGTGTCTACACTGTAATATATCGCAAAATGAAGCAAGACAGGGGTGGGAATTATATATTAAATGAACACTGTTTTGCTCAGGAAACAGAACAGGTGTACAATAGCATATCACTCGTAGACTCCATTACCCACAAACCCCAGTAGTAACAATAGCTACAGGTATTGATGGCCAAAGGAAGCTTCATGAACCATTTTCTGTATTTTTGGTCCCATTAGACAGTGCTCTTGGTTTTCTTCAGGGCACAAATTGAAGCCCTTTTTTGATTAGAGGGCCCCATCTAGTGGTGTCAGAAAATACAGCAATCGGTTCATGAAGCTTAATTTGCCCAGCACTAGCTACAGGGATCCAGGTAGCCAGAAATACTGCCATATGCAGTGTAATACGGGTACCAGTACTGGGACTCCACTGGACCCAGTTAACACCTGGACTTGCAAACAAATTGTTGCTTTGCTGAAGGAGACTGGGGGGGGTGGGGAACATAGGTGGCTCTTTAAATGGAACCCCAGCCCTGACATCACCATGCCCCCCCCCCCAGCATCGAGCCTGCACCATGTCTGTGGAAAGCCGGGGCAGGTAGCGCTGCTTCTGGGCCTCCGTGCCGAGTTTGACCAGCAGCGTGTTGATAAGCGTGTTCTGGATGTCACACAGCACCGCCACAGACGGATCCACCTTCGCCAGCTCCTCAATGACCAGGATGGAGGCGAAGAATGAGGAGCCAGTACCTCCATACTGAGGATCAATCTCGATGCCCATTAACTGCAACAGGCATACGGGACAGGGGGGACCATGTGAGTGACACAATGCATCAGGGGCTCTCCCACAATCATCCAAATGAGAAAGATACAAACCCCTTGTTCAAATAGCTCCTGTATCATGGTCTCATCCATGGCTGACTTCTCATCCATCTTAGACACAATCGGGGCAATGCG
Organism: Mormyrus lacerda; assembly: GCA_015163995.2. Classification (NCBI taxonomy): domain Eukaryota; kingdom Metazoa; phylum Chordata; class Actinopteri; order Osteoglossiformes; family Mormyridae; genus Mormyrus; species Mormyrus lacerda. The sequence goes on along the minus strand of JAABNX020000047.1, from coordinate 12,456,849 downwards.
TTCTTGCGCGAACTTTTTCACTGTTGAGGCATGAAACAAAACAAAGGTACGGTTTCACTTAAAATTATCTAATAAGAGCATAGTTTCGTGTGTGAACGCTGCCAATGATTGTAGTTTCATAAGTTTCAAAGCGTTACATTGTATCAGCTTTCCTGTGAAAGCCCCAGAGACTAAAGCTCACCCGCCTCCTTCATCATGATCTCTTCCTCTGAGAAGATCTGTAGCGGAGGGTGAGAAATTCCAGACGGGGCGGCCCGCTCGCTTTCCGCCGTCGCCGACACGCCGCCGTGCTGTAGCCTCCATGAACTGGCTGTCCACGACCGGGGAAGGTACCTGCCGACCTGAAGCTTTGAAAATTTACCCCAAGCTGCTTTTAAGCGTAATAGATCCTAACAAAATACAGACACCGTTGGCCCTGATCCTTTGCATTTAAACAAGCCCGCACTTAATGCACTATAACAATCGACAATCACGTCATATTTCTGCCATTTGATCACGTCTATAAACAGCTTAGCGAAAGCTCCCCAAGGAAATTCTCTCTATATATGAAACTATGTAGCGGATTTGCTATAAAAAATTTCAGCAAATCGATTTACGTGGGAAAAAAGGAGAAATATGACAGGTGTTGATATTCTGATAATATATGCAAAATTACCTTTGATTACAACGTTTTACCATTAATTGTGTGCAGGGTTCAAGTAGATACGTGCGGAATAATTTGACGAGAGATTGAACATTGTTTTATAAAGTGACTATGGTTTATGAAGATATGGTCGTACTTTGAATCCGCCACATAGCTGTTAGTTTAAACGGTAGCCTATGTGTAAATTACTGCAGATCACATAGGAACGCGCTCACCTTCCCGCAGAGCCGGACCAAGGGTGCCGCCATTTTCCCTTCCGTTTATATGCGGGGAGGGAGGGCAGCTCTGTGAGGGTGCATGCGAGCTAGAAAAAGGCCACCTGGATGGCCACGGTCATGCCGCTCTTTAACAAGTGCAATCTTCCGCATACAATCGTCAATTTTCAGTGAGGCAATATGACTATATAGTAGGTGTAAAAAAACCGTGCGTTTACCCGGGAATCTTCCTAGTCACTTATCCTAGATTGTGTCGGGGGATTACTACATCTCTTAAGATACAGCATACTTTATTGAGTACAGAGAGACAGTCATTGATTTGCAATCATGCATACACATCAACTTAACCATCTTTCAATCGTTTATCCCGGTTAGAGTCGTGGCACAACTAATACATATGCTATTGGGACTGTGATAAAACAGTTTTTAATTTACAAACATGCATAAACATGCTAAGAAAATCAGAACAATTATATGCAATAATATTATATTTTAGAGTATATATCTTGTACGTTAAGAACTGATTAATGAATCGTGATCATTATAATGTCTACGATGCATACAATACGTCTACCTGAAAATGTAGAACATCATGTAGAAAACGTAAATAGGCTATGTTTAAGCCTAATTAAAATTTGTTACAGTTTTCACCAGGGCAATGTCGTCCCATTAAATTGACGTGAACAAATTTAACTTATTATACATTAAGATTATATGGGTAGTCTTATATGGTCTATTCGCATATTCGCTCTAGTAGTTTTACAGTCCTAATTTGCAGTAGGCTATATCTGTGTGGTTGTACATGGGAAAGAGGAACTATTGTTCTCAGCACAATGTACACGGCGGGGATCCATTTTACCGTCACACCAACCTTTCACCTCTGAGGGTGAGTTTAGCTATTAGTATATTAGAAAATCAGTGTATTTAACTTTACAGTCGACCGATTGCAACGCACATTTTATAATATCGCCATGGTATTTAAACGTTTTCTCATTGACTGGACTACATGGAAAAGTATTGGATGTCAGCGGATCATTCGGACTGTGTTTCTACTGCTGATGCTCCGAGCTGCCGAGGAGTGTAAACACTGAACTGCCACAAGGTAAAGGGTAGCCTTTTTAGCGCCTTAGACTTCAGTAAACTATTCTCGGCGACGTTACGTACTAGCCGAGTTTAAATTGCGATCGTGGAGCTATGCAGTTGGCGTTTACTGCATTTTGGTGTGAGACACCCGTCTTTGACTGGCTGCATGGTTAGTAAGGCTAACAACTGTTTGTTTAATAAGAGTGTCACATAGCAAATAAACTTATCTGGATTTATTTTGCTATTGGGGAAATGTAGCTCATTGTGATAACTGCGGTATGAGTGACAGCCTGTCTATGGTACAGCTGTCCGTATAATGTTAGGATGTTTCTGGTACTTGCACTCATCCAGGTAGAAGTAATTTTGTTTCCGTTGATTTCTGTATTATGATGCAAGGTGACGATGAAAAGCATGGAATTCTGCCCAGCAGAATTCAAAATTACATTTTAGGTTCTAAAAGCGGCGTGTAGTTAGTTTTATTTTGTTGTTATGCATTGCTGTGTTACCCGTCACTTAGCTATTACTCACCTGTTCAGTACTTCACATATGAATATTTATTATTCAGTATAAATTAATCATATTTATGTTGGATATATTTTATATTTAGATTTTATGTGCTTCTTGTTATAAGCATAGACTGTCAGAACGTTTTAAATCTTGTGCTGTCGACTTCGCATGTTTAACTGTATAAAATAAAACGATGAATGATGAAACTCCTGATGTCTTGGAAGACCAAAGACGGCAAATGAGCTTCCACAATCTTCATGTCATTTACAATGTAAAGGAGGGAGCCGGTGGCGGTATCGTTAGTTTATGGGGGTATTCATTCTTGATAACTTTTATTAAACTTCAGTTAAAAGTTGATTTTCATTCCCTGAATATTTCACTGTAATTGAGGAGGTGTAGAAGCCGAACTGAATGTATTTGTGTGCGCTGTTTGTCTCAGGGGTCCGCAGCGGAATATACCACCGCCACAGAATGGGAGAGAAGAAGCCCGAACCACTGGACTTCGTGAAAGACTTTCAGGAGTACCTCACGCAGCAAACCCAGCACGTCAATATGATCTCGGGCTCCGTCAGCGGCGACAAAGAACCCGAGCCTCTCCAAGGAGGTGAGAATTTCTTTTTTGGGAATGTGTATTTAATCAGTACAGTGTTAATCAGAAAAATAACAAGTAGAGTTAATTTTGCCCTAGTTTGCTACTCGGGTATAATCTGTTTTTTATGGGACTCTGGTACATTTATTTTATTATACCAATAGCTGTGGGGATTTACATAATCTTGGCAGTAAAGTTTTTTCTATTCCTGTGTATTCTAGAC
>JAABNX020000047.1:12393473-12404319 GCA_015163995.2 Mormyrus lacerda | reverse complement strand
CCCCCCCCCCCCCCCCCCCCCCCCCCCCCCCCCCCCCCCCCCCCCCCCCCCCCCCCCCCCCCCCCCCCCCCCACACATAGACACACTAAGGTGGTGAGCAGCAACAGCCTCTACCTTCAACTGCTTTGAGTACAAACTCTGAGCACCTTAGCGTGTCCAAAAAATACAGGCTTGTGTATACAGGCTTTCTTCCTACCTTCCCAGGGCAGAAATATCCAGAATGATTTTCATACGAATGAAACCTCATATGAGGTTCACACTAAGCGTTTGCTTATTCAAACATTCAGTACATATACTTGGTGATGCTGATCTTTTGGGGGGGAGGGGGTCTCTTCCAGGGACACTTTTCCCCCATAAAAACAACAACATCCTGTTTATAATTGACTGTATTCCGTGACGGCAGTCATGCGGAACATAGATGCAAGATATTTTCCTTTATTATATAAAGGAAAAAGGTTAGAGTAAAAAATACTGCAATCGATTTTTTTTTAAGGTAATAATCATAACAAACAAGGAAATAAGCATTAGGAATGAATTTCTAAAGGAATGTGTACAATGACCAAACCTGGACCAAAAAAAAAACTACAACCACAATTAAAAGCACCAAAATAAAACTACAACCACAATATAAGATGTATACAATGTTGCATTTTCCTTTACTGGCTGGGTTCTTTGAAAGTATTTCCTGCTGGGTTTTTACACGGAGACTTGGCTAAATGAACCAGTGAAGATGTTGAAATAACAGAGACTCCAGGATCTTTCAAGCAAAATAACATGCTGGCGATGTTTATGCATCATGCATCGGAGGCCTCGCAGTTATTTCCAAAGGGCCCCGCCAAGACAGCTGGCCAGTGACATCACTGACGCCATATGTCCACAACATGGCACGTTGGTGTGTTCGTTTTGGGGGGGGAGGGGGTGTTGTGGGGTAGGGCGAGATCCTTACTTGCGGTAGAGTTCAATATGAACCACGGCGGGGGCCACCTTCTCCACCACATCGGCGATGAAGTTGTATCGATGTCTTAGGCTGTCTGGGTTCTCCTGACCTGGTGTGAACACCGTGAACAGTTACGCACTGATAACTGCCATTAACTGCCTTAAACCACCGTTAATCACGCTGTCTTCAGCTGCTCAGGGGGCGGGCACCTGCCGCCAACATGAGCCCTACTGCTGAAGTTCAAGGCCAAGTTCATTATTGCATCATTAAAGATGTAGCCGTGACAACAGACTGCATGTCAAGGAATTCCATTTCATTGAAGGCTTCTAAAAGAGAACAAAAGGGCAGATACAAGCAAAATGTCTGCAACTTTATTTATGTTTAGATACTCAGGAGATACTCAAGCCAAATACTGTATATGACCACGGGTTGGAGACAAGGGCATAGGAGAGAGACCTTTAACGGGGGAGCGGGGGGGGACAGCTTCATAATTTAAAGCCAAAGATCTACAGCTACTAGCTTATCTTAGCGTATTACTCACACTGCCTGCACAATACTTGAAATGATTTGCACTTTATTAGGATACTCTTTGTACTTTTTTTTACTTTACCTTCTTTATACATCCCTCTCTCTATCTTTCTCTCTGTCTCTCTCAATTTCTATTTATGAGGCAACCCAAATAAATATTGGCAGTATGCACCCCCCCCCCCAGGTTTATATGCTCCTGCTATTACACATTATTCCCTTCCACGATTCTCTTCTTTTCTTTTGGTTTTTCTTTCCACATCCAGCAATCAGCAACAAAACAGCAGTTTAATGTAACAGCAGAGTCTCCGTCCTGCAATCAGAAATGAGTTGCAGGGAGCAAAAACACGCTCAGTGAGTAAAGGTTCATTTAAGCTTGTGAAGCCTTAGTGTGTAAAATCAACTGTGGTTAGTCCTAATCTTGAGTCCAGGACAAAAATATTTATTTCATGAGATCTCACTGAAATGAAACACCCCCCCCCCAAAATGAACCATGTTTCTCCTGCAACACATGGCAACTCACGGACAGCGACCTCTCCCGAGTTGCCGTGGAGACCCCTACCCCTTACTCATGCAGGTCAGGCCTCTCCCCGTTCCCGTTGAGTCGCCAGGCGACATAACCTGATAATAACTAAAGAACTTTCCAGAATTTTCTCCCCCAGCCTTTGATGCTTCTCTTGTATATTTCAAATTTAATAAACAGTCTGGTATTTGTGTTTAAATTTACCAACAATGTGCAATGATTTATGAACACACATGATGCTAAAAACACCCCCCCAGCCCCCGGCACACACTTAGCTCCATCAGTAAATTATCTCTTGCTCTGAAGACATTCAGAATGAATGTAATTAGTGGCACCTCACGGCGGTGTCACACTGGTGGGCAGCCCGTGCCTGTTATTCCCGTTATTCTGGGATCGCTTTAATGCTCCCCAGCTGTAAGCGTTGGTCTCCAGCCGCAAACACCTGGTAAGAGCTGGAAGCGAGCAGGACGAGACCGGAATGGGCTCTTGCGTGGGGCCCCGCTGGAAGGAGCAGCCCCGTTGTCTGACTTTCCAGCGTCTGCTCAGTTCCAGGCTCGCCGGCCTAGCAGTGAGCTCAGACGCTCCAGTCCTGCATCCAGCTCCCTTTCATTAAGGTCAGCGTTAGCGCAAGGCGGCGCAACGTTAGCAGGAAGCTAGCGAGACTTTAGCGTAACGCTAGCACGACGTTACCTCTGTTTAGCGTGCTCTTGTGTCCAAAGGATCACACAAGAGTGGAAAGACTGACAACTGGGTCAGCCAGATTCCAGAGCACCTGGAGCAGTTAGGCTTGAGGGCCGTGAACCAACGACTTTCCAAACGCGGACACAGATCCAAAACCGACTGCACTACATGTGCTAAATTAGCCTGGCACTATTTCAGCGCCACGTCTCAAAGACGTGTCCTTCCGCCGAGACAGTTAGCGGCCAGTGGAACATCAGCTCACCCCTTGCAGTTGAAATCTGGCAGCTTGCAGGTGCTTTCAATGGAACATACTGCATAGTGAAGCAGTTTAAATACATCTAGCAGCTCTGGGATGATAAATGTCGACAAGGTGCCGCGGCCCAAGCAAACGGTCATTCGGTGCGGCGATCAAGGAGGCCGCGACGGTCACTCGGAGAAGCATGTCTTCTCTCAGCAAGAGGCAACGACGCACGTATCTCGCAGACTTTAAAAACACGCTGGTACGCAACAGACCTGCAAAAAGAACGGCAGGAGCCGGTGCTTCTCCTAGACCTCTGGGGCAAAGCGTCTTTTTTTTTTTTTTAACTGTAATAAAGGTTCCGACACAGCCAGAGGACTGTGGGCCCCAAAAGCGCGAGGGATCCAGGCTGCCTCCAGACAAACATGAGAACGTCCGCCTTCGCGACAGCAATTCCACAAAAGCGGGGAACATAAATACCACTGACAAAGTCATGAAAATACAAAAGAAACCAAAAAAGAATTTCTGACCAAAGAAACCTTCCATTTATAGTAATTACACGGGGCTGTAGCTGGCCAGCAAGCGGAAGATGAAGGGGAGGGGGCCGCTGGCAGGTCCTGAAGACGCTTTGCGGCATTTGAGGGACACGTCTGCACCCATTTACGGGACAGTGACCCATCAGGCGGGCGTCCAAAAGAAACAAATTTCTGGAGGACCATGAGAGACAAGCCGGAGAAACAGAGGGAAAGTGCAACAACATTGGCTTTTACAAAGGAAGGTCATGAACCAGAGTATGGCCTTTGACGCAACCCGTCATCCCCGACTGGTCCTGACCACCTGAGTCAAGCTTTCCCCTCTTGAATTCCCCAGCTCTGCACGGTGATATAAAAAATATGGAAGGACGATTGCAGCTCGTGATGTTTTCCGCTTATTAAGTCACCATATTGCGGTGGCTCTCTCTCCTTTGGAAGACGTGGATGCAAATGCACTCGCTGCTCGAGTGAAAAATCACAAATTTTCGAGGACGAGAAACCAAAAAACGACTGAAAACTCAAAGAGAAAGACGAAAACAAAACAAAGAAAGGAGACATAACAAGCAAAAACATTTCCTGCCACTTGGGGAAAAAAAAACAGCCCTCAGAAATCCGCAGCATGTCCTGTTTAACATCTGATGAGCTGCTAATTGCCTGCCGAACGTCACCGAATATTCCGGTTCCAGTCTTCCTCAGGCCCCGAGGGATGAATGCCCTCAGTCCTCCTTCACCACCTGGCCAGGGATCTCACTTCTCCACTCAGGGCCTCACGTCTGACAGGAAACGTTCTCCAGAGTTGACATATTCGTGAGCTTAAAGACGCGATACATGCACAGAGACCACAACCAGGACAATGTGCATCGGGAAGACTGCAAGAGACGGAAGATTCATAAATCTACTGTGGATTGCATTGTTTTGTCTGCAGAGATACATATCAGGGAGATTCAGATACAGATGGGGGGGGCGCAGACAGCTGGGATAATGTCTCTGCGACTCAAGAAAGCTTCCCGTCCTGAACAACTGGGGAGTGTCAGCGTGGTTTACAGTGTCACCGATGCTCAGATCTCTGTCACCCCAACCTGGAGACTCAAGACCCCCCCCCCCCCGCCAGCAGCCTCTCATCCGATAATCCCAGTGATGCTGGAGTTTTCCATACAAAAACTTCTGTTCCCTCGCTGGCCCACGTGATCAGGGTTAGGGTTACAAGCCGAACCCCTCCACCCCCCCCAGAAACCCCTCCTGACCTCCATTTTGTGCCCGACCCACCTCGCCAATATGCTGCCTCAGCAGCTACAGCCCAGTCCTGTGTTCCTTGGCCCCTGAACCACGAGTGCTTGCTGCCAGGCCTTTCTACCTCGTTCAGTAACCACCCCTTTCTCCCACCCCAGACAAAAATGTACAGCAAAACTCGGTCAGTGGGTGTCGTGCCCCATAGGGGCGGCGGGGGTGGGGTCTGGAGGATGTCATTCTGGAACCACTTCAAGATTTTAAAGTGAGATCACCAGAAGATCAGAGAGGACATAAACAAAGATTTGTTTTTAACCTTCCTCTCAAAAACGTGCTCTGCTCATAAAGGTAATTTGTTCACGCTGCCCTGAAGAGCATCGCTCGTAGTGAACTGTTTGTCCAAAAAAAATCTCAAAAAGCTTACAATGCACTAGCACACACGGAAGACTCTGTTTTTTTTATAAAAAATGTTCTCATAAAAAAAAAAAATCTGCGTTCAGAGATGTTTTTCTGGGCTTTGAACTGTGATCCAATGATGTGCAGCTTCGTGCCAACAATTCTGACGTGCATAGACAAGATTGTGCTGTTGACTGTACTGGTTCCTCTGCATCATAAATTTTTAAAATATTTTTTATGAGAAATAGGTGAAAACAAGAAATGCTTTAAGGGTAGAAGTCAGAGCAGATGGGGAGCCAGTCTGAACAGCAAGAATAGTAACGTATTTATAAGATGTATAGAAGCTTACCCAATGGGATAAGCCCACATATTCTTAACACGTTTTTGTTTGTGTTTATCAGTAATCAGTATCCATCTGAACGGCATTTGATGGAGGACCTATGATCACTGTACTGCAGTAAAGAGAGAGAGAGACAGTCCTCTGAGGCAAGAAAAACAGCGGTCAAAACCGCGGCGGGATCAGCAGCCTTGGAGAACCAGACTGATTCAGGCGCAAGCGAAGCTGTCATAAGGTTTACAGCGGACTAATTAAGACCAGACTGACTCGGCCGAGGTGGGCTCTGAGAAAACTTTATCCAGGCTAATTAAGACCAGACTGACCCAGATGAGGAGAAGCTGGTAGACGCTTTAAGGCAGACAAACTCCAGCCAGACTGACCCAGATGAGGAGAACCTGTAATGGGTTTCAAACCAGACTGACTCAGACCAGACTGACCCAGATGAGAAACTATGATGGAGTTGAAACCAGACTGACTCAGCTGTGATGGGGTTTAAACCAGACTCACTCAGCTGATGGGAAGCTGTGACAGAGTCTAAACTAAACTGACCCACATGAAGGAAAGATGTGATGGGATTCAAACCAGAATGACTCCACTTGAGGGGAAGCTGTGATGGGGTCTAAACCAGACTGACTCGGCTGTGATGGGGTCTAAACCAGACTGACTCATCAGAGATGGGGTTTAAACCAAACTGACTCCAGTTGGGGGGAATCTGTGATGGGGTCTAAACCAGACTGGGCCAGCTGAGGGGAAGCGGTGAGCAGATTCTGCCTGCAGTGCAGGCCGACCCTCCTCTCTGCGAACATTCATGCCTGGCCTTTCATAACAGGCCCCCAGAAACTGATGTCTGTTTGCACAAGCAAAGTGGTCGAGAGCAGCTGGCTCTGTCATGAAGCTCTGATCCTGCTGAAATAATAAAAAATAAGAAACTACAGCCCAGCTGGCCTTGAAACGACCCGACCCAGTGCAGTGAGGAGCACGTAATAGGTGTTTATAGCAACCGCTTTACTGGTAATCAAACAGCTACACATATGGACTGAGGAGGTCAGTGACCTGCAGGGTTTCAAAAGGAAATGCTGAGCATTACAGAGTTCCTCACTTTAATAATATGGTAATTTCATAACCAGTCTTTCTGTTTATTTAACAGAACCTTCAATCCAATGTGATGTATGATTGAAAGCTAGGTCAGTCAGTCCCTGTAGCAATAAGGGCTTTGCAAGAGAGCCCAGTCAATCAGCAGACCCTGGGTTTTGAACTGGTGACCTACAGTACTGAGCAAAAGCATAGCATCCTACTTGAGCCACACACCATTCCCCAAAAGTGGCAAATGCATGTAGAAATAAGACCTAAGAATTTCTGCACCAACTAGAAAATGCTGAAAATCCATTCAAAACATTATTTTTAAATTGACCTATTGCTGTTTCTTGGCTAGTATCTGTTACCATTTTTATCATAGTCATTAAAATGCACAATGTATGTGACTTAATCCAAAAACTCAGAAATCAGTGATCACCTACAAAAATCCTGAATTAACTGTCAGGTGAAGAACAAAGGCAGTCTTCCGACGCATCACAAATAACGCACAATTGGAGAAAAGAGAAAATATTTTCCCGCATTTTAAAAGTTGGGAGGCCAGTCAAGTATATCCCAAGTGACCCAGACAGTCAAAGCAATTTTAAGTGACTGACCTCGATATAAACAGAGACAGAATTTACAGATGACCCAAACTGCACTTAACCTATTTAACAAGTTATAATTATGGAGGGTTTGCTTTACCTCAAGCTATAATTAAAAAAAAAAAAAATCGCTCCACTTTGAGTGTCACCATGCTGAGTGTCGACGCATAAGATCCACATCGTTATGGGGTGGAAACTTTGCTGAACATTTCTGACTCTGTGGCAAGGTTATGGGGTATGTTTGGGAACCGTACCAAATGCATATTAAGGATGTCCGATTGCAATGATGTAATCCAGGGCTGAAAGGAGAGACATCTAGGGCAGACATTTTCACGCATTAGTGCCGCAGCACAGTGCACACACAGCCTACTTAATTAGGGGAAGAATGCATTTGTAAATCTGATAAATTAAGGAATAATAATCTCTGTAAAAACCAGTATCGCGCACTGAGATCACTCAGTGGCGTACTAGCTCTTGCCTGACTGCATGCAGTTACGGAGAACTACGGATAAAAGAAGCGGTGCTCTCAGTCGCCTCAGATGCACAGATGTTTCTTGCATTTAAATGTTAGAATATGTAATGGTCTAAATTAGTTCTCCAAAGAGTTCTGCGACAATCCAGATTTTTGTTGCAGGAAAAACGAACAAAGATGACTTCATCCGACACAGAAGGTGGAGGAGAATGCGCTATTTCTGGCTTACCTTTACCGCAGGCTCCTCTCTGTATAAAGATAACAGGCGGCTGCTGGAGCTTTTGAGCCCGGTTGCTGACCCGCTTCAGCTCGCAGATGTTGCGATAGGAAACTCCGTCGCTGCCGCACACCGGTTCGGAACTTTTGCACGCGCACACTCCGGTTTTCGCCCTCCTCCGGACCGTGGCGGAGAAGCCCACGCCGTCGCTAACCGAGCACTCCAAGCCCTCCCCGCATTCCGGGTCGCCCAACCTTCCGCAGATTTCGCCCTCGCCGGAGGCGCACACCGGACAGCAGTCGCACTGGTCCAGGATGTCGCCGGCCAGGCAATCAGCCGGGATTGGGGGACATAGTGATTTGTCACAGCGCTCTGAGCAACCGATAGCGTGCCGCTTGGAAAGATCAGCACTGGCCAAAAGGGGTGTGCAAATTAGACCGGCACAGAGAACTACCCAAATCATGATCAAATAATATTAATTCTACAGCACACTTAGTAAAAAAGACAACTATATATACTACCGGCAGAAACGAAGCTTATTTAAACTAGGGTAAAATTAAGGGCATGCACTAGAGTAAATAAATAAACATAAGATAATATAAATCGCCTTAAAATAGAACCGCATTTACTGACAGCTTTGCTGAAGCGCACCCTCGCCTCTAATCCTTCAGACGCACTTCTGCGATTCTCTGATGACAGGTTTATAAACTTCGGGCCGCGACACAACATCACGGGGCGTTGCGAGCAATATAAACAAGCCCTCTGATTGGTGGACTGCCGTTACGCGTCAAAGGGGAGGAACAGATGAAGCCACCCCCCCCCCACTCGTCTACTTTTTAAGTCACCATCTGCAGTATTTCATTGATAACATTAGATTTTATCTCATGCTTTATCTCGACTTCTAAATCACCATCTTCAGTATTTCTAGGGATGCCAACTCTCGTGACATTCATGCTTTCAGACTCACACTCACGCGAGAAATCTTACGGCAAATGTATATTATTCCATTATAAACCTAAAATTTATTACATCTAAGGCATTGGGGTAGTTTGCAAACCCTACAGGTTATTTTCAAGGCAATACAATTGTTACATACATGCAACTGCGTCTCGAATTGAAAAGTGCAATTTGTATATTTTTAATATATTCTTTTTTACTCTTATGCCTCACATTGAGCCGACTGCATTTTTCAATTTCGTTGCCAAGTGACAATGACGATTTCGTATTTTATCTTATCTTAAAATCTCACGTCAGCCAGCTGACCAAATTTGATAAACTTCATTTCATTGTATTAAACGGTCTTTTCCCTATGTAAAATAGCATCACTTAGTAAAGCAGTTAAAAAAAAAACATTTGCGAACATTTACAGGTTAAACCTGTAACAGGTAAAGGTGTCCTCTATATGTCGTTTAAATATCTACAAAAAGTATAGAACCATTGAGTGTTTCCACTGAAGTCGTCATGATTTAAAATTTTATTTGGCACGACTGATTTTGCCGTGTTTTTAGTGAGCATTTTTGTTTATCAGCGTATTTTTTTCGTGCCTAACGACGTTCGAAAATAATATCTTAATATCTTTATAGAATATCCGAACGCTTTGTAGTGACCTTTGAATAAGGTTGCCGCCCAGTTTTGTAATTACACAGATTTTTTGTCGGTTATAATAGTTTCTTATGTAAACGCAACTTTATATCGCTGTGAATGAACTACTCTCTAGGATATCTTCTATTACTTTTTTCAGGTTAAGAACAGAATAATGATACTTCTTTCTTATTATTAATACTACAATAGCAGCGCCCTTTTTTGGAATCGGATTAGTTGTTCACAGTTTTACCCACAATGCATCATTGGTTTGTTCACACATTCAGTTGCCTGTGCTGGAGGTATTGCAGCTTGAAACATTTAGCTTTCAAGCCCAAAAGGGACACTTTCCAGTCACCTCAGGACACATCGTACCTTGAGCCAAAAATCTGCTTTCTACTGTAATTCTCTCCATTCGCTGCTCGGCTTCTCGGACCTTTGGCTGAGAGATCGCACACCGTCTGGTGCGTTCCTGCTCTGTAGACTGTGTTTTGAGCATGCCCCAGAGGACCCCCTCGCCCCCCCTCCCCCCGCCCAGGTCTCTACAGGTGTCACCATGTCTCTGCTGTTCGGTCCAGCTGAGTTTACAGGATTTGGTCTCTGCCTCTAAGTTGAGTCCTTTGCATTTTTCCCTCCTCATAAAAGAGAAGAAACATGTATGACTCAGTGTCTCAGCATCTGTCACATGAGATAAAGTGCTTTGGTCCCACACTCTTCTGGGAGTTACTTGTCAGTCAGTCCTGTTTACATCTATCCATCCATTTCCAATCAGGCACAAATTCAGTTCAGGGAGTGGTTAGTTGGATCGAGTCTGGGGGAAGCCGGGCCAGGATACACCCAGCATGGTGTGCCCCTCCAGGCAGGAGTATCTTACAACTGCAAGCATTTACTGTTATAGCTGGATAATCACTGTTAAAATGCACATAAACCATTGTCTTTAGCCCAAAAGGTAAAACATGTGCTCTGCCTTAATGAGCCCACACACTCTTGGCTCCAAGGGTCAGCCTGATCTTGTTGTTTGGTGTCTTAGTGTGGACCTTCACAGCAGGTATAATAAGCAAATCTATTAGTTATATGATCTAATTTTTGAATCATAGTGATATCCACCAGGTGGCGCTGTAGCCTGATACCTCTCTGATTGTGGGTTCACTGTCCCTACCTGGGTGTGGGGAGCTTGCACACTCTCCCTGTGTTTGTGTGAGTTTTCTTCAGCATTCCATTTTCCTCCTACAGCCCAAAGACTTTTTTTTTGGGTCAGACAATGTCTCTATGTGAATCGTGGCGTGAGAGTGTCTGTGCTGTGACAAACTGGCCTCCTGTGCAGGTTGATCCCTTACCCTGTCCCCAGTGTTTCCTGGAGGAGATTCCAGGCCCACCATGATCCTGTACTGGTGGTGATGGAAGATTCATGGATAACATCAGCCACACATCTATATTCCTGTGGAGCTGGAGGTGATGTTCATGTCTATGATGTCACCCACAGGCCACTGATTATTTTTAAAT
>JAABNX020000047.1:12361390-12378669 GCA_015163995.2 Mormyrus lacerda | reverse complement strand
AGTTTTAGCTCAATCCAGAGGAGGCCAGATTTTCCCAAAAACTAAGCCCCCCCCCCACCTCCCAAAAACGAAACCAGACATATGCCAGACATATGCCCCTCACACTGACAAATGACACCATATCCGAAAGACAGGCAGCTTAACAGGTGCCCCCATCCAGGGCATAAGCATGTGTGTCCCTCGCCCCACATGAGCTCACTCAGCATGACCATGAGCGGCCCAGGACTCTCATCTCCCTCCGCTTTTGCTTCATCTCCACATGGGAAACCCCATTGCGATTTTTATTGGGCCCCCGAGGAACATTTACTCACTCCCTCTGTTTTAAAAACACGCTAGTGTGTCATCATAACACCCACACCCACGCCATCACCACTGAAAGAGGGCCCTTCTTTTGTCTGCGAAACAGACACGAGGCAACTAAGGGAAAGATCTCGTAAAAATTTCCTGACAGATGAAAAATAAAAAACGGCAATCCCCAAGTTACAAATCTCAATAAAATTTCAAGTGTGGTTAGAATACTTCTCTCAGACTGGACATGGTGTCGGGTGATTTGCAGAGGACAGGTCACCCAGAAATCCTGCACTGCTGGGTAAATCGACACAGAAACCACGGTCAAATACATTTTCCTGAGTCAGTAAACAGCTTGAGCACTGGTTTACCTGAAGGGGGCGCCATCCTCACTGGGGAGGAACAACTGTCGGTTGTTTTTAAAGCACAGTTTAGAAATGCTCGGTGATGTTTCATGTCAGGGCCAGTGGTTTCCGGTCCATTTGCAGGTCCTCTGGGCATCATCGCAAACCATCTACACGCCTCATTTACCCAATTCAAGGACAACAGACCCCCACCTATCTAGAACTAGCAGCTTCAATCCAGTGTCACACTGGAGATCGTGTCTCTGCAGGGCTTACCGAGGTGGTGTGGATTTGGCATATCACTGCAGCTGTCTTCACGTGAGGCTTGACCTCCATCTCCCACCCCCACAAAGCCGCCTGCTCCTCTCCCCTCCCTCCTCAGTGCTAAATTAGAAGGTCAGAGCATTCGCCATACCTTGATTTATTGCTGCTACCTGAAGATTTCAGGAAAAATCCATGGTGAAGAAAGAGGCGGGACTAGAAACCGGCATGATGGTGTGGAAGTTAAAAAGATAAAATTCTCCAGTTTAAGGACCCTGTTCCTATATTCTTGGTCAAGGGACCACAGACACTTCAAACAACCAAGCTGTATGCAAATGTCGGGGCAAATCCTTCCTGTTTATATTATCTATACTAGGGGGCCGACTGGCTCTGCGGTATATCATGTTATACTATGGCGCAGGGGGATGACCGGCTCTGCGGTATATCATGTTATACTATGGCGCAGGGGGCTGACTGGCTCTTTGGTATATCATGGCTGGCCGGCTCTGTGGTATATCATGGTATACTATGGCACAGAGGAGTGACCCGGTTATGTGGTATATTATGGTATACTACAGTCCAGGGGGTTGTGGTATCTTATGGCACGGGGAGCTGACATGGTTTTGTGGTATTTTATGGTATACTATGTTCCAGGGGGCTGACCTGGTTTTGTGTAATTTTATGGTATACTATGGCATTGGGGGCTGACCCGGCTATGTGGCATATTATGGTATACTACAGCACAAGGGTCTGACCCGGCTATGTGGTATATATACTACACTACAGGAACATGAGCTCAACAGCTGGTCTCAGCACATGCTGAAAGGCACTGTCTGGTGGAGGTTACTGTGATGCCATTTAGCCTACATCCCCCTGGTCCAGGACTCCATCACACTCTCACATACGTAGAAAGATGCATCTGCTGTATGTGGACAGATACACCAATCTTTCTGGTACTCCTTCCTCACACTGACCATAAAAGGAAGCTGAACCGCAGTAACTAACCACAGTCCCCAGAGCAATTACCAAAACCGGTCTGGCAGCTTTAGCGAAGCCAGGCACCGCCCACTCATCACTGCCCCAGTACTCACTGCGCATTAACAGTTACCCGAAGCATGAGAACGTCTCCCCAGCAAAGCTAGTGCTCGGATGCTTCAGAAAACGTTTCCCCGCTAGCTGGAACCGGGAGTGAAACTCCAAAAACCAAAGTCAGGAAAACGTTACGCATTTCCGCTTTCGACATACCATCAAACCGTGATTAAACTGATTCATTCTGTGATATAAAACTAACTATCCTCTCCCTTGGGCAAAAACGAACTTTTCACAGAAGGTCCATCACGTTTGTGATCAACAACATTGATTACATTAAAAATTTAGAGTACCTATAGACCCATGACACAACACTATTAAATAACAGACCAAAAGCCAATTTAAGCTTATTTCATTCTGATAGCGTATTTAAAAGATATTTTCAAGCTGAATAAATAAACGACTGTTACACTAAAACAACAATCCTTTCAAATAATTTATATGTGACAGATTCTAAAGATATCCCTGACACGCAGTCTATCTAAGATTTATTATTCAAATAAACTTCTCACAGCACACGAGAGCAGTAAGAGGTTTCTGTGGATTAGTCAACTGTGTTTCAAAGCCTAATACCTTAAAGCATCATGCGGAGAACTCTCTGAGGGAAAAGCAGAAGAAAAATGAAGGTGGTTTTTGAGCGTTGGTTTGCTATCAGTGCCTCTGACAGACCTGACAGTGTCTCAGTCTACAGTGTTCAGTGGTCTACCATGAAATCAGCACACTAGGCAGCAGTCTCCCACAAGTGGTTTTGGTTGGGGCGGGGGGGGGGTGGTTTGGCTGACACATGGTTAAACGCAAGGCGCAGGGCCTAACAAACTGGTCTTGGGATGTCTGGACCTGCATGGGTTCACTGCCCTTGTAACACTGCCCACAGACTCAATTCAGACCCATATAAAGTTGGCTGGGGGGGGGGCGAGGGGTGGGGGGCAGCCTATTTTATCCTCCTCTAATAAAATAATAAATTGTTGTCTTCTGGCTGTCCCTTGTTTTTCAAACTGCACAGCATTTAACTGCTGTTAAGTCAATCTACAATGCTGGTCTTGCTATAAAATCTTTAAGTGAGGTTTGGGATAAATGTGCTGGAAAGGAAGCTTTTAAATCCGAATGTCTACAGTAAACAGTCAAACTCAGTCAATATGAGCCCCAAAGGCCTCTGGGTGACTGCTGGATAAATATGGCAGCCAATTGGTCTGGTTTTCTTTGTTTGGTCAAAAGTCTTGAGACAAACGGTAAGCTTAGCACTTCATTTCAGCTTTGAAACAGCACCAAAATGAGTCCCCGAGGCATAGAGGCGGCACCCTGAAGGTGGTGAGGGGTAAAATGAGCCGTGAACAAACAGCAGTCTGGCGCAGAGGGCTCGGGGCGGGCCGTCCTCCGGGTGGCGGCAGACAGGCTGTGACCTACTTTAAGCTGGGAAAGCCACACACGCAGGACCCTCCATCGGCGTGGCAGGGTAGGACGGCATGGCCCGGGACGGCCCGCATGGAGCAGGGTCAGACTCTGCTAGTGCTGGCCCAGAGCCTGGAAGTGCTGGCCGCTAACAATCCCCAGCCAATGAGCAGACAGCAGACGTCGCCGGGCGGAATCTATGACCCAATCTCCAGCATTGCCTTGCTCTCCTCTTTGGCTCAGTCAAAGCCCCCCCGACTCTTTAAAAATAAACAAATATTCTACATCATCCCACCTCTCTGCAGCTACGATACGCCGAAGGATAGGGGGCCCCTGGTCGTCCCCCCGCCCCATTTCCCTGCCCTGCGTTCATTTCTGCCCAAGCACATGCACTCCACTCTTGTCCTCTTTGTTTCCTCCCCTATCCCTACTTCAGGACGGGGGGGTTCCGTATGGCGACCTCTGCACCTTCCCAGCTTGCTGCAATTAGGGGCCCCGCGTACAAGCACTGGAACGAGCCATGGTGCTTGGACGGGTCGGGGTGGAACGCAGGCCCATCGGGTGACAATAGGTACATACGGTACCAAAATAACCACGTCCTGTCAGCAGAGTCTCAGGACATTATCACTAACAGAGCAGTCAGTCGGGTATCACTAAGGCTTTAAAATACCAGAGACTACAGACTCCTCTCTCTCTCTCTCCATAGAATATGACTTTGAAGTCTTTGCCTCCTTCTCTGCTTCACTGTGTTCTGGTGCTGCTTTAACCCAATTAGCACGGGAGTGAAAGCCACTCCAGTCTGAGGCACTCCCAGCGACTGCAGCCAGTATACGACCCGGAGATAAATCAGTCGCACTCGTTTGAGAAACAAACAAACACGGAAGGTAGTGATGAGACTGAGGGGGCGTTCTGGGTATCTGCAACTTACGGAATTAACAAGTCATCTTTTCAATTATTTACTTACTGTATCGGCTGAAGTTTTGTAACTTTTACAGCTTTGCTAATCCTTCCACAGAAGTAGATTTCGAGAGCACAGCACTGCAGTTGAGAGTCTGATTTCATCACGCCGTCTGGCTCTCTGCTATAAGACTGTAATAATACCGTTTTGTCACAAACGCCGCCTCGATGCTAACACGGTACTTCAAACGAGCTGCACATTAAAAGTTAATGACTCCACAAGCAGAGGCTGGGAAGGTGCTGCTGTGGTTAAGTAGGGAGCCTCGTAACAAACTCATCGCAGGTTCAGATTCCACAAGGTGCAAGCTCTTGTACCCTTGACAGAGGTACTTAAATTGAATTGCACATACAGCTGTACAAATAAAACATAAGGTCACTTTGATTAAAAAGATCAAATAGACAACTAAGTATACTTACAACTGTGAAGTACCTGGTTTTTACTCTGGTTAGAGGTTTTCATTTAGGTCATTCTAATTTGTTCATTTGAAGCCGCATACAATTAAACATTTTTTTTTAAAAATAAGTGACTAGCCATGCAGGCTATCCAAGTTTTACTAACATCTAAACAGGGAAAATACAGTAACCACGTCTTGCAGCATGAAGAAAGACCAACTAAATTAATATTATGTCGGTTTTGGGTGCATAATTTTTTAAATATATATATATCATGCAATCAAGTCGAGCCGATATTTAACTAACAGCAAGCGCGTGCCGGTGCTCCAAAACACGAAGCATGTGAGGGCGCAGACTCCGAAAAAAGTTACTATAAACAGTCGATGCACCCACACGCGCCTCAAGGCACCGGGGCTCCGGCGGAGCCGGTCCTTGTGCACGCGCGTAAGTGCGCGTGAGCGCGCACCAGGCAAGCGCATTCTATACCGGGCAATGCGCGTAATCGAGAGCGCGGCGGGAGCCCCACACACTCTTGTCGGGCTCTTTCTCAACCAAACTACATCAGCGATTGAAACTTTGTTTATGCAAAGCTTTTAAATGTTTTTTTCGCACACTAACTGTACAACTTTACTATTAATGAAGTTAATATTTTGAACTGTTTTGAGCTACACAACAGCAAAAAAAAAAACTCCACGATTATCTTGCAGATGCTGAAAACCTCCCAATTTGGCTGCACTCGGAGAAATATGCTTCCTGTTTTAAAAATCCAATCTGCTAAAAAGGCACACGACAATAATAAACCGAGAGTAGCGAAAGCCACGGTCGGCTGGACCCAAGGCCACTTTCCCAGGAGCAGCTGAGCTGTTAACAGTTAACGTGCTGCACGATCACCCAGATGACCGTGGGGACGCGGCGCCCTGCAAAGACGGGGGCTGAAAGTGCCACTTCCCGACTCCATCGTGCTTCTGGGTACATGACAGTGTATGTGTATATATATAAACAAACATATAAACAAACAAATATATAGATATGCACGTATGCGTTTGTATACGAACATTTCCGTTTATAGGTACGTGCAGTCTATATAGATACACGTCTACATATAGGTATGCATGTTTTTATGTGATTATGTATGTATATGTTTATACGTTTCTGGGTACACGTATGAGAATACACATACCTATATGTGTATACGAGTATCGGGGAATATCTGTGACCGCAAGGCAGAGCGAGATGCTGAAGGCCATCTGGCACATTATCCCGATCACACCATGCGCAATACTGTCGGAATTGTTCGCTCCCGGGGGGGGGGGGGGGGGGGTCTCGGTTAAACTTAAAGGAAAAAGGTATCGAGCGTAATGTTCAGCGATTACCGGGGCGTACCTGCCTTGTAAAAGATTACATTTCCCGGTTAAGCGCACGCAGCCCCACAGGTACGATACCTTCACACCGAAGGGTAAAACTCATCTTACAGCGCTGCGTTTATCGTCCTGCCCAGTTAAAGAGGCTTAAAACTTCAACGATCTCGGCTGCTGGTCTCGTCACCGATTCGGGAGCTGAGTGGCGGCAATCTGGCCAACGACAACGGGGCCTTTGAAGGCGAAGTACCGAATCCGACCCCCGTCATGGCGAGAACACCTCCCCCTATTGCAATTTCATGCACGGACATGCATTTAATCTTAACTTCATCCTGACACGCACAGGCACATCTATGTGGCACCGATTACAACGTCGCCCTTATATAATCCCAAAACACACACGCGCGTCTAAAACAAGACACGTTTAAATATGTGTTCGTTGTCAAGGACAGATACCGGAACACAAGAACCGAATACATCGGGCTTTCAGGTGCACTCACCCAAGCACCAATGTCTGGGATCCGCCGCGATCCGCCGCTCGCGTTTCAGCCCATGTCCTACCGACTTCCTACCTATCCCGACAACACGGCGGGGCGGGGGCGGGGCGGGCAGAGCGAGGCGGGGCCGGGAGGGGATGGGGGCGTGACGTTACGAGGGGGATCCCCCATCTCCGGAAATAAACAACTAACGCAAAGGATTGTGGTAAATGTAGTAGAATAAAAGCTATACAGTACCTACATGTAAAATGGGAAAAGGACGTTATAATCCGATATGTCAAAGGTATCCTGGACATTTTAGAAAGTATAAGCAAAAAGAAGGCTAATCTTAACAAGACGCAATTAGAGACGCTTCAGTCTAAAGCAGTGGAATACAGCAAATTTATCAGTAGGACATGACATTTTGCGTCGTGAAGGTTTCTGTCGTATGGGGAACCAGTGCTTAAATCTTCAACATTATTTTTAACTTCTGTTACACGTTTAACAAATTGGATAATTCATGCCTATCATTCAATGATAGAAATCATGCTGAACATGGAATTTCTCTCTTCAGTTTACGTGATGAGAAATTTGTGAAACCGCTTGACCTCATGAATTGATTTCAGTTGTAATTTTGAATTGCTGAACTCCAAACTGTTCTAAAACGCGTTAGTTATCCTGCATTGATTGCCACCCGGGACTCTGGTCACACCCTGACGGATTGAACATTTACAACAGAACTATTGTTAACAGTGAGGAAAACTCATGAAGGTTTAACCATACAGTACTTAAATCTTATGAATTAGACTTGGATCTCCAGAACCAGCAGCTTAATGCTATGAATCCAAGTTCTCTGTCAAAATAGCAATTCAGAAAGGCGTATTTCTGGCAGTCCTTAATATGCCTAACTTCCTGGAACAACTGATCACCCTGTGGAGCTATTTCAAGACATTTTTTGTGGTCGTTTCTTTAAAAACATGTAATTTCTCCAACTCTCACAGGTAATGTGGGTATCACATAAACACATCCTCATTTTGCAGCAGTGTGGCTTAATGACTCATAGAAAAGCTTCGTACTGACATAGATCGACATCTACATTTGAGTGCTCAGGTGGACAGAATCCAGTTGTGCTGTTATGGGACAGTTGAATTTTCCTTATTTGTATTTAAACAGAGCAGCTCCTCTGGTTGAACAGCAGACACTCGATTCACCGTGTCAGAGATCAGGTGATCACAAAAGCTTAATATTACTCGCCGATTCCTGTGAAGAACATTTCCCTTTTTTGACAGTGGGTCTTTTTTTGTGAGGGTGTAGGTGGTTAGGGTGGGGGTTGGGGATGGGCTGTAGGGGGGTGGTGGTGGGGGGGGGAGTAGCACACTAGTGTGCGAGGTGTTTCACATCACCCTCGTGGTTATTTTGTCTAAATGGACAGGAGAACCTCGCCAAACTGCAGCAGGTTTGACTAGCACCCCATGCGCTAAAATCTGATAAGGAGAAAGAGACTCTCCAGAATGAGACCCGGGGACTCACTGAATCTGAGCTTTGACCCAAGGATTTGTGGTATGATGGTACCAAAGCACCCTGCCAGGTGCAAGCAGCTCCATTAGGCCTAGAGTTTTCAGAGTTTTCTAGGAAAATTAACGACCCCTCTGTAAGTCCAATCCCCGTGTGATGCCACGTGAGACCCAGGCTTCTACCTGGCCCCACAAACCGGCAGTAGCTATGCCCCCTAACCCATATGTGCCCACCTCTCTATAGTGGGCTGTTTTGCTATAGGACCGGATTATGAGGTTCCTCAGTGGCGGTGTGCCCATGTGAAAATACACTGTACAGGATCACTGGGCTTCCTCCTCCCTCCCTCCTCCATACAGGAGCCCTCCGAAAACAATAGCAATGAAACACATTTAGCAAACAGAAAAAAACTCTATTTTGGGTATGGGTAAGCCAAAGGGCATCCATGTTGAGTTGAAAAAGCCCCACTCTTCTGAGCAAAAGTTCCCCTGACAGGGTATATATACACCGCCTGGAATGAGCAGCATCCAGTTGCGTGGATGACTTAGTGTAGGTTATTATACGACTTCCTAAATGGGAGTGACTGGCTATAAGCTCATTTTCCCACGCTACCAACGAGGCAAAAAAAAAAAAAAAAAAACACTGCAAGTGTTTTTGTTACTGCTATTGACATTGCTAAGTGTGAAATTAATAGAATTCCTGTTCGCTTTTGTCTTCCCTGGCTTTCGACTCATATTTATGAAACACCACACTACATAAACAGCACATGCAAGGTTAGGATTTCTTGTATTTGATTCTATAGACCAGGTCTGATTTTTATATATTTATATTTTTATGTTAATTCACAGTAATCAGCCTTTATTCCCATTTTGAGGTAACAAACTGATTAGAATCTGAATCTGTGTATGCATCTAAGAGGCCTGTATTTAAAATATGAAACTTAGGTCTAAAAACTTGAAAACTTTATTTTATGCAGACAACCCCCCCCCCTCCCCAGGTGTTTCTGTGTTTGTCTGTCTGTATTCAGCCTTTACTCAACACGCTGCTCACGTTTTATTATTTATTAGATGTTTAGGAAGATGTTTTTTTTCTCTCTCTCTCTCTCTCCGGTTTGCAGACTTCCTTTTAACAGAATTCGGCCCTGTGAATATAATGGTGCCTTTGAGACTCTTTTGAAGTGTTATTCTGGGTAAAAACGCTCCCGGCGGGATTCTGAGTGAATGCTGTCAACTTTCCTGCGCGGCCTGAGGTACCCTCGGCAGCTGACCTCCTCCGCAGCTCCACAGAGCGTCTTCTTTGCCGAGCACGGCGACGAGACGCTGTGCAAGCTGCCAGCTTCTATTTCGGGAAATCTGAAAAACGGAATGAGCCGAGATGTGAGTTAGAATTCTAGAATTAGGTAATCAGCAAGCACTCAGTTCACAACAACGAAATGTGTCCTCTGCATTTAACCCTTATGTGACATAACAGGGGGCAGCTAATTCAGCATCCAGGGTGCAGTGCTTGGGGGTGGTACCTTTCTCAGAGTACCTCAGTGGTACCTTGATTTCAACCACCAATCTTTTAATTATAAATGTGCTTCCCCAACCGTTAGGCCACCACTGCTCACGTCCCCAATGTGCTTGAGTTTCCCACACTTTTTGGAAATCTGAAATAGTCTTGTTTTAATTGGTTCGGTGTACATGCAAACTAGTACTGTAGAAGCTGTGTACCAGGTCAATCCAGCCACCCACACATCCTTTACTTCTCTATAAGCATTCAGCCAACAGAGTGTGATGACCCAGAAATGGAAAACCAGTCCACCACAGTTTAATCAAGCTATTAAAAATCAAATTTAATTAAAAAAATTTAATTTAAAAATAAGAAATCAAGCTGGGGTAATTAAACCCACAACAGATGCAGTTGTGACTATGTCCAAACACTCTTTCGCATAAGGGTGTGGTTTTGGTTCCAACACTATAGGGATCAGATCAGCCCCCAAACCTCGCCCCCTTAAACGCACACGGTGCTCCCACACGTCCCTATCAACCACACCCAAGGCTACGCCCTTGCTCTCGAAGATGTATTACCTTAGTCTGAAATGTGCATAATTCAGCCGTACAGCTGATAAGTGGCTGAGAATTAATTTCCATTGGACAGAGATTTTTGTTAAGAAGCTGGTTCATGCTTGGTGCCATGGAAACGGACTTTAGAATGCTGGGAAGGCCAAGTGAAGAATCCCAAAAATTGACAATCTGAGACTTGTTTTCGCCTGAATTGCTCCAGGATACCTTACTCTTGTACCTGAGCATTCACTGAAAGTTCAGCCTAACTGTACTTCAGCCTAATCCTCTCCTCGACAGCTTGCATGTGCTATCTACCTGACCTGTATGTTGCTAAATATGGAAAATATAATTGTAGACCTGAACCACCTTACACTCATATCACTTTACAAGCTGTAGGCCTATTATAAATTAAACTCCTTTTAATGTGACTTCTATTAATTCTTTACCAAAATGTTTAACTATTAAAGGCTGAACAAACAGTCTCTCGTATATGGTAGATAAGAGTGTTTGAATAGTTTAGGAAAGGAAATAAAAATTAAAGTCTTACCTTCAGCATAATACCCACATGATCTTCTGATCACAAATATCATTTTCCAACCCACTTTATCCCATTGGGTCTGGAGTCTATCCTGGAAGCAATGGGCATGAGGCAACCCTGGACAGGGGGCCAGCCCATCACACACTTACCATTCACTCACACCTATGGGCAATTTATTAACTCCAATTGGCCTCAGTATGTCTTTGGACTGTGGGGGGGGGAAACCAGAGTACCCAGAGGAAACCACACTATGACACAGGGAGAACATGCAAACTACACACACACACACACACACACACACACACACACACACACACACACACACACACACTTGAACCCAGAGGTGTGTGGCAACAGAGCTAACCACTGCACCATGACACCCCCATTTATGTCATAACAAATCTAAAATTCCCATCAAGAAAAAGCTACAGATTGTAAGAATAAGGACAGCTGGTTAAACTTTTTTCTGTTACAAAATGCAGCTCTGCTCCCCGATATAAAACATCATGAAAGTCCATCTGTAGGATACCGGTGAAAACTGGATCAGCACCCTAAAGTTGGAAATCAGGAACGTGTGGCATCACTGCTCCGGTCCGGGACCACACTGCGGATGATTGAGGAGTGACCTGAACGCCACCTCCAAGATAACAGCATGTCTCAGAGAAACGTATCCATGCCAAATATATGCTACGGGTTTAAATACCATATCCGTGGTATAACTGCATTTTGATCACAACGTTAGCCATAATGTGTCATGGTGTTGACCCTTGTATGTTACATTTCCTCAAAAATAACAATTTTTTTAAATGAATTTAATATTTTTAATGGCGAGAACAACCATAAACTTGAAATTTGTTTACAAAAAACTGACAAGTTTGCTAGTCAAAAAGTGCTTGGCTATGGCCTGACACCTAGTGGTTAAATTGCATATATACACTTAGCTAATTGCTGTATTTTTACAAGCATTGCATCCTTGCCATTTACAGATAGACAATAACAATATTTGTATGCGCTTCTGTGCGCAATTCTTAACGCACACATGTGTTCTCTGAATTCCCACCATTCCCCGTGTCATTGCCGGGGCTTAAGAAGAAAGCTGAAACTGTACATGGCGACAGTTAGAGGGAAACACCCTTGCTCTCCTGAGATGACTTTGCATTACCAAAGAAACACACCCCCGGGGGTGCACAAAGTGAAAAGAACAGAAACATTTAGTGCAGTGTTTCCCAATCTGGTCCTCTGAGGCCTGCAGCACTTCACATTTTTGCTCCTACTGGGAGCTGAAAGGGATCAAAAATGTGGACTGTCTCATAGGGAGCTGGGAGGGAGCAAAAACGTGGGGAGGACTGGGAGGACTGGGTTTGGAAACAGTAATTTAGAGCCTCGTCCAGATAAATTTCAGGTCATACCCCCCACTCCGAGACAGAAATGTGCACTCTGCTCTCTAACCGTCATTCCTAATCGAGTCAGTGCTGTGCTCCATCGTTTTATAAAGGCGCTTCCCCAGTCAGAGGATACGGTCTTCCAATCATCTTCTCTCGATTCATCTGGCTCTCACAGATCTGTCTTAAAGGCAAACCAGACACAGCAGGTTGAAAAGTCTGGGCCATATTCACCAAACCAGTCTCCTTCCAATGAGGGCCATCCTTATCATTAGCTAGTGATGCGTTTTCAATCAGCACTCTGGACGGGACGAGGCACTCTGGGGGCCAATCAGCTTTCAGCTGGTGGCAAGTGATCCTGTTGCTCCATCCCTGTATGAGACCCTAAGTTTTCCCTCCCTAGTGACCCCCAGTTCTGTGCGAACTGGGTGCCAGTCTTTGCTCTGAGTGGGCCAGAGTCAGGCCTCACAAATACCTGGAGAAGATCCCAGCTAGTTATCACCGGTGAAACACTTTCTGAATCTTCTATATCTCCTCTAGACGGGTTTTTGCACTGGAAAGAGGCATTACTGTCGCCAAGAGAGGCCTGATCTAGTACCAAGGCCAGGCCGTACTGCTTAGTACTGTGGGGAACAAATTCTTAGCAATCCTGCGACATTAACCATCAGGATAGCGTCAGCAAAGAAATGGCAGTAGGCATCCCTGGAGGTATCGGCTCTGGTGCTTTCCAGTACATAAGGTGTGCACAGAGCAAGAAATGCAAAGAAGCCTACGGCCATTCCGTCACCTTGGCGACGAGGGGAGTCCTGCATGGCCGAGCTGCTGAGTCCCAGTAGCCTGAATCACATCAGAGACGTTCCAGGGACGACTCAGATCTGTCGAGAACCCGTGTGACCACGTTCCAGAGAAGTCAGCCGAAGCCTTATTCTGTGAAATAAAGAGGCTCTCATCTTATTTTCAGTAGAACAACCTCTCCCTGGATTGATGTTTGTGCTTTTCCCTAGGGTATTTTAATTTTTCCCGCTGAACGAGCAGCGGATTATTTCGGCGTTCCTCACTGCGTTTCTTACTCAGCCGACTCATCCGACCTCCCTAACAGACCGTGTTTTTCACGTCTGGCTGGACACTGATTAGAGCTAAAATCCATCACTGCACTCACAATAGTAAACCTCCACTCTGTGCCTCAATCCTAAAACCTTCTGGGGCCTGTACTACGAACTGGCTTATTGGGTAACTTGTCGGATTTAAGGGAGTCTGGGCAAAATGTAAGTGAACGAATATGAAGTCCATTTAAACTGCAGTACCTTAAAGTTACCCCGATGAGCCAGTAACCCCGCTTTGTAGTTCATGCCACTGGTGTCTTGTTCCCCATCCCATGAAACCTGCTGCCCTTGCAGACCACCTGTTGTCCCTTTAAGAGTGATCTCATACCTAGACGGCAAGCTGCAGACTGCTCCAGTCCAGCGCTCTGGCAGACGTTTAATAGTGTTCGGTTGCCAGATCTTAGATCATCATCCTTCAATTTCTGACCTCACTAGTCCATGGATCTAAACGCTATTTTGAATTTTGCCAGGCTATAAATTATTCATTAGCAATGTGGACATATCTAAGGCAAATTCCTGAGTAGCCAGCCACTCATTATATAAGCAGAGCATGAAGTCTCATTAACTGCTCGCAGTTCTGCAATGGCACCAACAACGGGCATGTTCTTCAGCGAAGGCCTCTGATGGGCTTACATGGACATGATCTGAAATCAAATCAGATTGCATCACTCGTCGAAAATGTTCCTTTTTTTGGGAACTGCATAATGAGGAATTTAATGTCCATCAATCAGGGCTGTGGAACAGATTTCTGCCAGCTTGAAGGAGCATCATTAGATCCACATTTCTTGGATGCAGGTCAAAGTTCAGAGCATGTTCTCGCTGCCTCTGCCTTGTTCAGTCTCAGTCTGAGCCAGTTCAGGAACCCTGACCCTACCAGTGATGGAGGGAGTGAATTCTCTGAAGGACGAGGGTTTGGGCTGGACACAGGAGGGGGTTAGAGGTCTGTGGGAACTGGTAGTAGACAGAGACATTCTTCCTACTTCTTGACCCCATGGTTGGCAAGTTCCCACACAGCATCACTGTGTTACACTCTGAACAACATGGTGCGATACCAAAAAATGCCAAGTCTTGTATTTTGTTTGGTTACTTATGGTTAAGGTTAGGGCTGGGTAGGGTTAAGGTTGTTACTGTTGGGATTAGGGTGTTGCCCATAGAAATGAATGGAGAGCCCCCACGAAGATGTGTGTGTGTGTGTGTGTGTGTGTGTGTATTAAAACCTCCCTCACATGAATATCAGCTCATAGTACTGGGTAGAGTCCCATGTCCCACAGCCGGACTGCGGTTCAATTAAGTCACTGGTCCAGGAACTCACACACGCACCATAACTGCTTGCTGAAATCTGTGAAATCTGTAACATTGTGTGGATGCAGGCCCCAGTGGAGCGGGGTCACTGCTATCCCCTGGCCTCTCCAGGAAATCCCCAAGGTTCACTGAGATGCAAAATCGACAGGGAATGCGTCTGCTCGGAGGTAACAGCATATCAATGTGCCGTGTCAAACAGTTTTATGCGCGTCGGTAACCTGAATTAAGCCGCCCGTCAGAGCCCAGTTTGTGAGTAAGAAGCCGCACTGCAGTGAATGTGTGAGTGTGCGTGCGCCGCTTGCATGGAACGGCACGTCCAGTGAGCAACATCTTAATCATCGGCAGCACAGCAAGACATGCATAATGTGTTACAGGGGTTTGGGGGGGGGCACGTTTAAACAAAGCCTTCAGAGCCCTCAAACAGAGATGGGAACATGAAGGGGGAGAGGGCGACTCGCAGTAAACACAATGTGCATCATCGTCACGGGATGGGCGCCAACCCCCACCCCCACCCCGGCACCCTGTGGCGTGTTTGTGAGCGGGAAGCTGTGACCAGCAGTTCAGGCAGTTAAAGAATTGGGGGGGTGAAGTACCTCACAGAAAGGAATATATTCTGAAATTACTCCAGTAAAAACCCTGTGTGTGAATCCGTCAAAATAAAAGCCTGAATATATTTTCTCTCATTTACTATATTTGTCTTCTGTACCTCTCACCAAATACAGAATTACGGAAACTCAAGTGAATTTGCAATAAAATAAAACAAAATGTTAATGATCAATAGAGTTCTCTGACAGCTGAGTTCTTTATCTGTGAAAAAGGAACTGTAATGCGTCTGTGTGTGAATAAGCGTGTGACTGGCGGTCACTCTGCCACCTCTCTGCCCACGTGCAGGAAGTGACATATCAGCCACCAGCAGCAAGCCGCAGAACCTGCCATAGGTGCAGGAGAGACTCCAGGCTGCACATCTTACCTGAAGGGGCCAAGAGCTTTTATTAGCCAGAGGGGGTGGCAAGGTCGGGGTCGGGGGCTGGAGGGTGGGGTCACAGAGGCGGGAGGGCGAGGTGACAGCAGGCATATTCACCCACTTTTCGTCTGGGCCGGTGACAGAATGACCACCACAACTAACTGTATGGAATAATTTAGGCGTTCAGTGCTGCTCTTTTTTCCGAGAGCAATTGCAAACATGCCACAAGTCTTCAGTGTCCTGTGTGGGTGTGTGTGTGTGTGTGTGTGTGTGGCAGGGGGGTTGGGGATGAGCAATTATAATGGATGAGTCAGTTCCTGGACCAGTAACTTAACTGAGCCGCGGTCCGTGGGACACGGGGCTCTATCCAGTACTATGAGCTAATATTCACGAGAGGGAGGTATTCATACTCTATCTCGCACACACACACACACACACACACACACACACACACACAAAACACGCGTTTATAATCATATCTTTGTGGGGATTCTCCATTGATTTCTATGGGCAAAACTATGCCAACAATGGCAACCTTAGCCCCTATTCAGCTCTAACCTTAACCACAGTAACCAAAAATGCCTTTTAGCTATTTTATTTCATTGCATTCAAAGATTTTTTTTCTAAAATTGAGGTTTATATTGTGGGGAGAAATGTTCCTGCCCCCTGCCCCGTTGTGAGGCAACATAGTACATGAACTTCATTCATTTATTTATAATTTATATTTCCGTATCAGGAGGTCTTAACCGTACACGAGAAGGGAAAAAGCGAAGATCCGACGCCCTCACAAATCAAAACGAGATGTAGATGCCGGGGAGGGGTGAGGGCACTCGGAGCCGAGCAAACGCAAAAGGGCGGCACCGGGAAGCGGGAAGTGGAAGTAAATTAGTGCGGCGGCACGCCAGCGAAAAAACAGCGGCATCCGGAGGGGAAGCGGAGCCGCGGGGGAAGGGGGAAGACGGCGCGCCCCCGGGGAGCCCCGCGCTGCGTCACGCCGCACCTTAATAACACAGCGCTTAAAGGCACCGCGACGGCGCATCGAGCTGAACAATGACAGCCAGGAAGGAAAAGCAAAAAAAAAATAATATATCAAATACTGCCAAAGCGAGGAACCGACACGACCTGAGATATCACACTTCTTCTGTGTTTTTCAACGTGAAGCCAGCCTTTCTTTCTGGTTCAAACTCGCCTTGGGACATGCAAATGCTGCTTTGACTCTTATGAAAGCTTTATAAAACCCGGGCTGTTTCTCAGTGGGTAGCACTGTCATCTCACACATACAGGGCTGGGGGTTTGAACCACACCTCTGCTCTCTGTGTGGGGAATTTACATGTTCTTCGTCTGCAGTCCAAAGGAAGTTAGGCCAATTGGTGCATCTAAAATTGGTTGTTGGTATGTGTGAGCGTGTGCCCTGTGATGTACTTCTTTCCCAACAAACAGTGTAGTCCATTAAGGCAGCGTTTCCCAATCCAGTCCTTGGGCACCCATGGGGTCCATGTTTTTGCTCTTACCAAGCTCCCTGTCAGACAGTCCACATTTTTGATACCTCCCAGCTCCCAGGAGGGAGCAAAAACATAGACTGTCGCTGGACACAATGGGTTGAGGAATTGACTACAGCTGACTGATTTAATCATGCAGGGCTTGCTGTTGTGACACTGAGCAAAACATCTCTTGTGTAAAAATACATTTTATGGGTTTAAAGTGAAAATAGCGATGAGGAATAAGTGTGAAGAGAATTAAGGTGCTGAGTGAGAGACGCAGCGACGCAGCGACGCAGCTGGGGGGTGGCCACGTGATGCTGAGATTGAGCATAGAGGTGAGAATGCAACCAAGGTATCCTTGATATTTGGGGCAGAGCATCTGGGGACTTTTACCATC
>JAABNX020000047.1:12334983-12356676 GCA_015163995.2 Mormyrus lacerda | reverse complement strand
TCAGAACTCACGTGGAACAGAGGCCCCACGTTGATTTACTAGCTACTTATAAATGGTACTGTACGCCACCCAAAAATAACCAACCTCCACTCAGATACTTACATACTGCTCTCTCCATTCATTTCTAAAGTAAATTTTCACCAATCTAAGAAGAAACTTCTGGAAAATAATCTGCAGCGGAATCGCCGAGAGTGCTTCTTCGTGGGGGTCCCTTTGTCATATGGACCCTGTTTTACAGCTGTTGTGCTCAGTGGTAGTTCCATGGCAACAGTCCTGAACCCCCCTGTCCATTTTCACGTGAAAACAACCCCACCACCCGTGATAACACACTGCTTATTTTCCATTTAGTAATTTCTCATTAGAAACAGTTGGTTAATATCATTTAGCCTCCAACTTGGGTAGAAGTCGGTCTGGCTTTGATTAAAAAGTCTGATAATGTCTGGAGCAGCACTAATGTGGGCGATACCCCCCCCGCCAAAACGCTCTTCGACCCCCCAGGACACACCCTGTTGTCAGGTGCCCATCTCCGTGGCGTTGCCAGCTTGGCGACACCCGGCCGGCGTGCCTGACACCAGGGCGCCTGGCCAACGGCAGGACTCTTGGCTGGGGAATACGACCCCCGGCACCGCGGGTGCATCTCCGATGGCGCGCTGGCAGCCATGTCCAGTGGACTCGTGGTCTCCCTCCTGAGCGGGCTGGGGCTGTCTGCCAAAGTGGGGGCCCGCCTTTCCAATCAGACGCAAGGCCCTTCCTCCAGAACACGTCCTCACAAAACGCTACACGCAGAACTCATGCCAGGACAAAGGCTGCTGCTCTTCTCTGGAAGTGAATAGTCTAAAATTAAATCATGACAATGTACTGCAATATAACAACATTTCTGACCAGTGAGGCTCCATAGCACAATTAGCAAACATATTTCAGCTCATAAAAAGTAAAGAGCCACCTTTGGTGAATGCAGAGCCTTATAAATTAATTAATTTGCCAAATCGGATGTTGTGAGCGAAACACATTGCGAAGAGTTAAAAATTCATTGACTTTTTCTTTTTCCAAAGACGCCACACCTACACGTAGCATATGGAAATTTTCCCAGAAATAAATGTTTCTTAGAGGCTTGTTTTGTCTCGATTGACAGAAATGTCAAGCTATAAAAATATTTTATTTTACAAGTGTGCCTAACACTCCAGTTTGCGGGGCATAAGTCACGTATGTAACAAACTGCACGATCCTGAATTGTTTACGCATGAGTCATGAGATCAGGTATCTCACAACTGTAATGCGTAAGGCATGATAGCACAGATCTCTGCCAATACGCATTTAGTGTTCATAAAAGGATTGCTCTAGGGGCTGTCTGACCCTGTTTTCAGTGGTACGGCTTTGAATAAATGCATATGATAAATGAAATGTAAATAATAGTATCCAGACTAAAGCCTGAGCTTCTTGTTGCATGCACACCATTCAGTCCTGGACAAATACAGTCTGACGTGCCATCTAGGAGTGATTCAAGCCGCCGATTATATTTGCTCTGTGACTTTCGCAGGTTGACGTCTGTCTCCACACGCTTTGCGAGCAGAGCCACCGTGTGCTTCACTGTGTGCCGTTTTGGTGTGAATATATGATGCGGAACAAATGCAAGGCCTCCTCCCTGACTTCTGACTGCCCCTTTTCTACGGCCGGGAATGAAGCCAGGGATCGCTGTCCTTTTGGTCTGTGCTCGTTCCAACTTGTCACTGCTGAGAGGGTGTCGCAGCTGTCATTAGAATGAGGTGCTTAGGAGCTTAAGAAAAGCGTCTGAAAACCTGCGACGCAGCAGACATACCCATCAAGTGAACGCCATGCTGGAAAACAGTAATCAGAGCCAGTGGCATCACTATACAATAAGGGTCCCTCTTGCTACTTGTAAATGGTAGTAACTCATTAATAAAAAGAAAACCATTATGTATATATATTTTTTATTGTCTATTAATAATTTATAAAGTGTTACAATGTAATTAATAACCAGATTATAAACCATTCATAAACTCTTTATACGGGCAGCCTTATCGTAAAATGGCACTAAGTGAGTTTGTTTGTGTATAGGTGTAAGGCTTTGAATACACGACGAGATGCAGACAATGTTTACCATACAAAGTCTCAGATCATTCTTTACTGCAAATGTATTAAGCCCTATAAAATCGGTCCTAAATCCTGAAATAGGCTTTAAACAAGAACCTCAAAAGGCAGGGTGCATCCTCGATTCCATGTGGGTACATCTCAAATGAGGTCATTTTATTCTAGGATGGTATTATGAGCCTGTGAGGATGGGGTTAAGTTTAAGTTAACGCCACCATAGCATACTGTCGAAACTTGTGCCTAGAGGAAGGTTTTACCTTCTACAGACCCAGACAACTTTACTGTCTGTGTGATTGTGGTAAAAATAAAGCTGGACTGTATTTCACAATATACTGTATTGGGGGTTTAATAGAACAATACCTAAGGAACAACCATAGGATTTATACTGAAGGTGAAATGCATTATTTCACATTTGGTTTCCACCTCACTAAGAAATATATTTAAATTTTCACCATTGAAGAACCCACCCTTATCTAAAATGACTAGATTTAACCTATAAACCTCAAAATCTGCTGCAGGCCCATAGTTTCAGCTTCATTCCTGATAGGGATTAAATTTAAATGCTCACCGTAATTTATTCAGAAAATATTAATATAGTTCAATATTGATTATCACTGTTATTGTGTAACACGTTGTGAATATGGATACATTTAAGTGTCAGCATGATATTTTGAATTTTTAATGATAGGCAGGCCTGTAATAAATCACAAGATACTTTTTTCATGAAAGCATTTAAAATGACTGACCAATAAAGTCATTAATGCGCAGTTAATATTGTGTGCATGCTCGTGTGAAATAGTCCTCTCCCGTTTCTCTACAGGTAACCTTTATTAAGCAATTGAGTTGGTCTCGCTAGTCATAAATTAAAATTGCTAAAACTTTGTATAACAACACTAACAAAACAAATATGTTATGATTTTACCAATTTGTCTCTGGTCTAATGGTATTCATGACTTAAAAAGTACTTATTTGCATAATCAATTTTAGAAGATGTGGTATAATGGTATTAATGATAAAAGATAAAAGTGCTAAAATTAGTTTTCCATTTAATATTTGCTGCCCTGGAATCAATTTCCCCCTTTTTAATGCAATATAATCCACCATAATTGGAGTGTATTTTTATTTTAGACCTAGGATACCCCAACAGGAGCATTCTTTTCAATTTGAAACCTTTCTTTTGAAGTAATGAAATCCAGATAACGGTATATATTCAAATATCCAATCAAAATACGTTTTAAATTAGGGCTATTTTAGTGAAATCTTAATAATAGACCACACATAGGCTTACCAGAAGATGGCGCCAATACCACTTTCAAATAACTACAGTAAAGACGGCAAGAATGTCCTTGATTGATTTTGATAATTCCACTTATTGAGATATTATTTCACTTATTTTATAACTGAATAAAAGAATGCGTATATATAGTACGGAACATTTTCAGTAGTCAATATTTGTAAATGTTATTAGTTTTATTAGGCTGCAACATGAAAACCCCCTATGAAAACCAGCACAGTTCTGCCTCTTCTAGACAGCCAGAGAATGTGAAAGGCAAGATTCAGGTTGCTAACAAAACCCCCGTGGGGACACATCGCCCAATTATCCGTGGCCCACTGGAATGAACAGGTGCCGATTTGGGGACCTGTGTGACGGCTGCGTGGACCGGTGATGTACCCTCAGAATACTACACTGGAGTCGCATAGTGTAAACTACATAGCCCCCACCAATAGAGACGAACAATACCCATATTTCAGCAGTACGGACAGACTGCTGTTCGGCTGAACTAATGCCGTCACGCCTCACCGCAAGAACGAGCCGGCTAATGGCCTTTTGCGGGAACTGATTTGGTATTTGAAACTAGATGCGATTTAAAATAACCTCATGGCAACATAATCGAAACAGACAAATCGCAAACATGTGGTTCCAATCATCTTAATTAGTCTGAAATAAGTAATGATTTATAGCGAAGGCAGTGCTATTTGTTTCCTCTCTAAGTGCGTTTTAGTAACCTCATCCATTGCAGTTCAAAACTGTGCACAGTCTGCTTCAATCATTGAGGGCGAAAGCAGTAAAGAGCTTTGGGATTTAATTGGTTGTATAAATAATCCACTAGACCAATCAGATGATATTTTGATTGAATTACGTCAGTTTCGAGTTGGTGCCAGTTTCTTCTGTCTTACCTCAGTCAAAGCAGACGAAATGGACTAAGTGTGTTACCTTAACTGCGACGTATAACACAGAGGGACATAAAGCATGTTTGGCAAAATGTGCAAACCCATGAATTTGCAGTAGAAATAAGACAAAAACAAATAACCAAACATAAACTGTATTAGTAGAAATAGACTATTCTCTCTGTGAGAGTTTATCAGAACATACAGGTGCACAGTCTATACACTTCTGCCAAGTTTACTTTGTGGAATCTGCCTTATCTTCTCTAATTCCCATTCGGGTAATAATTTGCATCAGAATTCCCAATAGGTGTGCAATATACAAAAATCTCACAGACAGACTTGGGAAAAAAATAAAATAAAACACAACTAGTCTTGTTTTGCTATAATACTCATTATATATACACTATTATTAAAGAATTGGGCCTTGGGTAAATAGGAATACACCACAATTCTGACCAGGATAAGCAGATAGAATTCAATTCAATTTAAAAAACCTATTTGTCCCCAAGAGGCAATTAAAGGCACACGGGGCAGTTGAACAAGGACACAATGACATAAACTGAGACATGGGGGAAGAGACGTCTGTGAAATGAGGAGTTGAACGGCCCAGAAAATTAATTGATACAAAAGAAACAGATTTTCTCTGATATTCAGTCTGAACAATCTGTTCATTTTCTTATAATTTTCTTCGAATTACTGAAAGTCTTTAATTTAGGAGGAGCGAGTGCTAGCCCAAGAGAATAAAATGAAATGTTTTAACCAGACTATTCATGTCTTCATCGGCATCAACCATGTAAATACACTCTGCACACTGTGGTATCTGATTGGGGAAAATCACAGGCCTACAGCTTTTAAATCAGTGTTGCGCCGTATTGAGCAGAAAAAAATGAATTTTGTTTCAAAAAACAAAGGAAAACATGCTGGCATTTAAAATATAACTGCAAAAGTGCAAACGGAAGCCAGAACCATGTAAACAATGAACTATAGAAAAAGATGTTAATTGTAACATCCAGCCAGCGGTAATTATCAACGGATGCAGTGATTCACTTACTGACAAGCAAAAACAATGCGTTGTGTTATTGTGTGCCTCACAAATAAAAAATGGTGCTTGTGGCTAAAAAGAAAAATACTTCGGACTACACCCACACGACATCCTCCAGTTTTCTACTGCTTAATCAGTGTCACTGCGCATTTTATCACAATTTTATCAATAAAAAAATATTTGTCTGCCTCTTCTGCTGACCATACGGTTGTAAATAGCTTTACCCCCCTCCCCCACAAATAAAGCAGATCATATTCTATGCATAAAGCATGTCGTGTTATATTGCTCTTTCAGGAATTTAAATATAATTAGCCATATATTTCAGATAACTTCATCTAAACAAATTGCTTTACACTGAGCCATTACGCTCAATTTTCTGATTAAACTGGCATTAATTGTGGCCTTTATAATGGAATTTATTAAAAGAGGTAAATTAATCAATTCATCTATCTTCTAACCGTTCATCCTGGTCACGGACAAGTGGCCCCGAACTGATCCCACGCACCCTATGGCATCATACTGGAATATACCATGAACGGAATGACCATCGTACGGCACATACTAGTTCATAATAACAAACATAATCCCACTCACACACATAGCCATACTATTAGGGAAATAAGCATAACATAGAGTTTTAAGGAGAAAACACTCATTCTATCCATCCATCCATCTACGTTCTGAAACTGCTTGTCCTATTCAGGGTTGTGGGGGGCGGTCCAGAGCCTACTCCGGAGTCTGCGGGCGCAAGGCAAGAAACAACCCAGGATGGGGCGCCAACCCACCGCAACCAAAAGAAAGGGTCCACTCACTACCATTCCCGGCGGGCCTTTCACCTTACGTGGTTGCGTTTTATTCCTGACGCATCGACATCCCTCCCTCCATCCCACCTACTCGCTCTTCATTTTCACTATCGAATTGTTTCCTTCAGCCTACAGCCAATAGAATCTCATTTTACATCCTCGGTGCGCGGCGGACTTAGAATCACATGCCAACGTCTGGCTTCCTGATTGGTCAATTTTCAGTTTGCGGAGTAGTGACGGTGTTGTTGGCAGCGCAGGGACAAGGGAGGGGGGGAATCCGAATGGAAGCCATCGGCGAAGCATAATCGACTCAGTCGAGTTTTAAATAGCCAAGTACTTAACAATTCGAGAATTACAACTTTAAAAACAAGCGTTGTTATTGGCGCCGGTGTTGCGAAAATCGTCGCATTGCTTGAAGTCAGCGCAGCCGGCTTCGCTTCGAGTAGTTGGTGCCTTGTTTATATTGTGCGGGGAGGTTTTAGAGAAGAGGCCCTGTCGGTGCGAGTGGAAAGAAGCGGCCGTCTCCGGAGTGTGACTGAAGCGGCTTGGCCTTCTCCAGCGGCAGATAGGTCGGTTACCTCGCCGGGTGCCTTTTCTAGACGGTGATGTAATAAAAAAAATGGTACTTTGGAGTTGGATGAAGGTTACGCGGGACCTTGCATGCTGAGAAGTGAGGGTGCTGTAGCTAACATGCTAGCTAGTTAGCTAGCAGACCCGGCGGTGATCCTCTGGTCCTTAAAGTCCGGTGTAAATAACTGTGCTTGGACAGGCAGCTGTCAGCTGTGCTGTATAACCGCAGGGACTGCCCAGTTACACGACTCTGTGAAATACGTCGAGGCTTCTGCCTGTATGGCTAGATATAGTTTTTCCTCCAAAGTGACACTTGATTTTCAGCAGGCAGAGAGCCGTTTCGTCTGCTTTGACTACTTGGGGATATTGACGTTTCAGCGGGCTCTATTGTTGCTGATAAAAGTAATGATATGTGTGGTATTTTGATAACGCCACACATCATAGGCTGCCTTTTGGACGGAGTTGCTCTTGGTATCCGTTTAGATGAGCGTTAGCTTACTTGGCTAAGTAGCCGGCTAATGAGCTAGGTGGCTGGACCCTAGTCCGTTTCTGAATTAATCTGCTTCAATGTGTGTGAGACCGTATTCAGTTAAATAAAACCAAACATTGAACACTAACGTATCACACATCCAACTGTGAAATAACGTCATTAGTGTTCATAAGGTGGGACGTATCTGCTGGTATTTCGGTTTGCTACCCACATAGCAGGGTTTGAATAATGAAAAAGTCTAATATTGCGATTCCTTTCTTATTCGTAAATAAACTTGTCTTTCGTGTGATAAGTATGCATGCCAGTCTGAACGCAATTTACAGTCACCCCATGCATTAAATCTTCCTCGACATCAATTCATTCAATTGTTGT
This sequence comes from Mormyrus lacerda, assembly GCA_015163995.2. NCBI lineage: Eukaryota > Metazoa > Chordata > Actinopteri > Osteoglossiformes > Mormyridae > Mormyrus > Mormyrus lacerda. The sequence continues at coordinate 12,349,121 of JAABNX020000047.1, read as the reverse complement.
TATTCGGATATTCGTTCAATTATGGAGCGAGTTTCGCTATAATAACTGGAATGTATGTCAAATACGCCGATATGGAGTCCCTTGGATGGGTTCCTAGCCCAGCTTTTCCAGTCTGTGACACGGTGCGGGGTGCACGCATGCGCAGTACTTTACCAGCAGCTATCACGTATCAGAAATTAACTCCCCCACGCCTGGGTGGTTATTGATTTCTCTTTCATCATGACTGATTATTCATGGAAGTTATGGTGTTTCCGGGAAGTTTGTGCTTCTTCGAGTTAGAGGTAGAATGTATTACCAGTTCAGAAAATACTGGAAGTTTTCCTGTTTATGGGAAGTGCAGATGATTATCAATACAGGGTTTTAATTTCTCATTGTTCATCACCGGTATTTATTTCATATTGAAATATATGCCACACAGAGAATATGTTTACACTCATGTACCTTTGAAATGATGCTTAAGAATATTTTTGGCTAGCACAAAGCATCTAACACTGTATACAGCTACCGTGACAAGTAAAAGATTTTTGGAGAGACTTATGCTGTTATGTTGCATGCTTGAATCGAAAAGATAATCCTTGCGGACAGCTTTAAAGATTTTTTTTGATCTTTAGTTATTTTGTCTGTTGACCTGCAACGTGAGCAATTTAGCGTCTGCTGGAAGAGTACATGATCGTTTCTTGGCTACTCGGGATATATTTTATGTGCTCTGCTGTCAAGATGTGTGCATATTTATAGTTTAATTTAATGCAGTTTTTTGAAGCTTGTCTGTGGAATGAAGTATGACTTTTGTAAGCTGCCTATTGTGCTTTTTCAAATGCGGTCATGTCAAGGTTAGAAGTTGTGCTTTATCAGATCTGGAACTCAAAAAAGACACATTCATCCTTATGCTCCTGAAGGCTGCTGATTGAATAACATTTCGAGGAGCTGTTTGGCTTGTACAAATGGATTTCACCCAGAGTTACATTCTGTTCTACAGAGCAGGATTGTAGCTATTAAAATTCTTGACATAAACTTATGTTTTATGTGGTTGTAGTTTAATAAGGAGAAATCTGCTTGACCTCCCAGTCTTCGTCTAGTTTTGCAAAACTGACTGGCTGCATGACTTAAAAGAAAGTTATGTTTGTGGCTTTGGAATGTAACAAATATAAATTGCAAATATTTATTGAACCTCACCTGTTTTCCCCCCTTTTGGAACAGAGAATATGAAACAGGCGTCACAATGACATCACGATTTGGTAAAACCTACAGTCGCAAGGGAGGGGACGGGAGCTCCAAGTTCGATGAGATATTTTCTAACAAGAAGGCCACCCTCAGCACCAAATGGGGGGAGACAACTGCCACAGTGGGCTCCAAGAGGCCCGGCTTCCGGCCCGAGGTAAGCGAGCTTCCCAAAAAGCCCCGTCGCATGGACGAGGACAGCTCAGAGGATCCCTTCGGCTTTGACAGCGATGACGACTCGAAGCCCGTCACCTCACGCAACATTGCCCAGCCTCGGGCCCCGCCCACTGAGCCAAGCTGCGTCGAGAGGCCGCATACCCCGCTCGGGCCCAACAGCAGAGTGGCTCAGTCGGCAAGCATAGAGGCCTCTGCCCCTGGTTGGGATAGCACCATCTTGGATGGTGACAAGGACACCAGCAACTGGGCCTTCAACAGCAATACAGGTAAGTGCTCGTGACTGTCTGTTGTGTTCTACCTCCTTGTTTCCAGGCCTGTTGGCAGTAACTATTGCCAGTCTTATGCCTACTGCTGTCTGCCATTTCTTATTGGATACTGAGCTGCAACCCATCTGGATCAACCAATCAGAGATTGACAACGGCTGGAGAATCCCACCCTCTGTGGGGTTAGAGATTTGTGTAAACTGTCCTAGTCAGGTTGTCGTGTCGTGTTGCTAAGTGGCGTGGACGTAGCTTATGCATTTAAAAGTAAGGGCAGGAGAGTTCAGTAGGTCAGTGGTCCTACAGTTAGGAAATCCACAAGTAAGTAAAATGAATAAAAATCAAGTAATTACTGAGTCCAACTGACACAGTTAATTCAACTGATGGTTGCAGTCAGTCTGTGTTTTGTGTGCTATCAGGGCTGCCTGCCCCAGCAAGCATGCAGGAGATAGCCTGCTATCGTGTGTGTTTTAAGTAGTGTTTAGTGTTTACATTCTCAACAGAACCTCTTATCCAGAGTGGTGTGTGTAGTGCAGTGTTTCCCAACCCAGTCCTCGGGGAACCACACATAGTCCACGTTTTTTGCTTCCTCTCAGCTCCCAGCCAATCAGGAACACCGAATACCTGGTACAGCTGCGCTGGCAGCTGAGAGGAAGCAAAAAAATGTGGGCTGCATGGGGTTTCCTGCGGACTGGGTTGGGAAACACTGTTGTAGAGTATGGGAAAAAGTACCATTTATTTCCAATAAGTGGGTATTAAAATACGTGGCAGTCCACCTAGTCACAGTCCGAGGATCAGCTCGTTTTGAAAGTTGGAGGGTTGATGGTCGCTTGGTCTTGCAGCATGTCATCATCAAAGCAAAGCGAAAACTATCAAAGCATAGTACAAGGTCTGGTTATAGGTTAGAGCCGTGTTTCCCAATCCAGTCCTTGGGGACACGCAGGCAGTCCATGTTTTTGCTTACAGGGAGCTGGGAGGGAGCAAAAACATGTGGACTGTCTGTGGGATCCCTGAGGACCGGGTTGGAAAACACTGCGCTAGAAGGTCACAGAAGCCTTTGTTTAAACATCAGTTTAAAAACAATACTATTAAACCTATCAAGGATACATCAGTTGTTGGTCGAATATACCGTTGTACTCAGTTCTGTAATAATTTGAAAGGTATATTTTGAATGATTATAACTGAAGCTGCAGTTAATTTGGGGGAAAATGCTGCTAGAGCAAAAATTGCATCACCAATGCTGGTTATTTTTGGTCTTGCTGGAGAGTAACTCCGTTAAGTGCAGGAGGATTGAAAGGAACCGATCTGAAAGCGGTGCTGTGCTGCGGTGTGCCTTGACCTGGGGGGTTTGTCCACCGAAAGCCCCCACACATCGCAAACGTTCTCTGCTTCTCTTTTGTTGTTGTTATCAAAAAAAAAAAAACATGTAGGGTGTGATTTGCATGTGGCCAAGGTCACTGGAACCGCATATCAAAAAGATGACAATAGCATGTTCTCGGTGGGTGTCTGACAGGCCCAGACGGGTCCGTGGGGGGCACTCTGGGACGGCAGGCCCGGCTACGCGGGGATCGGACATTGGACACATTCTTGGCATGACGGCCGCGAGTCAGACAGGCAGCGACGCTCTAATGCTGGACTGACTCACTAAGCTGAATCTGCTTCTCACCCCTTCTGGTAGCTAATTGGGCAGACGATTTTATCCAGAATGACTTTAACAAGCTTCTATTTACCTGCCGGTACAGCAGGCTGAATTTGAATGAAGTGATTCAGGTGAAGCTCCTTGTGTGAGGGTACAACGGAGAGACCCGTTTCAATGTCACGGGTCTGGTTGCTGAACTGCTAGCAGAACCTGCTGTCCTTTGCATAAACAGTACCTACATGAAGGCTTAACTTCCAAACAAACTGCTTTCAGAAGAAACCAAAGTCAGTCCATTGCCCATAAAAGGCCCAACGTCAGTAACATCATTGGCTTGTGTGATGTCAATAGCCAATCAGCTTCTTGCTAATTGTTTTATTCCATTTTGAACATGACTGGTGCAACTTAATGGTGTGGTAATCTGTGCTACAGAAATTGAAATTGGTTTTACCCTTAAGCATCAGTTTAATGCAGGATGACCACTTCAAGGTCACCGGTCAGTGGTTTTAAGGCTCCTTTAACTGCTTAGAATCATTGGAATAAAAAGATCAATGCGTGTGGATTAAACAAAGTTTTAAAACGACTTTGCGGCCACATAAATGCTAATGCCTATTGAACACTATGAAGGGCCCATCAACTGATGGGTTTTATTGGGAGTTTTAATGAGGTTAATCATTTGAAAACTCAGAAACGGCTCTTTGATATGCCTCAGGTACTTGTTTAGTGTTCTTAGGAACTTCTCTTTGATAAGTAGTTTTCAGAGTTTTATGTTTGAAAGTCTACATTCTATAAATGGTACGTGATAATATTTTAAGAATTGAAATTGATTCACCTTAAAAACATCTTACTAAAGTCATAGAGTTTAAAGAATAAAAGTAAACATCCCCAAGTGACTTGATAAAACGTAATAAATATGGAAAATTTGTTACTGAATATCCACCCTACAAAGAGGTCCTGACATTTTCATAACGTGCTGCACGGCTGCCCTCATCAGCTATCAGGGTGAACCTGTAATGTTTACATACTGCAAAGCTGCTGGAATAACTCTGCATATAAACACCGTTTGTCAGCTGGGTAGCACCTTCCATTTAGAGAACATCCATTAAACTGGGGTGCGAAGTTTAATTTCTCATTGTACGTCGCCCGCGAAGCGTTTCTCAATGTAACGTGTACTGAGGATCTTTATAACTATGTAAGAAGAGTATCCTATTTCTGCGTGCATATTGTCAAAGACCAGGGTTCCCCGATTCCGGTCTCAGAGGGCCAGACCGCAACATGGTTTGCAGATTTCCCTGCAGAAGCACACATGATAAACTCGGCAGTCGGCTGGTGAGCTGAATAAGGTGTGTTCGAGCAGAGAAACCTGCAAACTGTGTCGTAGACCGGCCCTCCAGGACTGGAATTTGGGAACCCTGCCATAGACCTGTGTCAAATTAAAAGTCACTTTAGAGACACTAAATCTACCGGAGAAGCTGGTGTGTCCAGCATGGTGTCCAGTTATATTTAACCAGATATATGGTTAGTATGTATGTAGGCAGTTTTATTTAATATACGGGGTGTTAAGCACAATTCTGTAATCTGTTATGTAAATACTGCCATCATGGAACTGGATGAGTGCAGTGATTCTGAGTGTTTTGTAAGCGATGATTCACACCAGAGCTGAGGTAATGCCGGTGTGTCACGACACAGAGCCGGTCAGTCAGTACATGTGGAGAAACACGATCGAGTGCAGCGTCTGTTTACCTGCGGAGGGGCTTAACAACCCAGTCTTAATTACCTTGATCTTGCAGGGGGGTGGCCTGCTGGTGATTTTTTTCGGACGACTTGTGTCCAAAAGCCAAGATAATTAATTTTGATAGTATGCAATGTAGTAAACCGGAGAATAATATGCAGCGAAGCAGAAGCCGTGTAGAATGACTGGGGCCGACTTGGAAGATTCCGGACTCATCATCCAATATCTCTTCTGTATGGTGCATAGATTGAGCTGGTGACCCTTCTGGTCTCCGTTACACTGAACGGGGGAATGGCGCGGGGGTCCTGGGCCTGTTCCCGCCTGTGTGAACCTCCTGAAACCTCCCTGCTTTTCACCATGCAGTGCCGTGAGCTGTTTTTGTGATGATGAGTCGTCTCTGCACGCTCCAGCGTCGTCCTGGTGGCGCCGGTGTCTCGCGCATCGGTCCCCATCACCTGCGATCGGACGCCTCTGCTCAGGGCCGTGCGAATGGGACGGAATATTCCGAGCACTCCGCAGGCAGGAACTGCGTCGTTTTTTTTTTTTTTTGTGCTTTAGTTGTGCTTTTATTGTACTTCTGAACAATTCTGTCAAAAGAACACCACCGAATTCAGCAGGAGGCTAAGAAACCATTTACTGTCCCACTTTTCGCACTGTGGGCGTCTGTAGCTACCTGCTCTTCAGATCCTTTTAATCTTGTTTACTTGTTTAACAACAACTTACTGTTTTTAGTGAGACCGTGAAGTAGTCCCCCCCCCCCTTCTGAAACTACTTATAAATAAGCATGAATGTGTATCGTCTGATACGCGGTCCATAATCAGGCTGCCTTTGTTTTGAAATGCCATGTAGATCCAGGTTCTTCACTGGATGTCATTCATGTGGAGTACTTGGCTTGTGCCAGTGTGCTCTTGGTTTCCTGAGTGGTTCCCTTGGAAACACAATGGCAGACTTGCCAGTGCATATTGTTCTATCACTAGCCAGCTAAGCTGTCTGCGCAGACGAGTCCCTTTTGTGGGGAAAAAAAATCTCTGGCCTTTTACTATAAAAATGACCTTTCTTAGACACTATACAGTTATTTGCATCCCTGCAGTGATGTTTTCTTAAGAATGTTTTTAAAGTACACAGCAGATGATGAGGTGTTGATGGCGAAGGCTTCACTGTAAAAATGAAGTGCTTGTTGCCTTGGCTGTTTTTGGTGTTGCCGCCGTTACCAGGTTTCCGTTTTTGGTAGGACGAGATGCCGGTTGTTGCTTGGTGTGCCGCGAAACCCCGCTTCCAACGAAGAGGTGCCAGGTGCCCTGTGTTGTGGTCTGTGCCCGTCCCCGACCCGCAGGCACACTCCTTTCTGTGTCGTATTTCCGCTCTCGCACTGGGTGTTTTCACCCCCGGGATGGTGTCTTCTGCTTTCCTATCTGAGAAGATCTGCTTTGTGGAGTCTCGCGGGGTTCCTGCCACCTGAAGATAACACAAGGGCCCTGCGTGACGCGACGTTCGCCCTCGTGACACAGAACAAGGCAGTGGTGCAGTTGGCAGCTGCGGAATTGCAGCTCCCCCAAAACCTAGCACGCTGTCGTGGAACTAGGAAGCGCATTTCGGAAGCCCCTGTGGCTCAAGTCAATTTTGGCGGCCCATGTTTGTCGGGTCGGCCTTACGGCGCTTACAGCACTCTGATGCGGTTTTCTGTTCGGGCATCTGCCCAGACACCTGTAACGAGCGACGGAGCTTCCCCTCGCACCCAGGGCTTTACTCCATGCTTCTTCCAGCTGGGAGTAGGGACTGCTCTGCTTGGAATACCAAATTTGTGGTGCGGCGGGTGCATCCGCGGTCCTACATCTGGGGGTGCAGGATCTGCAGTTGGAGGTGTAAGAATAGATATGGCTGTCTGTGCCTCCTGCAACCTCTGCATAAATCTGTATACGTGAGGGAAAATAAAGCACTAATAGATAAAATCAAAGGGGGGAGATAGAGCAGGCAGTGTTTCAGTGTCATCTGGACAGTCTTCCAGGAGATATATTTGGGCAGCTTAATTGACTGTTTACACGATGGGTGCTTGCGATCTCTGGATATTGGCCATTAACGTCCCCTCCGCTCTTCCCAGGGAGGACGTGGTCGAGCGAAGGAGCGGCGAAGGACAGCTATTCCTGGTATAAAAACGCTTCGGAAAGCGACAAGAAGCCCACCTCCCAGAGTACCACGCTAAAGACTGAGGCCCGGGATCCACTGGGCAGCTGGAACTCTGTGGCCGGTCTGTCGGTGTCGTCCAGCTCTGAGCTGGTGGACCCGGCGTCCGCGTGGAAAGTGGGAGACGGGCGGGGCGGGGGGGACATGGCCTCGGACCCGTGTGGGGACTTCCTCGGCGTAGGGGAGAGCGGGGAGCCCGGCACGGGCGACAGCGAGGTGCCCGCTGAAGATCCCTCGCAGGGGCTCACCCGCCCCCCCAACTGCAGGACGTACCACCGGCCCAACAAGGCCAGACAGGCCACTGGCGCGGATGGCAAACCCCTGTCCAGCTCCGGGTCCCTCAGGGTCAGCGGCCAGGCGGACGGCACCCCCAGAGGCCGGACGCGGGACTACACGGTGCTGCACCCCTCCTGCCTGTCCGTCTGCAACGTCACCATCCAGGACTCCATGGACAGGAGCATGGAGGAGTTCACCTCCACAACGGCGCCTGCTGACCTGGGAGAGGCCGGCCGTCTGAGGAAGAAGACGGAGGTGGCGGCCGCCAAACCTACCAGGTATGCGGTCTTTTCGATGGCGTGCCGTTATCGCGCGTGTCATTTATGTGCAAGGCAGGTCCCGCGATCACATGACCAAAACAGGGCGAGGCACTCCAAGCTAAATTTAACAGCAAGGCAGTTTTGATTATCGCGGCTCACATGAGGCAAAACAAATTAAGAGGCAGCTGTGAATTGCTTTTGGCACGTGAAGGAGCTTCTAGTGATTACAAGATAGCGACTCTGGCACATTTAGCAGCGTGTAATTATTACACGACCTGCATTGTGACCCTGAACACCGTGTCTTGGCCAAACATGTTTTAGTGATTCTCATTTTTAATTCCGTTAAACTTTTGTGAGCGTGCAGCCTGCTGTAGCTGTAATTATCAAGAACTTTGACATCAATCTTATCTCAAACTCACTTTGGATCTGAAGGCTCTTTTAAAAAAAATATAGTATCACCTGCTATTTATAGGCTCTGTCTTCATCATTTAATGGCGGCTGTGTTAGGCGGTAAAATCGTTCCCTCCTAGCCTGGCTTCGGTTCCAGTGAATTCCAGTGGCTCTCGCATGCTCAGTGCACTTATCGGGTGTTTAGGCCTCTGAGGTCGTGTAAAGAATCACCTGCCCGTTTGTCTCTCTTATGGGGTCGTGACCTATGAATACAGCCAGCAGTTCATAAACCCGTGTCTTACATTTACATTGACATACTTATCAGATGCTTTTGTCCAAAGCCACGTACAAGTGAGGCACATTCATTCGATCAAGGCATGATTAGGACTGGGCTGAGCTTCCAGCGACCGCTGAGCTACGTGTGTAAGCAGCTTTGCAGCAGGTGCCTTCTCTTCTCCGATGCAGATTCCGGCCGGCACAAAGCAAGTCCAAGAAGGAGACCAAGCTGGATTTCTTCGGGTTCGAGGAAAGCGAGGGCCAGGAGGCTGATGGGGATCCCGCCGCGTCGGGCAGTGCCACCTACAAGATCAAATATTTCGGCTTTGACGACCTGAGCGAGAGCGACAGCGATGAGGAGGACGAGGGCTCACTGGCCGCCGAGAAGAAGAGGGCCAAGAAGAAGGCGGCGGCTGCGGCGGCGGCGGCGGCGGCGGCTGCGGCGGCCGTCACCGAGGCGACAGTGGCCGCACCCTTGAGCGCTGACAGCCAGGACAGCCAGGCCAGCACTAACCCGGGTAGGATATCCGTTCCACTTTCACATCTGTGCCATCTATGCCACATTCCAGAGAGCCGCATATGGTTGTTGGGTCCAGGAGGTCCTCTGCGGTTATATGTTTGAGATACTGAACCAAATGACCCTGTTAGAGTTAATGTAAAATTGGGTGAAAGTGCTTTGGATAGAGGCATTAGCTTGAAAATTCAATCAGGGCACTCGCTCCCGCCCTACAACGCAGTCACATTGCAATTTATAGCCGCCAGCGATGTTCCCCGCCCAGGGCGGAATGCTGAGCCCAGCTGTGAAGTTCTGCAGGCTCCATGTTAGACGACTGGGCTGAACCATTTTTACGGGGGTATAGGTGTCCTGCGAGAGGAAAAGCAGCACTTTGCTAAAAGCTGTTGGTTATTTATGCCGCTCGCTTATAAGCCCCATTTAACAGGCATGCAGAATGAGCCGTAAGTCCTTTAATGGCATAACAGTATTTATTTATTTATTTTTTTTACAGAGCCGATAGCGCAAATGCGGATCGCTTTGTTGCTTAATTACATCGTCTTCCCTCTTAAGCTTCTGAGCTCGCGTCATCGAACCCCGCAGTAAACGTAAATCCCGTCGGACGGCACGAGCCTCACTCATGTCTTGGCTTGACAGACGACTGATGACTTTATATTTGTGTCATCAGCACCTGCGGTTGCAATTGCGGTTAATCTACCTGCCGTGTTCTTGTAGCTGTCTGTAGGGGGCAGTAGCATTCTGCTTGTCCAGACTCATTCTGTCACGGTCCGCTAAGGAGAAGCTGCTCTGCAGCCGCATTATTTAAATGTGCAAAAATGTACTTCCTGGAGGCTAATGGTTATTTTTGCTAGGAGCAGATCTGTGGATTCGGGGTCAGGATGAGTTTTTAATCTCCTATCAAGGAGCTCACAGTTTGTGAAGTTTAGCTTAAAGGTCACAGTAGAATCAAGTCCCCCTTCCACCCCACTGTTTTAATGAGTCTTTTAGCTACGTGTTTTCTGATTAATTGCCTATTAGGACTTTGTGCCTTGCGTCCTATTTTCTGCAAAGCATCAGAATCTCCTGCTGTCTTGCTCATCTTTCTCTAACTCTGTCTTTCCCAGTCCGGTCCTTCAAGACCCATAGACAATCCATGTTTTTGCTCCCTCCTAAGTGGGAGCAAAAATTTGGACTGTTTGAGTCCCCAAGGACTGGATTGGGGAACACTTCTCCAGCTTCCTGCCTTCCTCACCGGTCTCACCCTCACCTGTTCCCCCCCCCCACCTTCCTGCAGATGTCTCCGAGTACCCAGAGGATTCCTGTCCAGTGGCACCCGGGGCGCAGAAGAGGTCCCAGGGGAAGCAGTCCGAGAAATCCAAGGAGAGCAGCCGGAAGATTTTCAGCGGCCCCAAGAAGGTAACCGCTAACATGCGGACGGAGGCCTTCTGATACAGCACCCAGTGCTTGTGTGGACTCTACTAAGCCGGAAGTTAGATTGCATTCGCTCTCTCTGTCATTGTCCTTTTCTCATCCTTTCTGCCCTGTTAATCGATATCTCCCCATTCTGTGTAATATCAATCGGAGGTGCTTGAGAGAATCATTGAGTCTGACGAACTTGTGGTTAATCTAGAAGGGTCTTTTGCTGGATCGGGAAGCTGAGGTTTGGCCGTTTGAATAGGCTGTTGCCAGAGTGGGCCGGCAGAACGTGCGGGATCATCTGGCCCATGATCCAGGCCCAATGGGCCCATGTGATTGGAGTCATGACTGTCGGGTGGAGTGGATTTAACCACATGCTTTGGGGGGAATTGGATGTTCCCTGTATCCAAGGCCAGAGGATCCCGTCTTTGCTTGTTTTGCACGCAGTCATTGCTTCAGGATTAGGTAACACATGGCTGCTAGGCTGGTCGGAGCAGCTGACGGTAAAACGACCCATTAAACGACTGGGGTCATTTAAGGCCTTTTAATTGTATCGAGAGCGTGTTCCAGCTGTGGGGTCTGGTTTAAGGTCTGCTCTGTGATCGTTTCTCTTCTCCCCAGCGTGTTCCCATCGTTTCCAGTTCTCCCTCAAAAACCATTTTGGTGACGTGTCGGTCCTTATTACAGCCCATTGGATTTTTTAAAATGGTGGGTGAAAATTGAGTGATAATTGTTTAAATGTGAAAATTAAGACTGGCAGGAGTGTAATCGTTGCTCATTTTTTTTTTATGAGATGATTAATCCGATTATGGCCATTTAATGTTCGATTGTAATTATCTCCGTATGATCACTCGCGCTAGAGGGAGGTGCGTTTGTGAGACGTTATCAGATTTCTGTAAAGGTGCAAATGGCCTGTTCCTAGGGCTTTATAGTTTGTAGGTCTCCTGCCGTCTTCCCTTTCCGGAGCTTCTGTCCTTTCCGTCATCGTCGAAATGCGCCGGCCTTTGTGGACAGGGACCACAGCTGGGGTGCTTTGGAGTTCCAGTGGGTGAGATGGGGGGGCACGGGATTGCTGGCGGGTCCTCCGCGGTATTATCACCCTGACAATTAATCCCGCTGCCCTGTAGATCATGCGTGTTTTCATTTTTTTCTTTTTCCTTATGCCCCCCCACAAATAATATCCCGGGAATGGCCAAGGTTCATCCTGGGGGAGGCTCTCTACTTGCTTAGCCGGAGGACCCCGGCTGGAGGTCCTTGGCTTATGTATGGGGTGTCTGTTGTACGTGATGAGACCTCCTGCTTCCACGTTAGGGATTTAGCTGCAGAATCCCCGATCCCGTGAAAAGGAGAGGGTCTCCCTGCAGCTCGTCGGTCACGCCGGGCTGCGGCTGTGACCTGCTGTCAGGTGGAGCTCTTCCCCCTCTGACCTGACTGGATAGAGTGTCCGAGTTCCCATTGTGTCGGGTTGGAAACCTTTGCTTCTCTTCTGGACCTGTTTAAATGTGTTAAACTGAACCAAAAACAAACCAACACCTATAAGATGCCCAGTTGATGATGATTGTGATGAAGATGGTGTAGGTGAAACTCCTGTAGCTCAACATTATTAATAACACAAAGGTCATGGGTTTGAATCCCAAGGACCCTTCCCTCTTCTGTAAGTCTCTTTCACCTTTTTCCTTGAATGCCGTCCTCCTAGGCGTTGTGGTGACCCACCATTAAGCTAATGGCGACATGGAAATGATGTCATCGGGGCTTCGGGCCGCCCTGGTGCCCCCTCACAGCGAGGGCCTTTGTAAGACCTGGGTGGGTTTACTGAGCCTGCATTGACTTTCCCCCACCCCTTCTCTGCAGTCCCCCACCAAAGCTGTCTACAACGCCAGACACTGGAACCAGCCGGAACCGGAGGATCTGCTCCCGCCGCCTCCCCTGTCCCATTCGAAGACTGCCCCGGTAAGACCGTCTGTCCTGCCTGACCCCTCCCAGCCAATCAGAAGGGCCACCACAGGCCACTCCTGTTAAAGAGGCCCATTGTCTCCCAGGCTCCTCGGCTGAAGCTCAGCCAAGCCCATGCAAATGAGACTCCGTGCATCTGGTGGCAGAGCTAAAATGTCAAACTACCCCCCCCCCACCACCACCATTACCCCGGGAAGGGCTGTTTGTCACGCACACGTTTCACAGCCCTGCTTCAGTCAGTGCCTCTAGGCTGTGTTTAATTCTTTTTAACAAACACTTTAGGATGCATGGCCTTGGAAAGGAGGTGTTTGCATTCGCTAGGTTTAGTTAAGTGGACGCCGCGGCCCGGCCTTCCACCTCAGCTGTTAGCTGTTAGCTTCATGAGATCGCTTTCCAGAAGGTTCTGGAGACGCACGTCCGTAATTTCGGACATTCCTTTCCCACAGGCCAGTCTGTCAGGGGGCAGCAAGGAGACCAACTCCCACAAAAACGACGAGGGGGTGTTCAAGCCACCGCCGCCGCCCTCCAAAGTCATCAAGTCGGTGACCTTCCCCACGGAGCCGTGCCAGGACATCGTCACGGCCCTGAAATGCAAGAAGGAGCACAAGGAGGTAAGCCTCACTCTGGGAGGCGCCGGTGAATCTGTTTCCTGTACGGGTTCGGCCCACGTGCCTGGCCAGCCGCAGATATCCCCCCTCCCCCCCACAGCCTGGGGACCTGACGCTCCGCTTTTAAGATGAATGATTATTGAACACCCTGCCAGGAGGCCAGACCATGCACTGGGAGGGGTCATCAGGTGATTAGTCAACACTTAAACCCCATGCAGCGTGGAAACAATTTAACATTTCTATTCAAGCTACTTAAAAGCCTCTTTTCAACGAAAAGAAAGCAAAATAATACTTTGCCTCTCCCCCCACTCACACATTCATGATCACCGCCCCCCCCCCAGCTTTGCAAGCAAACCTGGAAGTATTTTTGCATCTTGCTCCTTTCAAAAGAATTGCAGCGATATTGAATGCATGGTTTACGTAACTGTTTGGCAGTCCTAAGTGTATATTGCGACCTTTCAGCCACATTTATATGTCTCTTGTGTTATGTCTCTTATTTCTAAAGTGAATCATCTGTCGTTATTTCTGGCTGACGAAACAGGGTCACTTCCTTTAACTGCCACACTCTGCTCAAGTTATGTTACTGGAGTCCACCTGCACTTTCATTTACGCCTGTGTGTTCTGCGTTTGGCTGTTGACCAGGAAATGCACTCCGTCTTTCCTTCTCCCTCCCCCATGCTAAGAATAGCTGGGCTCTAACCCTCTCAGGTCCTTCTGCATCCATCAAGGATGGGGAGGCAGCCTTATTGCATACATGTCCACCATGGTGATTTGGATTTGCCGAATGTATTCGGCAAATCCCTTGCCTGGAGCCAGACCGCGACATGTTAGCAGACTTTAGTTCTTCTGTCCGTGCTGTGGTAGTTTTTTTAATAATCTTTTTTTTAGCCTTGTGTGAAAACTTCTGTAAAGATCCCACATAATACTGTTTCGTATACATCCAGTTCTATTTGTAGCCAACAGGGGGCGCTGTGGAGCAGTAGTTTATCGTTGATTTTACTGTTGTACATGATACCCGTCTTTGTGCCCCCTCTCCCTTCCCCGATAGCTGTACACCGTCGTCCAGCATGTGAAGCATTTCAATGACGTGGTTGAGTTTGGCGAGAACCAGGAGTTCACGGATGACTTTGAGTACCTGGCCACGGGCCTTAAGAGCGGCCAGCCGCTCAACACGCGCTGCCTTAGGTAACGTCCGCCTTAAGCTCACCACCAACCTCTTCAATCCTGAAATGATCAGAACCTTCATTTTCTACCTGTCCCCC
>JAABNX020000047.1:12241211-12310050 GCA_015163995.2 Mormyrus lacerda | reverse complement strand
CCCCAGCCACAGACGGAGAAACAGCATTTTGTTAGTCGCCGCCTCCTCAGTAGATGCCACCCTGGGCAATTGCCCTTCTTGCCCTTGCCAGGATTTGTTCCTGCCCAATAGGTTCATGGAGGTATCTTATGGACCTGGGAGCTGGAGAATTCTGTACAAAGAGCATGCTGGGAATGCAGCAGGAGTGACACACAGTATTTACAGTATACAGATAAAGCGGGCTGTGGCTGACGGGCCGTCGGGGGCTGTGTCTCCACGGCGCCGTGGATGCCGGCACGCAGACCCCGTCCAGACGCTGACACGTGGGATAATAGCCCAGCACCGGGACCATTGTTCGTGAGCTCGGCGCCGTGGCATTCAGAACCGGACAGCTCACACCCAACCCAGACAAATGACCTGCACTCGGGCTGAGGGGACGTTAGGGGTATCGCCTCCAGATCCACTCCCCGGAGGATCCTGGCTTGGCTGCTCTTTCTGATTTATTAATTATTAGCCTAACTATGATGAAGGGGCTGCTTGCCCCAAGGACATAATCTGACTTTTTTCTTTTTACAGAACCCCATAGCAAGCAGATTCTGTGTCTGCTGAGAGCGGGTGTCTTTGTGCTACAGTACGATTTTAACTTGCTTTAGACGAGCAGCGAATCACGGCTGAACTTTGGCTGCCAGCAACTTTTCAGAAAGCCCTAAGTCCTGTCCCCACTTGGTCGTCTAAGAAAGATGCCTGCTCTGATGCATCTAGGCCCCTTTCGTGTATTCATTTGCCTCCAGGCTACTGCCAATGCTGGGATCTCTCCTGACAATGTGACAGCTCCATCTCAAGAGAAGACTCTCCATGTTTCACGAAAAAAAAAAATAAAAACAGAAAACAATACATCAAAATAAATAAAGCACAATACACTTACGGCCAATGGCTGCAATTGGAAGCCCATGTTGAGAACAGACTCTTCCCTGGTCCCACTTAAAGACACGTCACAGTCAGCCTCCCATTTGTCACATTCTGACCGTTTACCTTGTGCCCATTGGCTGGTGGCGTACCTTCCCTCCAGGCCCACCAATAGTAACAGAGGACACACAGATTAGCTCATGGTACAGCATAGTGGCTTCAATTTATATACATCGTACTCAGGAAGTATGCTGATAAGTGGTGTTTTTTTTTTTTTTAATCCAGGGACAGGTTTTTATTCCCACTTCTCCACAGGAAAAAGAATGAAAGAACAATTCCCTACTACCTACCCCCCCTTAGGCAACAGGACGTTCTTGTACATTAAATAAGAGCTGTCACCCCGGGCAACCTGCAGCAGCGAAGCATTCATTCTGGCTCACATTTCCTGGCACTTAGAATTATTTCCTTCATGCCTGATAACCAAATTACAATATGGCAGGTCTCCCCAGAGTCGGGGTTGTTAGTGCCAGCTCACAACATACTTTCAACTGATGTGGCATTTCATGTACAGCTGCCAATCACACTGTGGAGGTAAGAAAGGAGGGAGGGGGCAGGTGGGGGGGCGGTGGAAGAGCGGCGATGTAAATGAGGGCGGGCCTGACGGTGTTCAATTACCGCCGTGCTTCACATAATCCTCCAGCCCGGCCCCCTGATGGACAGCTGAAGCCTTCCTCTCCTTCCCCCCTTCTGTTTTTTTCCAACACCTCTATTTTGACTTCAAGTAGGACAAAGGAAAAGAGAGTCAGAAAAAAACGACGGAGGTTTGCCATTTGGGGCATTTGCTTCTGTGTATGACTGGCCTATATTGTATATTCCTACAGAATTTAATTCAGTAAGTTTGAGAAATGACCCTGTGTTGGGAAAGAAAAGAATAGGGCCAGTGAAGTAGACGTAAGGGTTTCAGTGGGATGGTACTACTTTGGGAACACCGCTGCCCATATTGTCGGACGCAGTGTCCTCGTAACAGCTTACATTGGATTTAATGTGATCCTGATTGTGCGCCTGGGGAATTTTGCACCTCTTATACGTTCTCCCATTCTCTTCTGAGCAGCACTGAAGAGGATCTGACATTTTCAAGACATTACCAGAATTAGACCTCGTTTAATGAGAGACAAAGTGTTCGCCCATGCCCCTTCAGAGAAGCTATTTTGATTAAACCAGGTTGCGCTGCTGTTTGTCCGGAGAAAATGATGGGCTCATGTTTGTTGATGGAGCTGCTGTGTTTGTTTTTGAAGGTGTTAAGTTGTTGGTGGGAAAGTAGTAATTTAATTATACACCACGGGGTGTATTTGACATGTCCTATTCCTCACTATATCTATCCATGTAAGATATAATGAGAAGCAGGATTAGAAGCAGAGAACTAGCTGTGGTCTCAAGATGAGTGGAAGAAACATCAACAGGCTTCAATATGTTGATGAAACTCATAAGAAAAGTTAAAGAACAGAGTGAAAAGATGAGAATTTGAGGAAAACAGAAGAGGTAAGACCAAAGGTACAATGGCAAACTTAGCTGCTGATGGTGAAGACATAGACCGTACAGATAGCTTTGGCCTCTATCATGACCAGCCAAAGACCCTGCACTAGTGAAATATGTCGCAGACTGACACTTGGCAGCACTCTAATGAAGGACCCTGAGAAAATCTTCAAAAGTCCTGACGAACCTCTAAGAACAAAGATCAGAAATGTTCAGAATGTGGTTCTTTCTGGGCCCTTTGCGGATGTGAAGGCCCGACGATGAATAAGCGGGAAGGGAAGAGGACGGACGCCTTTGAACTCCAGTCCTGTGAAGACTTAAGAATATCGTGGAATAGCGAAGAGAACAAATACATGGATTCTCTATTAAATTCAAGCTTCAAACTTTCAATTAAAGCACAAGTTACCAGACTCAAGCTGGCTTATTTTGGATGTATAATCAAAAGATGTAATGCACTAAAAAAAGCCCTGAAAAGAGGCTAATCGGTAACTATCAGAAAGTTGGACTCAGTTTTCACAATGTGCATGTTGCTGTGATGCAAGAAAAACCAAGCATCAGACAGGATATTCTGCAGGCACGTTGTCTATTTCTCGACTAAAAACAATAATGAAATGCAATAAACCTTGAAAGGACTCTATGCTAGTTTTCTAAGTCGAGTACAATTGATTTAATCAGTTTTCTGTCTTCTGTATTAAGCCAACATCTAGGTCAGGAAAGTAGGGACATCACACCCCCCCCACTTAGTCTCAAGCAATACCAGCGACAGTCATATCTCTTCTACAGTCTTTGTCCCAAAGGGGTTAAATTGGCAGCATCATTTTTGTCTTGCACCAGGGTACAAAATATGTCCCTGGGCATCACAGATGCCAGGGAATTTGATTTTTCACCAACTTTTGCCTGCGTGCCGCTGAAATATGTTCTTCCATTTGCATGCATCAAATTTTGATAATTTTTCTAAAGGACGAGCGTCTTGTTTTCCATCTTTGCACAGCGAGTGTGTTTGACCCCTTTCCAAATTTGGAACAGGATGTTTTCTCATCTAATGCATGGAGAGCACCAGACCCCCTCTGAGTGGGCTGGAGCCGTCCATTGAACTGCCTGTTCGTTTGTGGTGCCAAGCTACAGTGAATGCTCAGATTAAAAACGATTTATGAATAGAGCAGGACTCCCCTTATCTCGGAAGAGGAAGCTTTTAGATTTAGCTAATCTTTGTAGTGTACCTACTGATCTCCACGTTCAAGGTAAGCCAACTGAAAGGGCTTAGTCAAAATCGTTGAGTGAAAGCAGATGACAGTTTTCGGGACACGTTTTGTCTGGGCACAGGCATTCAAAGAGATGAAAATGTGCAAGGAGAGCATTGCTATGTGACCAAGCAGACTCATGACTGAGTTGGTGTTGTTTTCAGGTCATTTAATTCTGTTCTTTTTAGTCATTTTCACTTCATTTTCCTTGGTCGCTCTATTGTATTCTCTCTTTTTTTCACCCTCCCTCTTTTCTTTTTTTTTTATCCCCCTGTCTGAAACTGGCGCTTTTGTTGCATTCCAAGAGGTTGATAAATCAATCCATCAAAAAATTCTTCGCGGTGAAACTCAATCAGGAAAGGTCATGTCGGCGGGAAAAGAACAGATTAAATTAGCATTGAATTAGACATGGAAAGTGAGCTCTGTCAAAACCATCACTGTGCTCAGCACAATTAGAATATGTTAATTACGCATTTCATTAAGGGCTAGGCGCTCTTTGAATGTGAGATGAAATGTCACTGGTGTAGGCAGCCGAAAAATGGAAGATTGCCAGGACCAAGTTTCTTTGCACAATGTGTGACACCTTCATTAACATCAGGGATTGCTGGTCTGATTAGACTTTTTGTATTAGTTTAAGCCTTTAGGCTTTCAAATGCTCTGGAAATGCTCTTTTTTTTCCTTTTTATTTTCGATGTGCAGTTAAGGACGGTTTTTCAGTACAGGTTGTCGTTACCTGAGAAGCGTATGGCGAGTGCTGCGAGTGCAGGGGGCGTTGTGCTTTGGTGACAGTAGATGCATGCGTCACAGATCACGGGTCCGATGTCCCAGTAACACTGCGTTTGGGATAATGCTGCATGCAACACAGAATCACACGTAAGTTACTGACTCTCCTTTTATGTGGCGCCTCCATTTTGCTACCTTATTTTTAAAAGCAATTAAACCCAGTGTTTCATAAGATTTTATATGCCACATGTTGAACCATAGCCTTTAGTTACACTATCATCATCATCATCATCATCATCACCACCATTATTAGTTATATTCAGGGGCAGTTCTAGGGGGCAGCAGTGCCCCTGTGACAACAGGCAAATACATATACTACTTGAGTCTGAAATAAACATATTATATTTATTGCTGTTATAATTATTTATATTTATATATGTGGGGTCATATTTTGTGCGCTGGGAACAGACGAAACACAAACGTAAGCACATTTTCTTGACCGTCTATTAACGTGGGTGCACTGGGTGGTCGAGTGGCTTCAGTCGGTGAAAGTGTGACAGTAAAAGTAATCAATCTTGTGGAAGCAAGACGGTATAAAGGAGATATCAGGGTGAGTTACACATTTATAAAAGCTGCAAGTCATTGTAAAAGTACCTTATTGGTTTTCAAAATTGTCTTTTGCTTCTTAATGCTGGCAATCTAGTGCATGTAACACTTGGAGGACATTGAGGTCAAATGCATCTGCCCCCCCCCCCCAACAGAACCGCTGGCCCCATTTGAAATGGACTAGAACCACCACCGTATCACTCGGCACATGAACATCATCAAAGCAGGCGCAGATTTCTGGGTGTTATTCTCTGTGTGAAGCAGTGGCTTCATAACACTTTTTGAATAAATGTTCATGAGTGATATTAATTATGCTGTATGCCAGTCTTGCATAGGGCCCTTAGTATGAAGTGGTACCTGAATGAATAATTTCTCTTGAAAACAAAAGTGTTTCTGAATATATACCAGTAAAAAGGGGTCTTGTAAAAAAGGGGGTTTTTGCAGAATCCCGTGTTTTAAGCTGATCACATGACCACAATGCCCTCTCTCACCCTCTGCCGCCTTTTAACTCCGTGACTGTGGTTCTCTATGGTACCTGTTCAGAGAGAACAATATCCTTGCAGTCCCACTTCACTGATGCTCCTTTGTCGTGGTCCTAAAAGGGTCCATATGCAGACTTTGATGTGCTGAGAGAAGGCCACTGACCAGGGGTGCGGCGGCAGGCCGGAGCTGCTCCTGCCCCCACCCCCGGTGCCCTCCCCTGACCCTCATTTGTTTTATTTCACACTAGAGGGACTCTCGTCAGTGTTTGCCTGGGCAGCCACTTCCCTGCGGCTCCAATTACGAGTCATCGATTAGCCCGGGCCGGCCACAGGGAGCCGGGGAGCGAGGTGGTGGCGGTGGGGGGTAGCATTTAATCAGCCTTGTTGCTCCACTAATGAAAGACTAGGGGGCTACACCATGGCCTCCTTGGGGGGTCGGCAAAGTGCAGATGGCAAGGGGCAGCGCTGTTCCGCCAAACTGCTTGTTAAGCCCCGCCCCCCCTCAGCAGCAGGTGAATTATGATTGGTCTTAGATGGCTGATCAGTAAAGGGTGGGTGGGCCATGTGTGGTTTTATGGAGGGCCGGGTGCTTGTCCTGATTTTTTTTGTCTGGCTTCTCCTTTTCCTTCTCCTCCTCCTCCTACCCTTATGGAAAGAGTTTAAAATCCCCCCTGTGCTGTTACTTGTTAGCCCCTGCTAATAGCCTCTGCTAAGATAAGAGTCATCATTAGGACGGATGTTTTTGCAACACAGAAATTCTTACGGAAGCAGAGCTGTCCCAGTGGTTGTGGATGTTCTCAGGCTCAGCGCCTGCACAGCCATTCATCATGTGTTTTGCCAGCTGGGACCAGGCAGCTATATTGAGTGCATTTGACCAATGTTGGTGGTTTAGTATTTGATACATATTGTATGAAGCTCTCATTTAAAGCAGGCATGTGCTAGTACTCCTATTGTCTGCCACACAAATTGGACAGCCACAGAGCAAATTGCAGTGGCTCCCAGAACCTCTTCGTAGTTTACATCTGACTGGGATGGACTAAGCTGGTCTGTTAGCTTAATGCTGCCCCTCCTCTTCCTGAATGCCTGGTGTATTTTTGATGCCTTTATGCCAATGATTTTTCACTTCAGGAAACTTCTGGTCTGGCTGTTGTTGGGTACATGCTAGGGATTTGCGTTGAACTAGACATGCTAGAATTCCGGAAGGACCCTAAGAGACCGGGGGAATGGCTTAAAGTGTTAGAGACTGGCTTGGAACACGGGAGTGGCTTGGAACATAAGAGTACAGAGTACCTTGGAAAGTGGGTACAGGGTGGTGACTTGGTAGAGGGGGTGTGGCTTGGTATAGGGGGAGGGGTTTAGAACAATGCCAATGAGTGTGACTGGAATGGTATAGAACTGCCGAGGTATAATTATTGTGCCCTGTACTCTGCTCCAAACCAGGATAGGTGCGTTTAAACGAAAGCATCTCGCACCAGGGTAACGAGACCAGCGTGGAACTTCCAGCTGCTTCCTGTGGATAAACAAAGAGCTGCTGTCATGGGTCTTGTCATTAAAACTACTATGACTGGGGATATGGAAATTAGAACCATTTGAACCTGCAGTTTACGTGAGACATGACTGGAGGTAATGGAAGGTTTGTGAGAATGTGCACATGTAAACATTTCAGCAGGCAAGGTGACAGATGTTGGTTTGATAATTCCGAATGTGGAGGCTGTCGCACATGAGGACATTCTATACAATATGAGCTGCAAGTAAATCTTTTTTGTCCCGAAAATAAAAAAAAAAATATTTTTTTTTTTTTTTTTTTTTTTTTTTGTGGCTTTGAACTCGGATGTTTTATTTACAAATTGTTTCTCTGATGATGAACATTTGAAGAGTGCTGCATGACCGTAACATTTTTCCGGAATTTTCCTTTTAAGCATCCTGAGTAATAATCATGCCTGAGGGAAATTTGTTATTGAAGAAGAAGAAGAAGAATATAAGTAAAAATGATATTTCAAGTATTTTAAAGCGAATTCTATTTAAATTAGACTATATTTGCAAGAGTTGAAGTTAGAATGCAATTAAACTGGTGGTCAATACTCAATGTTTTTTTTCCCCCATGTTGGCTTAGAAAATCTATATTTCTCCCTCATCAGAGGCTGATTTGTTTTTATTACTGCTAGGACTGGTTTATAAATTCATCCGCTGGGATCGCTTTAGAGCACACTCTGCTGTGATTGTACTCGTGCTTTAGCACTTGATATGTGTCGGGGAGTACCGCTCGCGTTGCAGTCCTCGTACTCCAGGGGGCAGTATGGGGTCAGCCTGAGAACTCTGAAGTTGACGGTCTTTTGGAAGGAGATGCCCAGCGCTTCTGACTGGGGATGTATCTCTGGGGTGACAGAATGATCAGGTACCGTGGCTGATGTAAGATGAACGTCGTTGATGCAAGGATATCAGTTGTATTCAATTAATTTTTATATAGCGCCATTCACAGCAGAGTCACCTTAAGGCACTTGACGAGTGCGTGGCAATCCATAGTCCCATCATTTATACAAAATGGTGGAGGATAAAAAGGGGGAGGGAAAGAACGAATGTCATGAGACAAGAGAGGAGAGGATTCCTGTATTTCATCTGACAAAAAGCAGCACAAGCCCAGGATCAGGTGACTGTCTGGACTGAACCTCAATCGCAGCCAAATTTCTCCAACTATGGGCACTAAGCAATCCCACCTTGTTGGTTCTGTGGGTAGATCCGACCAACTCTCCCGGATAACTTGCTGTGCACCACAGGGGGAAAAAAAAGCTGAAGAGTCCTATATCTCAGCCGGTCAGTGTGCCTGAAATGTACACTCTGGGTGTAACGTGGGTTCATCTGTCGCGTGGGATATAAATGGACGACGCTTGGGAACTGGAATTTTCCCCGCTGGGCCTGAAGGAGCCGCTGCAAAATTAATGAGGAATCATTTCATTTACAAGGCCACTGCGTTTCTCAGTCCTCTCTGTCAGCGATTGTGTTAATCACACCGTTTATACACGCGCGTGTGCCCACCGGCCCTCCCCCGCTGGCTCTCCAGCCTAAGATGGTAGGTGTCTCCTGGGGCGACAGGGACCTGACGGAGTGGAGAGGGGCCCCGTCCGCGTTTTCCTCCTTTCGATGCTTAAGGCCCACTTCTCAGCATCATACCCCCGCGGTACCGAAGTAGCTAGAAGCGAGTCTCCTTTCAAGAGCCCGCTGCCGTTGCGTATGCCCGCTGAGGGTGGCCTCACACCTCCTGGCTTCATCCCTCTATCTCTCTATCTTTCATTTTGATCTTTCCAAAGAGGGGCAGAGAGAATGAGACGGGGGGAGAGAGAGAGAGAGAGAGAGACGGAACACAAATGGTGCAGTCTGCACAAGCTATTTCTGAAATATGAGAGAGCTGGACTCTGAAAGACCCATATTTGCATCGTTGTGCATAATTGTGTCCCTGGGCTATGCAGGATGAATAAATATTTAACTCGCCCCGACTCTCTGCTCTGTGTTTTTTTTTCCCCTCCCCGTATAGCCGGGGGTGAATGGAGGACCTACCCTTCCACCCACGCCGAGAGGAGCATCAAAACAGACCTTCTCAAAGCCGGGCCCCCACGGGGGATGGGACTCCAGGCTGCCCCCCCGTCTCATGGATAACTCTGTTTTTATTTATGTGGGGTTACGGACCAGGAGCTAGGAAACCTCTCACAACAGTTGGTGGAAAAATTTGCAGCAGCGGTAGTACGAGGGAGTCTGGAAGCTGCAGCGCGGAGCGTGTCGGGTGGGTGTGAGCACAGCTCCCGATAGGGCTCATCTGTTGTACTGCCGTATGGCTTGTGGAGGCTGAATTTAGGAATAACTGCAAGCTAAATTCCGCATGTCAGATTGGAATATGTCCTCTAGTAAAAAGTACTAAATAAGAATAACAGTTAAAGAGTCCCAAAGACGATCCCTCAGCTGTCTTAAAGCTTCGGCCCATAACCTCAATGTACAACAGCCGCAGTGTGTTCAGTAGGAAGCTCGAGGACTGTGTTCCTGTTGCGTTGCATTTCAGGGTTTCACTCTCGTGTATTCCTCTTTGTTGAATTTTTTATCTTGCTCTTCCCCCATTTGTCCTTCAATGAATCCATTTTCCTAAGCAGATAAATATTTAATAATAAATACAGAAGACCGTGGGGGGAAAGTTCAGGATAAGTTTATGTCTAAGCCCCTGAAAGTTACTGGGACTGTCGCTAAAGCCCATTGAGGTTGACTGACTGTACCGGGTGGGTTTTGTCTCCCGTAATGCCTTAGGAGCAGCTATGCTGAATAACTACATTTCCCACGATGCAATGGGACGGGTCTTAGGGTGGACCTCATATCTGGTAGTGCTCTAGACAAGTTCGCTAGTTGAACAATAAGATGGCATTGAGCACCCTGGTAAGCCAAATAGACTCCTATAAAGCAAGCACACGCTGTTAAGAAAGTAAGGAGAGGTGATGTAAATATCCCCGTTACTGAGGCTGGGTTTGTATGTTTCAGGGGGGCAGGAAAGGCTCTGTGCCTCACATTCGTTTGTTTACCTGCCTGATTCCAAGCAGCTTACATGGCATGTGTCTGGTTTTGACGAGCGGCCTGATCCATGTGCTTGTGTGGGGATTTAAACTGCTCCAGATTAACACCACAAGGAAATAAAACAGCACAGTATAGACCCATGTGGCCATGCGCGTCATTTTGGTGAAAACTGGGGGGCCTGACGGTCCAGTTAGCCACGCTCCTGCTTTCATTTGCAAACTGGTTGCGACTGGGGACCCGCCAACTGGGGATCTAACCGATGGGTGTGAAGGATTAGCCTGCTAAGCTAAAGACCCACATCTCAAGCAATGACACCAGCATCATGGCCACGCTGGTTCAGTGCACCTGATCGTAAAATAACATGCCCCCCAGCCTGAACACCTTTGCACTTCACTTGTGCGCCCTCGGGGGGGCGCTGTTCTCCATCCTGCTTCATTGTGTCCATTAGCATAGCGCTCCCGCTCTCCTGTGAGTCTGTTTTCCTGTCCGCGTCCGTTTTTGTTGAAAGGACGTATTAAGGAATTCGGGCATCGGAGCAGCATAACAAGCGACTGAAATGCAAATGCTAATGTGGCGCGGTGAAGCCAAACTGCTCAGTATGCAGAGCGCAGAGCCTTTAAGGGGGAGTCTGAAGAAATGGCCCTTGGCTCCGTTTCTCTGTCGTTCTGATATTTAACTTTTTGTTTTTACATATAATCCCCCTTCCCCACTGACGTGAAGCTGTCGGGTCATTTCCGGAAGGCTCCTTACCTTATTTTGAGATGAGGCTCTTCATCCAGAGGCTCAGTTTACTCTCAGCTAATTAATCCTGTGAATTTACAGGCTGATTATCTCATTAGCACTGACACCTCCCATGTCGGCCTTTTTCCACGGATCCGTTTTTCTCGTGAAATTTGCATCGGTCGTGAAGTTCTGAAATTGTCCTCCGCAGGTGGTTATGAGAGGAGAGGTGAGTCACCCGGTCCCTCCTGGCCCCAGTTGCTCTCCTTTCTTGCCCTTGACCTGACAGCTAGGGGGCGCCATTCCTATGGCTCCGGTCTTCATACAAAAGTGGGCTCTGCATTTTTACTGTGTGTGGAGGCAATTAATGTGTTTATTATGTGTAAGAAGTGTTTTAGCATAACTCTGTGTGTGTGAGAGAGAGAAAGCTATGCCCAGTGTAAGTGAAGGGAATTACTGTGTACATAGTGTATCTGTGTGTAAGAACGTGTGAGTACTGTATTCAGTATGTTGCAGACTGTGTCCACACTGTCTACTGTGTGTCTGTGTCTGTGTGTGTGGGTGTGTGAACACAGATGTTTTGCAGAATGCATGAGTTGAAACAATCTCAAGGGCTGTAGAACCAGGATGTAGCCAGGGGGCGCCATAGCTCCCTGACTGATTTCATTTCCTAGGATGGATGGTCTAGCTGAAGAGTATCATGGTGTTTGGCCTCCCCCCCACCTCTCACTGCTCCGGCCCTCCAGCTCCCCATTACTGACATACTCTTTATGCATCCAGCATATCGCCTGTTCCTGACCCTCATACACACCCCCTCCACAAAGCCTGTTTAGCCTTCATCGTGGGGATCATTAAAACTGCAGAATTGCAGATATCTGTCTACAAAATCCAAAATTACACCACAAAGGCCGCAGCTGTGCGTGAGGCTTGCAGTGTGGCAAAAATTTTCCCGGTGCTTCAACGTGAGATCCACTGGTCACACTCGGGTGTCCTGGTGAACGCTTTCGACAAGCAAAGAACAAAAAAAGGTGTTTTTTCGCCTCTTAGAGCAGGTGAAGTGGGAAGTGCCAGGATCAAAACCGACAGGCCTGTTTAGCGTTTCGGTTTTCATTACGCCAGGAACAATATAACCAATTAGCGAAATAATTTTGCCCTTGATATATTTCAGTTAGGAGTAATCACCTCATGTTCGCTAAGGGAAGCTGCTTTTTCCCACAATGCACTTGTGGCACGTGGACAGCCGGGCACAGTGGTGCCCAGCTTGGCGCAGGCATCAGCACTAATGTATCTGACAGCCAGCTGGGGGGAAAATGCTGCTTCATTTTTGTAGCTCAAAAATTATGGGCAAATATTAACTAATGATGTCGTATTAGCCGGCTGAGCGGCGTGTGGCCATCACTCCCTTTGCTTTGCACAGGAACACGGTCCCCCGTACACGCCTGCCAGCCGTCGCAGTGGCCCAGCTGTCACTTAAAAGTATGGTTCCGGAACTTTCCTTGGGAAAAAAAAATTAAGGGGCCTGCTGACGTTCACCTTTATCCTGAGTATTGAATGGAGTCAAGAAGGTCTGTTTACTCAGAAGAGCATGTTTGTATATGTGTGTCTGTTTGAGTGTCCCTCTATCTGTGTGTATGTGTGCGCGCGCATGTGTGTGTATGCCGGTCTCTCTGTGTGTGTCCGTATTTTTCACAATGAGGCCTACAGCCTGCGGCAGTTGGGGACCCTGATGAAATCGCGGCTCCAGCCGGTTCCCCTGAAGACGCGGCATATCGGCGTTTTGTCCAGCAAAAGGCTGAGAATGCAAACGGAATTTAGATCTCGGGCAAAAAAGTGGGAACTAGAGTCTTGGAACGAATGATGGCAATGCTCCCTAATATAAACACATTCTGTCTCTATGTGTTTCCTCTGCAGCTACCAAAACGCCAGTTAAATATTGGAACTTCTCAGTGTTTCCTGATTGGCTAAATTGACACTTGACTTAGCCAATGAGTAACAGCATTTGACACAGGACCCTAATTTATATTCTTCCCCTTTCTGCACACCAAGGGTGTGTCTCTACCAAGAACGCAAAGATCGTACGTGTGGTCTAGGCAAGACTGGTGTTGTTAACGTACCTGCAAAGAATGAACTTGAGGCGCAATGAGTCTGGGGGTCACCTGGGTGTTGGTTCGAGGGGATGCCAGAGGAATATGGGACCGCCTGGCAAACACGGTGCGCTGGCCTTGGTGTAGGACGCCCAAATCAAACGAGGTAAGCGTTTCTGGGTAAAATGGATCATCGTTTGCGGAGCTCTGCTGCTGGGGTGAGGGTGAATCAACGGAGGCAGAGTGAGTGCTTAATGGATCACAGCTGTCTGACGGCCATTGAGACATCAGGGATGATGCTTATTGGCTACACCGAGCCAGAAATCACAGCCCGTCCATTCAGGAGCACAAACAGAACGTGAGAGGCAAGCTAAGGGGGACAGACCTGGCTTGTCGTTTAGTGCAATGTCTCGGACCTGAGACACTAGTTGGCCATAGTACTGATGGGTTAAGTCGGGATTGGGATGGTCAGGCGGGCTCATCACTAGACACCGCCCCCTTCTCCTTGGGAACCAATTGCTTTTCTGGCTTTCGATTAAAGCTCCGCCTGTGCAGGCTGATTGATTGATTTTTATTTATTTTTTTTTGCTCTTGGTTTGGCGATATGCCAACCATGTAGTTGACATTTCATGGCATACTTTGAGTCCCTGACTAGTTTGCACGATTAAACTAACCTATTATATTTCAGTTTTCTTTTTATGATGGGGTGGGAGCGCACAGCCAGTGACTGCGGAGGTGTCCTGAGAAAGCATTCTTACAATTCTTCATCAGAGTTATATTTTTAGTTGGCAGGTTGAACTGGGGCCTTATAAGGCGATTTCCTGCTAGAATATTACATAACACCTGCCTTTGCACAGTATAGCATAAATCCACTCAATAGGTGAAATGTGTCAAGCGGAATGAGCTTTACCATGTGTGCTATGTGTGACTGCATTTAGATTTTCTAACCACAATGCCCCTTAGTGGCAAGCTGTGGCTACATGTACTTTCCACTTGATTTTAGAAGCAGTACTGCCTCCGCCCCCCAATCTCACTCTGCCCACTCACGTGTGTCCATAGCTTGCCAGCGGTATCTGTCACACAGCTGTGTGGCTCAGGTCGCCATCGAGTGCCACACAGTTGTGCCCGGCTGGAGCCCTGCAGCCCTCTCGGCTGGCTGTTTCATCCGTCGTATTTTTTTTTTTTTGGGCTCAGGGAGATGAAAATGTGGCTCCTGGTCGCACTTGGGCCTGGTGCCTTGCCGCAGTTGTGATGGTTTGCGAGGGGTCAAAATCCACAAACCGGCTCTTAGGGATCAAGCACAGGCTTGTTTGGTGTTTGGTTTGGTCCGTTGTGCCGATTAAGTGCTGGGGGAGTCAGGACAAGTGCCATCCATGGGTCATAAAAAAAGAGCGAAATCCCTGCAGGAAGCCTCAGCATGCCGGAGCGATGTTCCCATCATGACAGCTGACAGGAAGCGAGATCCCGAGCCCTTCGTCTGTGTGCCTGGTGCCGTGCTCTACACAGCCAGACGTGCTTTACACAGCCGGGCTCTGCTTTCTGCAGTAACTGTAATGATGGGCCCGCCGCAAAAAAAAAAAAGGAGAAAAGTTTTCTGCAATTGGAGCTTTGGAAATGCAAGGTGTTATATCGTATTAAATTAACAAGTGAGTAGTAATTGAAAAGGGCCCCTATAGATGTGCCAGGGGCCCCTTGGGGCCAGGCTTTATGAGATGACCCACACCGATTAAATTAGAACATTTTAGAAATAAAGCTTTGTCTTTGGTGGGAAAATAAATTGCAGGTACATGGCAAATACCTCCTTTTTTTCTGCAGTGCATAATGTTTCCTGACTTTCGAAAAGTGCAGTCTCGCAGTGTGTAGGGAGCGATATGATAGACTGCCTGTCCCGTTGGCAGCATGGGGAGGTCCTTTCATCAGCAGTTCCACTCTTGTGATTCCTGTGATAGATAGATAGATAATACAATGCATCAGTCATAGTAGGGGTCATCAGCTAATTGGCAGCTTTACATGCACCCCCTTTCACAAACAGACTGACCTCTGACTTCTACACTTGCCGTTTACCTCGAGTGGTTAAAAATCCTGCTTACCGAGCACATTTTTCACTGAATCCATGTCGCCAAGCTTGGAAAGTAAACATTGTTTAGCATTGGCTGGAAGAGGACATTTGCCACTGCTGTGTACATCCTCCAGGAAGCTCCGTATGTAACCACTACACACACGCGTGTGGAGAGACCAGGGGAACCGTCTCTGAAAGCGAAAGCAGGGCTGGCGTTTGGTCCCGAGGCTTCGCCGTAGAGGTCTTACTTATGGACGAAATATAACAGAAGATGTAGCTGAAAAAATTATAAATATATGTCATCAATATAAGTATGAAAATAAATCTATTAGTAGTAATATGCTAGAGCAGAGGTGGGCAATCTTATCCGCAAAGGGCTGGTATGTATGTAGGTTTTTGGGGTAATCTGTAGGTCAGCTGTTCAAACCCAGGTGTGAGGACTCTTCAGCCAATCAGTCCTCTAATTAGTGACCTAATTAGGGAGTTGCAGCGAAAATTGGTCCTTTGTGGATAAGATTGCCTACTCCTGTGCTAGAGTGTTGTGCAATGTGCAAAGTGGATTAGCTGCCCTGATCCTGATTGTCATGACATAAAGCTGTCACCTGTTTTGTTTCTGCCTGAGGGCAGAAGCCTTGTTCCTGATATATGGTCCAATATCCAAGCCCTGTTTTGTTTCCCTGTGTGTCTCCCTTGTACTCAAAATGGCCGCCTTCCTTTTCCTTTAAACCAATCTCCATTCCATTACTCAAAATTCCTTCCATTTTTAGTTCCGCACACTTTTGGCCCAAAAAATTGTCTGAATTGCAGCCTATTATAGTGAGAAGCAGATAGTACCTCCCTCAGTCCGCCTTTGGCCGTGCCGCTGTCCAAACTATAGGTGAGTTAGGGCCATCTCCATGGTAACATAAGAGCCTGGCCCAGGACATGCTAATGAATGCCAGTTTCATGGTAATGCGTGGCAAGCGGGCACTGTGCCACGCGGCATGACGTGGGGTCGCATCCTAAGGCCTTCAGGGTTCTTACCTCATCCCCGTCACTGAGACGGTTTGAAATGAGAAGGGGTCGTGGAAGAAAATTGCCCCCCCATTTTGCGCTCCTCTCGGCACGGGAGAAGCTCAGCTTGCATTTCTGGTGTTCAACCAAATGATGGCGCACCTAAGCTTCTCCAGAGGTGAAGAAGCGATCGGAATGACGTGAGTGACATGAATGCTGATGGGCTGCAATATGGGACGGTTGATTGGACCCCTGTGTTTGTGTGAACCCTAAATCTTCGCCAGTCAGATAGTGATATCTAGCAGAAAGTGATATAACTCATATAACTCGCATAACGTAGACATGCCACATCTAGTAACACGGTGCTGTATTTGTACCCTTTATGTAACACATAATGACCTAAGTGGTCATTCTTGAACATGTAATTTTGGTGCGATATTGTTGCCTCAGCGGGCGGCTCGAACTCAAACAGCTCGGTGTTTACCGTACAAAAGGCCAGGGCCGTGCTGTGGAGAATGGCGTCCCCATAATGGGCCGTCTGATTGGTCTGTCTCTAACAAACATCACTGGTATATCGACTGGAAATGGCCCAATTAATTCAGCTCCTCTTTGACTGGGAGTCCAAAGCCGGACGGACTCTCACAAAGGATGAGATCTGCCTTTCTGCAGTCTTTTATTTTTCGAACTTGTGTTTCAGGATTCATCTTCCTTTGAGCCTTCTCAGCTGATTTACCCCCCCCCCCCTGCCCCCCAGTGGCCAGTCTTTGAGAATTGCACTGATGTGTGCATATAATATATCATAAAGATAATGGACTTACAAAACATGAAATAAACAAGAACATGAAAAGGACTGAGTGCATTGTGCCGATTTGCTTAATCACAGCGTCCGATTTGTCATCCTAGCGAGGGTGCTTTGAATAGGAGTGTCCTTAGCAGGAAAATAAATCCAATACATTTACTGTTTTCTAATATCAGTCCCCTAGTACTAGTAAATGAGCTTTCCGTTGTCTTCGTGTACCTGATATGTCATACAGTATGAATACTAAGCAAGGGCTGGCATTGTGCTTGAAAAATAGTTCACATTATCGTGTGACTCGAAGCTGGTGCGGGCATTATTTATTTATTTGTTTTGGCAGCGCAGACAAAACAAAAAAACAACAGCAGATGTCTTGGTATTCCCTGACACACCTCGCCACCCCGTTATGCTGTGGATGCGGAGAAGAATCCGTCATTGAAGCATTTGATAAGATAAATGTCTGTGTTTGGTTGTTTTGGCCCACCGTTGATGTTTATTTGCTGTGGGGGCGGGGCGGGGGGGTCACCGATCGCATTATTAGGACAAGAAAGGAGTAGAAATTATGGGGAAGAGAACTAGTGAAGCCTGAAGCGCTGCTTCTGTTCACGCTCGGCTGATCCGGGGGAGAGCGTGCACACTTAGGCTCCACGAGAAGCGCAGGTAGGTGTGGGGGGTGGGCTGGGCTGGGCTGGGCTGATGGAGTGTGCAGATGGAAGTGGGGGGTGAAAAATGAAATCAAACGAAACTGCCGCTACAGTTGTCCTGTTCACTCTCTCGTTTGCTTCAGAGTGCTGAGTAGTGACTGAATGGGACTGAACCTCAGAGATGATCAATGCAACTCAAATGACAAAAACAACGAGGGGGGGGGGCAGAGCTGGCAGTTGTTTGTTCCCAGGGCGTTGAGAAGGCGGGGGAAACAGCTACAGCGTATGTCTGCAGGCATGCCTGACACGTCCCGAGAAAGCATGACGCTCGCTTTGAAAGATTTATTTATGCCAACTGTGCGGGCAAGCAGGAGGGGGTGTGTTGGGTGGTGGTGGGGGGGCTTATGAATGTTCACTGCATGGCTTCCAGCACTCTGTCCCGGCAATAGCAGCCTGACGCCACGTAAGCCAGAGCCCCACCTTTGGTGAACAGGGAGAATAACACAGAAAGTGTTTTGGGGAAAGATTCTCTCATCCAGTTTGACTGACATAGCTTAAAACTCGACTGACATAGTTTAAAACTTAAAAGAATTAATGAATAAATACATAAAACACATCAACAGCGCAGCATAACCTTTCAACCGTTTTAGCTGCGCGCTCAGATTCCCTAACCACTGCGCCACCTACTGCCTGTAGAGTGATAACTGCTGCTTTAGTCTTCGTCGCTGCTGGGTATGGGCCTTGCCGTCGGCTGTTGTTTGCCGAGCCCAGAAGCGGAATTTTCATCTGTTTGTTTTACCTGCAGGGGGCAGACCGGGCTCCTGCTGAAGTGCTAAGGGAAAATTACAAAGACTAAGGCTGTATGTGCATGGACTTGGACTGTAGGTGGACAAATAGCCCGACTGCAGGCTGCGAGAAGTGGGATCGCTGTCGGATCACAGTTAAGAACTTTGAGATCTAAGTCAGATTTTCGACCTCGGCTGTCTTTATTGAAAAGATTATTACACAAGCATTAATAGCATGTTACTTATTTTTTAAGGTGCTAAAGTATAATAGGTGAATTGGTGCCCGGGACTAACCTTTGTGTGTGTGTGTGTGTGTGTGTGTGTGTGTGTGTGTGTGTGTGTGTGTGTGTGTGTGTGTGAGTTGTGATTCCTCGCAGGCTCAATACTCGCCTATATTAGATAAACATGGATTTTTAGGTAGGACTTTTCATGAGTTTTAATCAACAGGCTGAATGTATGGGAGAGCATATGTGCTGTTGGAGTCATATGATAAACTAAGTAATTTGATTGTATACCTACGTATAAGCTCATCATTGCTGTCTCTGGGGTGGGTTGGGGGTTCATGTCAAACTGAATCAATACTCTGTATTTTAAAGGTTGAAGGTTTGAGGGTTGGGGCTGTACTGGTCTAATACTCCCAGTATTGTAGATACTGTAATGTGGTGGAGGAAATTTACCCAGTTTTCTTGAGTAAATGTCCTGGGTCATAGCGAATTAATGAGATGACATGGAAAGTGAGAACTTGATGGAACGTGAGAGGCGGTTGTTGGATGTTAGGCATAAATGCAAGTGCCTTTGTTGGTGCAGAGTGTCGTGTCGTGCCAAAGTCGCCAGCAGAGGTCAGGGTTTCTCACCGAACACTGCTGCTCTGCCTTGATTCCAGAGTGAGCGTGATTACCTCCAAATGCATAGACAGGGCCAGCTCAGCCCTTTTCGGGACCTCTCATTTTATCTCATTCAGATTATTGTAATTCTTTATTCAGCTGCCTCTCAAACTCAGCTCTGAAGAAACTTCAGTTGGTGCAAACTGCTGCTTCTATGCCATAAAGCAGAACCGGCTTCAGGGCACAATATTTCTCCTGCGTTTGCTTCTCTTCACTGGCTCCCTGTAAAATATAGCATATGAATTTCTTCAATTGCTTATAAGGCTCTGAACAATCAGGCACCAACGTTTTTCCAGAACAGGACACTCAGGCTTTCTAATAAGGGCCTTTTTTACCCCACCCTACCCCCCAGGGACCAAGTTTAAGACGAGGGCCGACCAGAGCTTTTGCAATTTTTGCCCCAAGGCTGTGGAACACTCAGTTCATGGTCGTCAGATCAGGCAGTAGTGAGACTCCATTATACGGGGTCTGAAAACTTATTTATAAAGGCCAACCTTCTACTGATTTTTCAATATATTTTTTATATTTCCTGTTAAGCACTTTGTGACATTTGTTGTCCAAAGGGATTATATAGATAAAGTACTAGTTTATTACTTACTTAACTCCTTATGCCTTGGGCTGGTTCTGTGAACAGGATACCAGCTTTGATCACGCTGACATCTGCAGGGAGGACTTGAATGTCCGGTTAGACCCTTCTACTGCGTCAAAAAAGTACCTCCATGTTTGGGGAGGGTGGGGCCAGGACAGGAAATGGCTCTTACTGGGGGGGCTCTTTCTAATGGCAGAACATATTGGTGCGATCCGGTGGAGAGGTTTGATTTCATGCCCCGTCACTGCAATTTCATGCTTAAGTGGATGAAACCTGCTGATCCATATTCACTGTTCACATTTCAATTTCCATCAGTGGTGTACATCTCCACCTCTTTGCATGCTGGGCCGGGCTGCATCCGGTTCCGCGCAGGATTCTGAAATCCGGACGCCGGATCTGACTCGTGACGGAGCTCACGCGGGTGAATCACGGTGAGCTCACGCCAGGGCGTTTTGGGAAGAAGCATGTACTGACGTTGCTTTCTGACAGCTGCCTGAAATCTCCAAAAAGGCTCCCCTGACATCCTACAGAGTAATGCTCGGATGCGGCTCGCATATGTACGGTCACTGGGGTAACAGAGTAGATGACAAATTGACAGTGTTCACCCCTGCCAAGTCAGTAGGAATTCCATATAAAAGTAGAGAAAAACCAATCTGAAAAAGATGTATTCCCAAGTAAGTAACTGGTTAAATGTAACTGCCAAGGAACTGTGCTGAAATTTCAGATATGCCAATATCTTCCACAGGAACTGCGTTAAGCTCAAGTGATACACTTTCTGTAATATGCTTGGGGCTCTGCCTTCTTCTGTGTTGTTTTGAGGCCTACGCAGATGCAGCGGAAGTAAAAAACCGCAAACAATCTGTACAATCTGTACCGCAAACAATCTGTACATGTGGTTTCTTAGCACTGCCGGCTCCACCTGCAAATTATTAAAATCCTTTGTCTGTTTTCGGAGTCGAAATAAGACTTGCCGTATGTGAAAGGAGCGCAACGGTAAAATGGTGAATTGTTGTCGGATCAGCACTTGGAATGAAAAGCGTTTGTAAATCCACCCCCTGTATCTCCTGAACTGTTCCGTCTGTGTTGTGCAGGTTCTTTCCTCGCATTTTTTTTAAGTCACTGCTGGGAATGATGGAGTTAGTTTTTCCGCGAGTGCTGTACCCGACACAAGAGCCTCGTCGAAAACAAGTGCAGACGACATGGGAACGACTCCAAAAGCCGATCGCTCGTGTGCGTTTCCGGAACCCACGTTGCTTTACTTTTGTTCAGATCTAAAACAAAAATGACAGTTAGGCAAAGTCATGCCTTGCTGCTGACACAGTGAAATATGCGGGAGCCGGGGAGATCGGCGGGGCGTAGCTAATCTACGGCAGAGATGTTAAATGACAACAAGGCCCTATTCGAGTATCTTCTCAAGGCATGCAGTCGCATCCGTTCTGACTGCACCTAGCTGTCAGCCTGGGAAGAGAGCAAGGCGTACAGCCCAAAGCTTCTAGGGAGGGCTGATTGGAGATTTCGATTATAAATGGAAATCTATGTTAGAAATAGCCGTGGGTGACGTGGTAGCCCCCCCCGACGATGCTCCTCGTACTCTGCGTGGCCTTTCGCTTGGCAGATTCCTCCACCCTAAGCATCTTAGCACGGCTGTTAACCACTCAAAGAGGTGGGAGTTTACAGGGCTTCCCTGGGTGATGGAACAGCAGGAGTTCCTGTGGTGGGGCCATAGTGCGTAACGTTGACCCAGTACCTGCTCGCAAGCCATTGCCCCCAGTGAAGCACGTCAGAAAATGGATGCGAGTGACTGCGCATTTGATCATCGAGTTAGGAAAGGGGAAGTCCGTATGCCTACTGGGGACTGCTGAACTAGTATATCAATATTATAAAACCATGTGTACAAAAATATGGGATACATCACATCCCGTATTGCATCTAAAGGAGACGCAGTATTTAATTTTTTATATGGGACAGTGCAGTAATATACATAATATATGACAGAAACTTTAGTTTGATACCTGGAGCAGCATATGTCAGGGTAGCAGAAGGTGGGAGGTCACATGTTGCGTCTGAATGAAAGTGAGAGTGACCGCTGATGTCATCCTGAGAAATGGGGCCACGTGCCTTGTAAAAGCGGCTTGACCCAAACACATTACCTCTTTATTTACCTTCTCTGTTTTGTCTGCATGAATGTTTCTCTGTCCTGGTACAGGCAACCTGCTCTGTACAGCTGAACCTAATTAATTTTTGGTATTGATCTGCTAATTGAATTGAAGGAATCATTTAAAAGCTTGAAACTAAACAGACTGGAGGTCACGTTGAGTTACGTAAAAATTGACCTTTGCATGACACAGTCAGTACTTTTTTTTGATTATTATGAAATCAATAATAGTTTCAGTTGTTTCAGTTAATTGACACCAATGAAATGATCAAGTCAAAGGGATTGATTTTATTAGCATGGCTGTGGATCCTTTTGCTGTCACATGTCCTCCTAGCAGGGGGGCAGTAGCTAGTTGTGTTTTCTAAATATCACTATTTTTAATGAAGCTACTTGGTTTATGCTTCTTGCTCCAGCGTTAAAAACAAACTCCTCCTGGGTTCCCCTACTCAGAACCTTTCCGTTGACTCTATTTTAGTTGCATTTTAAATCAATAATAACTCTCAAAAACATACAGTAAATTGCAAAAGTCTTAAGTTGTCAAAGAAAATGTTTAACCCAGGGGTCTCCAGCTCCAGTTCTGGATGAGCCCCAGCACTGCACATGTTTGGGTTTCATCTCATTTTATGCATCTGATTCAACTTCTCTGTTAATCACCACACAGTTCTTGTGAATCAGGTGTGGTGGAACAGGTAGAACTAAGCTGTGCGGGGCTTAGGTTCTGCAGGACTGTTGCCGGAGACCCCTGGTTTAAATGATCTCCATATTGGTGTAAGACTATGTCTGTCTAAATATGTCAGCTTAGCCATTTCAGAACCTCTTTTAAAGTCAACCCCAGTCTTTGCAGCCACCATCCAATACACCACTACCCCACCTTGTTTGGCTAATCAATATCCAACTGTCTAGCAAGATCATCGGTAATTTTTTGGAGAACAGACAAAATGAGTGCTAGATTTTATTGTGTTATTTTTATTTTGCATTTATTCTAATGTCAAATTGTGCTCTGAGCGAATATACACTTGCTAACCAGATTAATATCCTTAAACACTTTCTTTGACTGCTTGAGACTGTTACACAGTGCTGTATGAAAGAGTCAGGCTGATTCCTTGGGTACTAAATGATACTATCGTTGGATGCATGGATGTAAGGTTTTCCAGTTGGACGGTACCTGCTCCTGCATAAATTCACACCCCTCCCCCCCCATGACTGGCATTCTAAAATGGGCTATCCACATGCTAAGCACAGTAAGATAAACACACCAGACTGTGGTTCTACACACCATCCCTCCTAAAGCTTTGAAAAAATAAGCGACAAACCCCATTTCTGAATAGTGTTTTATAATCCATGCTCTAACTCAGGTGATGCTTGCGTTTCCTCTTCCTTAAAGGGGAAAGATCAGACCTCAGCAGCTGCAGATTTTTATCTCACCAGTTGCTCTGACATCCATGAAGGGGAACGACTTAAGGATTTTATTTCTTCTTTTATTGCAGCAATTAATGTGTGTCCTGTTTTTTTGTCTCTGTTGAACTAATGTGACGACGGGGATAGAAAACTCTGGAAAAATGTTTCTTGTGAAAATGATTTTTCAGATATTTGAATCCTTGCCGGGCGCCCATTCCCCACCTGAAGGGATGTTTATGAAGCCAAGAGCCAAAAAATGATTGTAGTGGGCAGACGTTTGCCCAGTGGTGCTGTGGAGATTCTCTACCTACAGATGATTTTGACCTGCGTGCCTCAGAGAAGAGCCCTTCCCTTCTTTTACTAATTTTCCAGTCGGTCTGAGAACAAGTGCTCTAGAAGTTGCTTTGCACCCCCATTCTGAAGATGGCGGGGCCTATTGCCATAACGGAACCACTTGCATAGCGAGGGCATTGTGTGGCTCGGTGGAATAAGTCTTGGTGCCTCTGATCAGACGTTTGCTGGTTGAAAACCCAGGATTAGCAAAGTAATTTCGCCATTGGACCCCTGGACAAGGTCCTTATCCCAGAATCCTTCCAGGAAGTAGCTGACCCTGCTTTCAGTTGTATGTCATTTTCATATATTACAATTCACCATAAATTAATTGTAATTAATTAATATGCAATTTCATTATGTTTTCTGTTTCTTCTTTCCATAATTAATGAATTCTACTTAATTTTGTAGTGTATAAGTGCATGCCCTGTGATGCACCGACATCATGCGCTTGGTATTAACGGTGTTCCTTCCCAGTGCCCTGTGCTTTCGTGGAATAGACTCTAGACCCTGTGCTGGATAAACTGAAGGAAGATGGATGGGTACCTGCATAATTTTGTATATAGATTGCATAATTATGCTAAGAAATCTGACTCAAAGCACCAGTTGTTTACGATGTGGTTACTGGAGTCAGTATTTCATGCATCTTTTGAATGAATGACAATTTTTTCATCAATTTCCCATGGGGTAATTTATTAAAAAATGTAAACCCGTCGGAACCAAAGATGTGTTCAGATGTACCAGTCCAATGTCAGCCTCCACTTAGCTCTAAAACCTTTTTGTTCATCAATGTCATCCTGCAGTCTTGAGTCTTGCCCGTGTACGTGGTCCGCATGCGAACGATCGCTCTCCTCTGTGCCGCTTTTCCCGGTCTTGTCTCAGCGTGAAATACTCTGTGACCAATCTCCACACCCTTACTGCAAATGAATCCGGCAAAAGTTTGAATGAACTGCACATCTGAGACCGGGACAGTGGGCGTACAAGCTGCTGTAAATGTATCTTCATCCTTACCTCCGTCTGGTTGCTTTTGGTCCAGGACATGAAGGCGATGCCAGGCTCCCCGTCAATGCGGGATGCCGGCGTTATAAACAAGCAAAACCTGTTTAGGTGAAATGGCCCCTTACAGGGATTTGCTCAGGAATCAACATAGAGGAGTCCTTGTGCCCATGTGATTTATGGGAGAGGGAGTAGAGGTGGGGGAGGTGAATGTTCGGAGCCCCCCCCCCCCCCACTGTATTTATGTGAATCTTGCATCCGTCTGTCTAGTCAATGGGGGCCCATATTTCACACAGAGGGGCCAACCTTATCATTAGCCAATGATATATGCTGAATCTGTGAGGGACAAGGGAAGGGGCACCCTGGGGTCCAGTCAGGTTTCAGCTGGGGCCGTTTGGCCCCACCCTTATATATGCCCCTGTCATGCAGATTTACATGATGGCACAGAGCTTCATATATGGACATATCATCAGAGTGAAGAACCTGGTTCTATGTGTATGTGGGTCATTGATATGAAGACATACGAAGGTGAATTTCTGATTCTATTTTGCAGTTAGCTGTATAGCAGGGATCTTCAAATCTGGACCTCGATTCCAAATCCAGGCCATGTTTTCAGTTTTCCCAGGGAGTTAGTTTAATAATTACTGATTCTGATTGGTCAGAGGCTTCACACCTGGCTCACAGGTAAAGGAAAACTGGAAAACCAGCAGTGCTCGGATCTCGAGGACCGTGATTTGAATAACCCTGCTGTGTAGGCTCCTTGTGCTAGATGATATCCTTTTCTGGAACGTTCCCTACCTAACCCCCAAGACTTTGTTAGATTGGTTCTGAAT
The DNA here is from genome assembly GCA_015163995.2 of Mormyrus lacerda. Classification (NCBI taxonomy): domain Eukaryota; kingdom Metazoa; phylum Chordata; class Actinopteri; order Osteoglossiformes; family Mormyridae; genus Mormyrus; species Mormyrus lacerda. The sequence continues at coordinate 12,284,766 of JAABNX020000047.1, read as the reverse complement.
CACTGGGCACCTAATTGAATAAGCTGTTACTGAAAATTATTAGACTGTTTCTTTTTCCAAGTATTTTTAACTATACTTCATAGGTTTGTCAAAGTTAAAAAAGGTGAATGTGCATACAGCTTAGATGTGACCCTGTGATTTATCTTGATTCATCTTATTAATACTTGTTATCGCTTGTGTTACTGTATCATGCAGTATGTGCCGGGTAAATGGATCCTGAAAATGGCCCTAGTCATTTGGTATTGGAATCAACCAGCTGGAGAAGAGAGAGTCAGAAGAGGCAGGAATTGGGTGGGGGGAATGAGGGGGGCGCCATGACGAATGACACAGCATGGGGGAGGCCTCTCTGATGCAGAAGGGAAACCGTCCCAACATTCACTGCTGTCCTTTGGCAGTCCTGAGCACTTTCTATCCACACCGTGCTCCTGTGATTTCGCCTGGAGCTCTGCCAGCCAGGCCGGGCTTGCTGTACCCCGGTCTGCAGGATGGTTTATCATTTGGAGGGAAAATCCATAGCCTCTCCACCTCCTGCTCCATGGTCATGTGAGCACTTTGCATGAAGACGGTTAAATTTAAAAAAAAAAAAAAAAAAAAAAAAAAGAATAGAAAGAATTCACTTTTCAATGGATAGCTATTTAAAAAAAGTGCCTCACTGTAGTGTCTTTAGGACAAATGATTAGTTAATGCTGGTAATCAAACCTGCTTTCTGCATCTGGCCACGTTTGCCTAATCTATAGCCTGTTCCTCCAGGATAAATGTGAATCTTTCCTTGTCCCACCTCTAATCCTTTTGTAGAAGGTCCTGAACAAAGCTCTACAGCTCAGAATCTGTTCGGCTCAGCGTAGGCTGCCACAGCGAATAATTTCCTTCAAAAGAGTGCAGTACAGTGTGTTTCCTTCCCCAGGGATATGCACATGATGTCGTGATCTTTGGATTCCAGTCTGAAGGCTGGTGCTGAAGTCATGAAGGGTGGAGGGGGGCAGAAAACTCAGTCGACGTGGAGAGGCTTGGTCACAGCCGAGCTGGGGGTGTCCCCTAACTTTCATGTATCATTTTGTCCTCTCTGAGGACGCCCCCCCAGCCTCCCTTGGCAGCTGGCACCATGCTCATAACGGGCACATTGGGGGAGCTGCTGGGTTTATTAAGCCTGTCAGCTAAGTATGGTGCTGGGGTGCGTTAGTCCCGCATCATACCTTCCGCTTTCCGCCATGACCTGACCTGTCACCAGCGGGGGACCGGCGCTGGCTATGACAGGACCCCACCGGGGTAGGTCGGGCTTCCAGCCTCTTGGTACTAACCCCGGTCCGAGTCATTGGCTGAGCTATTCCGAGTCGCAGCTTGCAGCCAATTAGCCAGGCAGCAGACGCTGTTGTTCTAGCAGCACACGTCTCCCGTCGGTGTGGAGCCCATCTGCTGGGCCACCTTAACGGGCCTAAAAGTGGATCTGGACACGTCGACGCAACACAAGTACCCATTTCTCAGGACATCCTCCCTTATCCTCGTGTCCAGCTCCAGGAACACAAGAAGCTTCCGGAAATTCTGGCACTGAAATTAAACACACTGTCTTCCAATGGGTGGTGGTGTTGGGGAGGGGGTGAGGGGGGGCAGAAATCTTTTGAGCAGGACACATTCCCTGAGATCAAGACCTTCCGGAATATTCTGGAACAGAAGGCAATAGAGTGACTGAGTCATATGGTGCCATCCTGGATGTTGCCCCCGTGACACAATTAAATTGTCAAAGTCATATCAAGCCTCTTTCCTCCATCTGCTTTAGGCTGTTGTCGAGGCTGCGAGGCATAAAAAAGGACAAGAGTCACGACGGGAAGGTTTGTTGGCTTCGCCGTTCTGGAGTGGCGTCTCTTCATCAGGTAGCTGCCATGTTAAGGGAGGCTTGCGTTGGCCCGTGGCGGAAGGCAGGACTGCGCCGCAAGCTTTGTCACTCTGGGTGAAAAACGAACAGGGTCGGCTCCGGCAGGGAGGGAATGCGTCTCAGCTGGGAGCTGTCGCCATTAACTGGTCCCTTAAACGGCATCTGACGTGCTCTTGAAAACTTGGAAATGTCAAGATGTAACATTTGGAAGCCGGTGGAAAAGTCCGCGAAATGAAATCTGGGCTGTTTGCAAAAAATAAAATAAAAATAAAGCCAAAACAAAAACACGAAGTGAAATGGGGGATTTGGCAGGACTCTGGAGCAAGTGTTCATCACGTTACCCAGGCGAATGCGGAACGGAAACACATCACGACACCGAGGCTCGAAAGAAGGGTTTTTGAGTTGAACAAACGGGAGAACCACTAAATGGAGCACTTAACTTTTATACCCAGACCAAAATAACAAACCTTAACATTAATGCACTGTCCTCGGTGCCGGTCAACCGTAGGCGATTGTCTCAGGCAGTGTTTCCTAATCCGGTCCTTGGGAACCTACAGACAGTCCACGTTTTTGCGTCAGCTCCTGGCTGCGAACTGGGAAGACCGGACTGGGAAACACTGGCTTAAGCAGCCACCAAATGAGCTTGGTCTGGGTTTGATGGTTCTTGACTGTACTTATACTGCTGCACTGTAATAGCCCAGTGACACTAGACCAGGGGTGGGCAATCTCATCTGCATAGGGCCAGTGTGTATGCAGGTTTTTGGGACAACCATTAGGTCAGCTGTCCAAACCCAGGTGTAAAGACTCTTCAGTCAATCAGCACTCTAATTAGTCATCTAATCTGCACACACAGCGGCCCTTTCTGGATAAGATCGGCCACACTTGCGCTAGACTTCAGAGAAAGCTGAACATCTGCTCAAGAGTTCGTCGCCCCCTGCAGGCCATTTAACACCCTTTACCTGAGATTCTTTTAAATAGTTTCAAACATGAATGAGTACTGCTACTGATTACAGTGTAATGTGTGAATACCACTATACTCACATTGAGAGTAGCCCTTTAATGCTCAAAGAGGCTTTTTCAGCTGTTTGAGAGTCTCTAAAGTACTCTTTTAAAGGTCATTCAAGGTTATTCTCAGGCTGCAGAGTAATGGCACAGACTAGTTTGTTTGCTATGTTCATCTTGCTTGAAATCCTGAGGGTAGATACCATGGTGTTCACATGGAGTAATGTGGAAGGTCTTTCATACGTCTAATTACAGCCAGGAGGAAATGCCGCGTTTTCTTTTGCGTTTATAAATGTGGTCGGCAATCGCAGGCCGCCTCTCTGCCCGAGCCACATTACCCCTGACGCGGCAGGTCTGCGCGGAGCTAAAGCCTTACTATTGTTGCCTCACAACATACTCTGGCAAGCGTGGAAAGTTTTTAGATCATTCCACCGCAGAAATAAAATATACAACTTGGCCTAATAGTGTCAATCAAACCAAGCGTTTGAGTCATGTTGCCCTGTGACTGATTCTGATATGAGATGGAAGTCCACTATAATGAGTGAGAAATGTTTGATTTCATATTAATTATAAGTACTATTGATGCCATGTCTTCTGTGCAGCAAGTTAATGACATGGTGTTCATTGTGTATGTCTAAGATGTATTTATAATGCTTCTAATGTTGCAAGATTGGCACACATAAAAGGTTGTTATGTCTGCTCAACTTTGCCCGAGAAAGAATATGAAGACGTCGTTTTTCTTAATGGAGTAAATCGCCTCAGATTCTCAGCGCTTCGCGGTTATCCTGATGCTTCTAACTCTTGTGGCGCGGCATGGTGTGGAGAAAAGCGACAATCTGCTTATGGTTCCAAGACAACAGCGGCTTATTAAACAAAGCAGAACACTGAGGGGTGAACCACAAAATAAAAGGACCACATGGGGTCGAAAGCAAATGGAGAAACGAGACCTAACTACAAAAATAACAAAAGGTAACGACGAGGGGGAAAGAGCAACACAGAGAGCATAACTACTGTAGAAAGACCAAACAGAGCACCAACACACAAAAGCTTGAACACAGAGTAACATCTAACACAATAATGACCAATAGATGAGGGTGGCCTCTAGCCGGCCTCAAACCCACAACCACCAAAGGGGAGGGGTAACAGTAACAGTGGCCAACTACTTAGCCTGGGGGAGCACACCCCCACATACTAGGCAATGAAGACTATATGAGAGGAGGGGGAACAGGATGGACAGCAAAGGGGACAAGACGCACAGGACAGGAACGGATGGGCACCGACTCTGACTTCTAACTCCCTTTCCAGGTTATTTGGGTGACCGTTAGTTGCAGAGGCCACAGATGTGGTGATTTTAAAGGCTAAATATTCTGATGATCTGCCTCACCAGTTAAGTAGGACTCTACATGACTTGCTTCACCATCTGTCAAACCCAACACGGACCTCGATGTCAACCCTACACTATTATGTAAACATGACGTAAGGTCTGTTATCTAAATCGTTATATTATTTAAAGCATACATCCCTATTGTCAGGCTGAGCTTCATGTCAAAAAGCAAGGCTAAATAGCTATATCGGTAAATGACTACTGGACAAATACATGCCATATATTCACATCTAGTCAATTATTGTAAATGTGTTTTCTATCAGTTCATGCTAAAATTAAATTTTAAATTATTTGTCCAAAGCAGATAAACAAATATCCAATACGGCATCCAATCTTTTTTTCTGCTTTAAACTTAATGATCTAAGAACTGGGATTATTCCTTTGTTTTACAAAATCTTTCTGCAAAATGATAGAAATCTGCTGTTATGCAATTGTTCAGTTTTAAATTTAGAGGGAACTTCAATAAAAGGGCAACTTTTGCATCTATGCTCATGTCAAAAAGCAGGATTAAGCAGATGGAAAACAAATGCTTGCAACTGGATGCAGATATATCAGTCAATTAGAATCAGTACCAGATGGGCTGCCAAGTGGAACGATCATTTTAAAAAACCCAAAGTGGCATTTCGGGAACATCTCTTAATTACCAAGGGACAGTCACATCCATTTGTATTCACCCTGTTCCATCATTAGTTGATTCTGTTTAAATTTCTGTTTAGACTTCTTATCAACAACATGTTTTCCATCATAAGTGTCTGTAAATATTATAGACATTTTAGTGTTTAGTAAATAATAATGACTCCAACTCCTTCTTAGCCTGCAAAACATATTTTCTCAAGTACGCAATCGGTAAATTAGGAAGAATGATAAAGGTTAACAACACGGCATCTGGCTGTACTGAAATCTCCTCCTAGTAGCACATAGCACCTGGTACGGTTATGGAGATCACCGAGAAGATGATGCACCTTATTACCAAACGAGGTAACTAAATCTGTCGGTAGTGAAGCTTAACCAGACATGCTGATTTTTCCATAGACTTGCTTCTACCGGTTCATATGTTTAGGTGACAGTAGTCTTAAATTGCTGGGCTTGTATTCTCCTTAATGTGTCGGGGGTGACAGCGGCTGTGCGAGGTGACAAATGATTCCTGCTACTTCAGAAATAAACAAACATTTAGGGAGATCTGCTGTGATGGTTCTTTGTGTCTCCTGCAATTGTGCCTTTCAGACAGACAGGTTCAGGGTCTTGGCTTTGGCGGTGCCCTTTCTGAATGCACTAATTAAGCCAAGACTGAGTCATGAGAAAAGGGGATTTTCCGCTGGTATCTGCAAAGGTAAACCATCATCACGGCGATTACACAGTTCTCTGTTGTGCCCTGGCCATTGCTGGAGCGTCAGCTGTAGCCTGGTTCTTTGTGCTTGAAATGAGCACCAGAATCAGAGGCGCATACAGGGGCGGGACCACTGGCCCTAGCTGAAAACTGATTGGTCTCCGAAGTGTCCCTCCCCTGTCACTCACCGATTCAAAACATATAGTTGGCCCTTTTGTGTGAATTATGGCCCCTCTTATGCCCCCCACCTCTTAAAAATCCTAGAATTACCCCTGATTAAATTTAATTCTAAATATCATCGTGTGTTTAAAAATAGGTAAAGGGGCTCTGTGGGTTAAAATTACATGTCTAGTGTGTGTGTGAGCTTTGCATGCTTGGGGTTCCTCTGGGTACTACAGTTTCTTCCCACAATGCAAACTCATGCGGCTCAGGTGAATCGGTGCCTTTAAATCACCCGTGAGGCAGGAGTGTGTGCTCCCTGCGATAGGGGCCAGGCTCTCCGTGCACCTGCACTTTTGATAAATGGTTGTTGGAGATTGTCACGTTTAACAACCTTGATGTGCAAGTCTGAGTATATGATATCTTTCATCTGATTTTATGGACAGAACAGTAAAATATCAGTTGACGGCAAATGAGAGCATGTAGGGAGCATGTGAACCAAGAAGTATTTATTCCCTTTCAGTTCCAGCCAGACCTGAAGTAGGCTCTTAATAATAGTTACATTCAACTCACCTTCACAATGAACTTTCACTCTCTCCCTCTCTCTTTCACCCTTTTAGTCTTTGTTCATTTCTCTGTCTGTTGGAAGAGATGAACATCTGAATCAATAAAGCACAGGGGTGGTGCTGATGTTAGGGTGAGAACCAGCAGCCCCCTCCGTCTGGAGTGAACTTTCCAGTATCCTGTGTAGCCTCCCTGATGCAATCGAATACATATTTTATTTATGTGAGTTGTTGTGTTTCCTGATTCTCTGTCTGGAGCAAAGCATACCCTCAAACTGTCCAGATAAGCACCATCTAAAGTTTAATGTCCGTTGATGTTGCTTTCATGCAAGACATAAAAATGCTACTCCCTGAAGACTGCGGCGCTACTGTGTTATTTAATACATGTGATAAAAGTTGCATGTTACAAACTTTAATTTCTCAAGCAGTCATTCAAGATGTAATTAATTTTGAAAAGTACTGAAAGGGCATTGGAAGCGATACATCTGTTAAGGCGCGGCATGACGGAAAGGCAATCTACGAAGGACCACAGGGGGGACTGTCAAAAACAAAGCAGATAGACAACAAGAACTAAAGCAGGGATACAATACAGGGACAAACACAATGGCCAACTGAGGAACTGAACAAGGGCAGGCACTTAAATACACATGACACCAGGGCTACATCAGGGACAAGTGCGGGCCATAACCAATTAACCAAACACTGAAGACTGGAGAAACAGGATACAGGTGAGGGTGGTTAACAATGTGGCCAATTCAAACACTACGAGAAACAGGGAACATAAGTAAACAGGACATAACTAAACTAGACCCAGGCAGGGTAAACTAGAACCAAAGACACAAAACAAAGACCTAAAATGAAACACAAGAACAATTAACTAAGGTAACAAATCATCTAACAAAGTGGAGGCCCTTGAAGCCATGATGGCAGGGGAGCTGTTTTTTTCAGGCGCACGCTCAGCCCATACAGCCAGCTGGTGGTATTGGGAACCAGTGGAATACACTAGGGCAATACAAAATGAAATGACCAGCGACACCAACTGGCGAAACTGGGAAATGGATGTGGCAGGGAAGGATCCTGACAACGTATCAGCCATTCAACCCTCCATACGCTTTCATTTTAAAATAATACGAAATTGATGCAATCTGGATTTGCTGTTCTTTAATCCTTTCTTTAACTAAGCTTATGTCTTTCTTTAACAAGTACAATGTTTTTCTCTAATGATGCCAATGGCTCTTGCTGTCCACTTCTTTTCCGTCTCATATAAAATAATGCGCGATGGATTAGTCCAAACTTCAGAATCCGCACGCCGCAGCCCAGCTAATGAACCTGTGACTTAGTGTAGTGAGGGTGATTTGTTCGGCGGTGTATTGTGGTCATTTAAATAATAGTGTGAATGTTTGGGGGGAAAAAGCATCAGTGTGGTGAATTCACAAGAGCTCTTCAAGTCAGTGAGTCCTGCCTGGCAGCACTAAAGAAAAGTGATGAAACAAGACTTATAATTAAGCAATAACATTCAAGAAGGAGTGCGGTAGTACTCCAATATATCACGGCTGTGGTTATCTTTGACCAAATCACAGCTGTGATATATTGGAGTACAAATGCACTCCGCCTTATATGTTATTGTTTTTATACAACAGATCATCAAGTAGTATTTATAAGGTAACAGTAATAAGCTACAACTACGGAAGAGGATTAGGGCCACGTCAAATAAATTTCAGAGAACTCTGACGGAAAAAAAGTCGAAACTCTGAGGAAAAAAGTCAGAATCCTGATGTTAGAGTCAGACTGGCTACAGACCTCAGGTCACATGTAATACATTGAGTTTAGGGGCAGAAGTGGAGATGTCAGCTTCAGAGGAAGCCATTGCACATTTGAAGAGCAGAAGGTAGGTGAAAAAGTAAATCTTTGTTTTATTATCATGCCAGCAGTGTTTACATTAGGAATACCATTTGTAGCAAGCACTGTTTGCAAAAGTGGCTTTTCTACTGGCCACGGTGGGTTAAATGACAATAAACACCAATGCTGAGGTGAATTGAACAGGTGACGTTCGTGCATGGGATGTCTGACAACCAATTATTTCAAAATTAGGCTCAAAATATCGTACTGGGGCTCATTTTTCACTCTTTTAAGCAGAGAGCTCAATGTAGTTGGACTCAGACAATACAGCAAATGGTTTATGAAGCTGATTTGGCCATCACTAGTCCAAGGTCCCCGATTTTTGCTCATATCATTTTTACTTCAGTGATATGTCTGTTTGTAATGTAGGATGAGCATAATGACGTTGGAACTCACACAGAATCGGGATAAGAACAAGAACAAGTGATAAACCTGGCCGGTCAGTGCTGATGTACAGTGCAGAGGATAGACTGAAACCCATTGACATGGAGGAGGTGAGCATAGATGAGAAGAGTACACCTCCAAAGGCCAGTTTTCCTGTCGATGAAGCGGTGTTTGCTGTTTGCTGATAGAGGAGAACGGATGCGATGTTCCAAGAGATCCATCTGCTGCAGCTGATCTCTGCATCTTTTTAAAAGAAGAAATAGGAAACATCAGACAAAAATAAACACCAGTAACAATGAACAAATCTCAGAAGGCCTAAAAAGTGGCAATGTCTAACCTGTTTTGGAGGCTGCAGATTTATTTTTCTGTACATATTTAAAGTATTTGTCTTTAAGTATCTCTGACATGCCCCACATTAGGGAAGTTGCAGTTCGGCCGGATGTTTTTCATTTAGTATGGATTCAGATGATTGAACTAAAAACAACCTGGGACCATTGTATATGCATAATTTTTTAATACAATGTGACCTACAACTTCAAAAGATTTAATATTTTGAAGCCAATCTCTAACGTTAGGATTCTTTTTCTCAGAGTTTTTACTTTTTTCTCAGAATTCTCTGAAATTTATTTCACGTGGCCCAAATCCTCTTCCGTACACAACAGATGATACTTTGCTTGATTTTTTGTTTAAACATTTATGGACCTCCACAAAAAAAAGTTCCCACCAGCCAACTTTTTACTGTTGCCAAGCAACACAAACAATGCAATACTGTTCCTTTGCATCATTTAAATTTGACTAACGGTTTTCAGATACACCTGTGAAGAAGTGTATGGGGGAAGTGCTCAGTAAACTATATATTAAATGTATTTTTATTATTATTGATTTTTAATTTATTTTATTATTTTGTATTAGGGCAGAATTTTGGGGGTGGGGGCTTCTAACCTAAAGCCATTGTTGAGGCCCTACCTGCTGCATAAAATGCTGCTGTAACAACCAGAAAAAAATGTGGTCCCTGGGCTACAGCCTGAGCATAAGGCATGAGTCCAACCTTGTTTGTCGTTATTGTGATTGGGGGCCCATACCTTGTTCCCAGTGCTGCCTGGGACTCTACGCTCATCATAACCCTGCACAGCAGTTTTATTTTTTCCTTAATTATGAAAAAATGTTGTTATTATTATTATTATTATTATTATTATTATTATTACTAATATATGCAGTAAAAGCCTAATTTACATTACCAAAAAACTTGTTTTTACTCTAATACTTTTCAGTCTAGTAGTCAGTATATAATTTTCTCACAGATGCTGTACAGTTGCAACTATTTGATATATACGGCAACATGCAATTTTATTAATGTTAAATACATTTTTTAAATGCACAATGGGCAAAAACAGCCCATTTTGAGCTGGAGGTGATCGTACATACTGCTAAATCAGCTAATTCAATCCACACAACGCGGTATTGATCTGGCTGTCATGGCACAGGCTGAGCGCCGCTAAACTGATCACGAGGACAATGTTTTCTCAGAGAAATGAGTGCTGACAAAAACAAAATGGAGAGCTGCTGTAGCCGGCCGTAGTGCCTTGTTAAACTGGAAAGTTTTGCTGTTGTTTTTCCGCTTTTTTTTGTCTGTACTCCGACATTGTCGATAAATTGCCCTTGAATGGGAATCAACCGTCAATGGAGCATTTGTTGCTGACGCATCTCGATTTCATCAGTAGGTCGATGTTATTTTCGTTTTATAGTGTCCATGTCACGCGCTGTCATGTGCTATCAGGAATGAGCCCATGAACACTGAGGCTTTTGGGTTGTGAACCACATGCCTTTATAATCCCCCAAATGCAAAATGAATAATTGTTGCAGCTCAGATTCCTTCATCGCTAATTTGTTCGCCTAAGTCGGTCCGTGGCTTTTGTGTCATGCCAGATAATTGGCATACAATTATCAGCATGAAAGTGTGAAACAAGGGCTGATTTATTTCAGTGATAATGACTCTCAGCTCTACTGGAGAATGAGCTGCAGAGCCAGAGCCAAATTTGGAGGACATCTCCTTTTCCACTTCCCAGTGTCCTCAGGGTTTCTCACCAACGTTCGACGCTATTAAAAGACAAATAACTAATCTCGACTGTGGTTTTCTCACTGGAAGTTGCATAAAACTGCCAAAAGCCAGCTGTATATCTACAATGCACAGCAAAGCGTCCCAGCAGGAGCATCTGCTCACTTTCAACGAAGGAAATTCCTTCACAAGCATTCTTAACAGGAACATTTTATTGAAGCCCTTGTTGGCTTTTCCCAGCATGCAAGTGGGCCTTGTTTCATTCTGCCTGTTAATTTTTAAATGTAATTTTGCCTGGCTTGCTGCAAGTCCAATAAGATACGTGTTTGATATGCAGTAGCCAAGCAAAACATAAGCAGTATGTCCGAATCCTTAGTATAGATGAAACAGTAACCAAATGGTATGACACGCTACTGTACATTCTGCAAAATTCTGAAGTGTGCAATGCAGAGGAAATGCTGTCTCTGCATCAATCTAAGTATACATAGTTAATTACGTTGACAATGCAACACATTTAAAAAGCATTCAGAATTGCAAGAATATTTTTTATTTTAGTTAGCAACTAGTAAGTAAACAGTTTAACATCATCCAAAAAAAATGTAAAATATCTAACAGTGACAGGAAAAAGATGAAAGATTTGATTAAATAATACAATATTAATTAGTGGCTAGTTGAAAAAGACGACAAATGTCTACGAAGCGTGATGCAACCTTTTTTAAAAAAGTCATCAAACTGGCAACAATGGGCTCTAAAGCCATCGACTCACATATCAGGGGAGAGAAGCACAAGCGTTTTGTCAAAAGTCGGACAACAACTTTCCCCATTCAGTTGTTTGCCAGTCCTGCAAGTACAAACTCTACTGAAAGGCCTTATATGCTTTGGCAGTGTCTCTGGATCCCATGACAAGCGATGCCTTCAGTACATTCTCCTCAACTGACACACTGAAAGCAGAAGTGCTATGGACTTTGCAAACGGTTAGCCGACATCACTCCTGTACGTCCGGTGATGACATTCACACTGTGGTGAGCAATTTGCTAGGACACAGTTAGTTACTGTAGGAAGTTGTGGTCCACATACCCTTCACAGCTCATTCAAGACTGGTTTTGAAGTGTGGATAGTGGAAAAAGTGCTCAAAGCACTACATTTTCTTTTCCACTCTGTACCAGCCAGAAGAGAGGACTTCACAGCTGCAACATCATCCTCAAGATTCCCTCTATCTTTCTGTGGCCATCGGTGGCTCAAAAATTTGCCAGCTGTTGAACGAACATTGGACGTCTGTCACTGGTGAAATATGTAGACTTGGTGAAGTCAAAATAGGTGACTGCATTTGTGAAGCCCGAATAGATCCCATTGTTCTGGCCAAACTACATTTTTTCATGGCCCTATCACAAGCATTTCAACTATTTCTGGCTAAATACCAGACTGGTGTTCCCATGATGCCCTTCCTTTGGAAGGACTTGGCAGATTTGATCTGGGTAAATATTGAGCACCACAGCAATAAATGAACATGAAAACATGCACATGTGAACTTAACTCTAATTTTATTTTCAGAGTCTCCTTCAACACTTCATTATTCATTTCATCACCTAAGCCACTGTTAAAGAGTCAAAAAACAGACCAAAAGCTGTTGCATTTGTTATCACACACAAGTCACATTGGGGGAATGCATTATTTTCATGGATGTCCATGAAAACTAGAACCAATTCAGCAAAAGAAATATATATATTTTTTTTATTCAGCAGCCTCAAAATACCCTAAATCCATTCGAAAACCATGGTAAGTGTGTAAATTTTTAACAAATTTTAATTTTCAAGTGGATTATGTTATGTCATTAGTATACGTCCAGATCAGGTAATATTCAACATGGCAACCATAGTGTGCTCCACTATGCATACTGTTCTTATGCTTACATACAGTATGTACGACATTGTCAGTGATGTAGTAGACTTACTGTATGATGGATTATGGTGGAATTCAGCACTTACTGCTGAAGGATGTGATGTCCCAGTATTTTCACTCATGGATAACCGAGCACATCCGAATGGGGGTGTGGGGCATAAAACTGTCCACTAGGGGCTACCCAGACCCAGGTGCACCCCATCCAACCTCCCCCCCCATCCAACCTCCAGGTTCTGCCATGCATTGCTTTTCCTCCGAAACTTGCTTGAATTAACTGAGCAAAGACGGACCTGTTTGCTGTCGAGACTTAATTATAAAGCCTGAACATTTGTTTCGAAAAATGAAAAGACAACATATTTTCATCAGATTAGTCGCTCTGCCCCGGACTGAGTTGCTCAGAGAAATGCTTCATTGTCTGTAATTACCCTTGATTGGACTGTGGATTGAATTAATCACGCGGTTCTAATTATGTTAAAGCAGATGTGTTGGGGCCTAAGTACAGTTTTAGTCATGTTAAAGAGAATTTGTGTCATGCATCATAAAAGAGCACCAGCAATAGTGAAAACACATGAATCTTTGCTCCTTAATATGAATAATTTGGTGTTATTAGGGGTCAAAGCAACAGAAGTGCTGCACTCCTATTGTTTATTTTTGGCTTTGTCTACAAAACTTAAGGAGGAATCAAGGTAGTAATACATTCAGTTAATGTTTCCAAAATGGTTAATATGAGCATTTTGTTTATATATATATATAAGTTCCTGTGCTTACAGACAAGCTAAAGCTCAACACACAAATTCTGTTTGACTCACTTTAAATAATTTTATTTGCATGTCTGTAGCACGTGGTGCTTGGGCACTGAATCGCACAATTTATGCAGTCAATAGCTTAATCAAACATTTATAATTAGGAACTCAGCTGGAATAAAAAAAGACACACGACGTGCCAAAGGGACATTGTTATAGCCTGTAATCTATTTCTTGCCCATCTGCCAATAACACTGAGTACCAGCAGTAGGTACCAACATGGCTGAATACTGCTCCTTCAAAGGCGGGAGAAATTGCGATGCCGCTCCCAACGTGCAGAAAACCAAACGAATTTCATCAACTCGCATGGAGTCAAGTATTTAATGAGCAGTTTTAACTTCCTGCTGAGCTCTGGGGCTGTTACCTCACACATTGCTACTGTATTGTGCTCTTTAAATGTCAATGATACTGGGTGACTGGAAGAAGATATGACTGTGACCAACCTGAACGTACGTGAATTGCACAAATAATGAACCGTCTCAAGGCTTCTCTCGTTGTTCTCTCCTATCTCCGGCTGATCTGTTTAATTATGTGACAGAATGATTGAATCCTCTCAGCCTGTGTTGACCTACTGCCGACATGCTATGCTAAGTTACCCTGGTCCTAGATGTCTCATCAGACCCACCACCAAATACACCGATAGGGCAGAAAAGTAATAAAGCGCGTTAAGATTTGGGATTTGCGGATAATCGGTAAATAGGAGATTGAAATCTAAGGAAGCCTACTGCTGGTGTATCCTTGACCAAGGTCATCAATCTGACTTGGAACAGTATATAGTGCTGTGTGAAAGTCTGAGGCCACAAATTGTATTTAAATTATGGTGTTTGTGTGATTTGATCTCTGTCAAAATATGTCAATTTAGTCATTTCAAAAGCTTTCCTCAAACGCTGTCCAATACACTAAAGTCATAGCCATGGAGCCATTGGCAGGGACCAAGGTTGTAATTGTAATAGATACTGGAGAGGATATTGTGATCACATTTGAATATTGGGCGGAGAACTTATTTATTTTAATTACGATCGCTAGCACGGCTTGTTGGCTAATCAATACTGCATCAAGTTTATTCACTAATTAAGTTAATTAATTAAGTGAGCTGGTGGTGAAACTTAAATAAATGTAATGGCTGAGGTGCCCCTGAGGAGAGGTTTGGGAACTGAAGCGGTGTTCTTCCAGGCATCCAGCAAAGTATCCGTAATTCTATACAGAAGAGAACAAATTCTTATTTTCTGTTGTATTACACTTTATGTCTATCTATTCTAATCTTTAAATGCTTTTTCTGGGCAAATATATACTTACTGCCCAGATAAACAGCTTTTAACAATTTTCTTTGTCGTCTTTCAGAAGACTTTTGCGCAGCACTTTATAAAGCCAAAAAAAAATCAATGCTTCTTTGGATAAAAGTGTACGAGGTGCATCTTTGTATAGAAGTGCAGGCGAAATGAATAAAGAGCCAACTCAAGCATCCAGACGCTCTTCATATTTGTGCTTATATCTCAACTTTGTTGACTTAAATTTCAAATTGAAAACTGTTTTCAGTCCTCTAGCATTTTACATCAATTAACTAAATTTGTTTTGTGGATCCTGACATTTAAAACCCGATTAACCTTTTGCTTTGCCTGCCAGTACCAAGTGCAAAGAACAGTAAATATCACTCACCCACTTGTCCCATTTCTGTTGATTGTTACTGGGGCTAATGATCACAGTGTGCATGCAAAAGCACAGTTTAGCTATCTATGGCCTCATTATTTAAAACAAACGTGTGTATTTGTGGAGCCAACTTCAAAAAAATGTATAAAACAAGATTTGTTAGCAAAGGTTAATAAATCTCACTGTGTCACTGAAAAGAACAACAATAATAATTAGTTAGCTGTAGATTTCTTCTCCAAGAATGTTACTTATCAAAAAATAAATTCTTTTGCACTTCATTTATGAATGTCATTTACGGCAGGCTTTCAGTGATCAGACATAAAAAAAAAGCATTTTGTACATGGTGCTTTTTCCTTACAGAGAACAGGAGGTTATGGGTTTTCTATGTGCAGTAACATACAGGATATCAGCATGTTCTCATGTCTTGATGATTGACCCCAGGAACCAGCTGCCATAATATCTAAAGCTAAGGGTAATTCTAGGGATTTTATAAACTGGGGAGCACAACAGGCTTGTGGGAGTTTTATTTACACAAAAATGTTTTCTCTGTTCTGAGGGCAGAATGAAAAATGATTGGTTCAGAGAGATAACCAGTTGGATTGTAGACATCTGATTGGATGTTCTGACATCTGAACAAGTTGTTTATCTCTCTGAACCAATCATTTTTCTTTCTGCCTTCAGAACAGAGAGGCCATAATTCATACAGAGGGTTCAACCTCATCATTAGCTAATCATATGTTTTAAATCGGTAAATGACAGGGGGGTGGGGCACTCCGGGAGCCAATTAGCACCTACCCAGGTGAGGTCTGTTAACAATGCAGTGTTCTTGCGATGATACAGAGCTGCCTTCTTTCATACTGTGGCAGGAAGCCAGAGTTGATTTAAATCAAATTCCCTTTAGAACAATACAAGGAGAACTTGGCTGACACCATAAGTGATGCTGGGGGTTTGGGGGGGGGGACTATATGGCTTAAGCTTCCAATGTTTTTAGTGAAGCCTCGCTTGATCTTTTTCTTTACAATCACTGTTACTGTGTTGCATGGCAGTTTCTGGGCTGACAACACCTGGTAACATACCTGGGATCTGAACAACGTTCTGCGGAGTGGACATAGATGAAGGGGGCTTAGATCATTAGGAGCTACACCAGAGGCTTAGAAGTCATGGGCATTTCTAATTCATGGATGCAGAATACCTCTAAAGGCCGCATTTCACTTTCACTTTCACAAGCTAATCACCATTTCTGGATCACAGCCTGTGTGTGAACTAGCATGGCAGAGGAGGACTTGCATTTCAAAAACTACTTTTGATCTGTACTCAGTCCTGACATCACGTCTACACCATTGCTGTGGTTCATTGATTTTTTTCTTTTCTTTTTTTTTTAACTTTCATGTGTTTTCTTGACTTGAAAATATTTTTCAGAATAAGCCAGCATTTTAAAAAGTTACTTTCAACAACAGTAACCCCAGTTTATTTCTTTTTTTTTACCCCTCAAAAGAGGATCTGGGCTTGGATAATGACTCACAATATGACAGTTTAGTCTTAATAAAGCCAGTTTACACGAGTGTGACAGTTTCTTCAGAATAAATGAATTACCTGATATTTTGGGCAAGGGTGTAAGTTTGATTTCAACACTAACAGGGTCCAAATCAGCCCTGAACCCCCCACCCCCCTAAACACACCCACAGTACTTCCACGATAGTTGTAGGGACTCGTCCACACCTAAACCAAGGCCCTTCATGTTGAGGCTTCCTAAAAGGAGAACCTTCTACCGAGTGAGAAGTGCCCTTTTGTCCCCTCTGTGACCTTCACCCCCTCCAGGTGGATGTCATTCTGTTGCATTCTTTTACCGCAATAAATGTTGCAGTATTTTTGTGTTTCTGCAAATTCCTTCCCCATTTTCTGGTCATATCTGTGCATTTAGTGACGTCTCTCCTCCTTTGGTCGCCACATCAGCAAGATTCTGATTATGAAGACTGCTGATTACCACTGGAAGCCTTAAACATTCTTGATGGTTCCATCCTCCCTCTTAGCCCTATTCCAGTGTTCCCCAATCCAGTCCTTGAGGAGCCACAGACGGTCCAAGTTTTTGCAGAAACATGGACTGTCTGGAGGGGAGCTTGGAGGGAGTAAAAACACAGACCTGCTGTAGGTTCCGGAGGACCGGATTGGGAAACACTGCCTTATTCTGTCAAAGTATTTTCTCATTACATTAGAACTTGAACTGGCTCACCCCGTGGGATCATAAATTATTTGTTTTTGACTGCTATGACATGGCAGAATTTATGGAGACATTCATAGAAACGGTGATCTCAACTGAAAAAGCTTGTACTTTGTATAATGTTGCATCAAGGAACGCCAATTCTATGAAACAGATATTGACAACACTCAAAAGATATTAAACTTAACTCACAGATGTGTATAAATGTTTCATCTTGACCGCTTTTTCAACTGTTTCAATGAACTGTGTGTGGCTAGGTCAGTCTACTCATCACTACTTACACTAATTGGAAATAAGCGCAGCCATGGATTTCCCTGCAGGTAAGTTGCCTTACGGACCTGGCACCATGTAAAAGCTAATCAGGAATCCCACTGATCATGCTGTAGTGATGATGACTTTCTTCATTTCTTCACTTGCAAAGCTATTAAAGTCAGAAGTAAGATTTAGACTGTGTTCTCAGCTGCCAGTGGCAGAGGCGAGCATGTCTGCAACATCTACTGTTTGATGTTGCTATATGATGTTTATCTGGAGTAATTTCCTGTTACGCCTAGTGAATAAAAAAGAAAATCTTAATTCTAAGCTTTAAATGATCTATCCATCTATTTTCCGACTGCTTATCCAGTAAGTCACGGGGGTGGTGTGGAGCCAATCACAGGCAGCTTAGGGAACGACGCAGGGGTACAACCTGGATGGAGTCTCAGTCCATCACTGAACACACACATACATATATGAATAAGACCCTTCTCTGATTGTAGTGTCTCTCAGTACCAGTCAAAAGTCCAGACACGCCAAGCCATCTATGAAGGGAAGTGATAAAAAGCCAGATCACATGAACTTGTCACCTGACCTAAGCAGTAGAGATAATATGGGAAGCATTTGTCGAGAACAGGGGTAGCCAATCTTATCCGCAAAGGACCGATGTGTATGCAGGTTTTTGGGATAACCTGTACTGTAGGTAAGCTGTTCAAACCCAGGTGTGAGGACTCTTCAGCCAAGCAGTCCGCTAATTAGTAATCTAATTAGGGAGTTGCAGCGAAATCCCGCGTACTGTACACACCGGCTCTTTGTGGATAAGATTGGCTGATTTCCTTCACTTTCTGGACCAGGGGTAGCCAATGAGAGCTCAGTATAAGTGGGCGCTCCTTCAGGACAGCTGGGAAAGCATCCCAGGAGGCCGCCTCATGAAACTGGCATAGAGGAGACAGAAGGGTCAAACAGTACCTGGGGCCATTGGGGTTAGAGGCCTCACTCAGGAGCCCAATGGTGGGATCACTCTGCTGACAACAGGATTTCAGGGATTTGAGCTGCTCCCCCAACAAATTATTTTTTGTTTAATTCTATTTTGGTTATTGCATAATTTCATATATCTTATTTTATAGTTTTGATGTTTATAATTTATGTAAAATGTATACAACAGTACAAATAAGCTTTTCTATAGTTCAGACTTTTGACTGGCACTGAATGTGGATTGTGAATATTCCGAATGTTCACTGGGTAGGTGTGCTGTGTCCATTTGGCTCGGAGCTGTTTTTTATCTCTCATAAATTCTCTCTCCTGGGGATGTTATTAATATGTTCGGTATTTACAACCAGGCTGGGCCAATGACACATGATTTTATGTGTCTATTAAACGCAGTCAAATATGTCACCCCTCTAAAATGGATGCTTGTATAAAGGACAATTGGGTTTGGATGACACAGCATTTCCATCTGTTCAACTCTGATAACAAGGAGATAATGGCAGTAGGTCCAGAGTCAATTAGATATACGACCTCAGACTTGTGGAAAGCCGGTCCGGCCGCTTTTGGAATTACTATGGAATCTACAGGAAATTACATGGCAGACACAATGACCAAAATATTTGATGTTCACATAAATCGGTTTATGGCTTTTGTAGGGTTGATGGAACACCATGAAAGATACAGATTGGTGAATTCAGGGCGAAATAATATTAACAGTGTCCTGACTACCCTCTCGAGTTTTCTCCTGTATTGTCTTACCAGCATACCATTACAGAAATTCATAAAGAAGTGCAGACTGTTTTTGCTCACCTACCTGTGTTGAATCCATGGCCGTAAATTATGTGCGGACCCGCTGAAATGGGTGGAGACCTCACTGTCCAGTAGAAATCATAACAATGCCTTCTCATACACTCAGAGAGAACCTCTGGAGCTCTGTATTCAAGAAAATGTAAACATGCTGCATCATTACAACTTGACTTGTAAGATGCAATGCTGAGAATGAATCTTGACCATACAGTTCTTGGAGCGATAACCAGTCAAGATAAACTGAGATAGGTTCCAATCCAGTCCATGGATTCAGCCTCCATAATTGAAGACCTTTGCTTCAAACTTTAGAGATATATGCATGCTCTGTGATTTGTAAATTCAATTTCCTTATTGAAAACATGCGTTATTAAATGTCATTTCATTCATAAGATGACTGATAGATTCATAAAGATACTCAGTTGATCCTCAGTGAGATGCTTTATAAAGTGGTCCCTTAATTTGAATTCATACACCAACACTCAAAGTGCATGAACCTCCAGGTCTGAAATCTTGTTTATGTACATCATTATTTGCCTGGTAAGCGGCTCCTTGTATATAAAGCAGTGTGCACAAACATTGGTACCTGCATTAGCTTATTCTCTTATATTTTGTTTTCTTTTCATCTTCACATTTTGGAAGAACTGAAGAAAATTGACAAAAACAACAACAAAATACAACAACAAAAACATTCAGGCTAACTTAATCACTGTCAGCAACCATGCTGATGTCACCATCTCTGTTTTGCAATGAAAGACAATGTTACTCCAGTGCATGACTGAAAAAATATCAAGATGAAAATTACTGCAGTGCTACATGGGAAAATAGTGAGAGGTGAAGACTGTCAGCTTCACACTGGGATTTGTAACTTGGCGGTCCTGCTCCACAATGACTGGTATACAGGTCTGACAGGAGTCTGAGCTCTCAACAGGAAAATTGGGTATGTCAAGGTTTTGAGATTAAACATGGCATGGATGCTGCTCACAGAAGAGTAGCAGGGGTCAAGATTGCGTGCAATCTGCTAATATTATTTAGTCCTTGTTTTTATGCAGTGTGCAAATCTTACAATACACCACATACGTAATTAGCCACTACTTACCGCTCTGCGTTGCAATTAGTTCCAGCCATGTTCGTAATTAATTAGGCTTAAGTTTCAACACGTTTCAGCCAGGAGTTTATCAAAGTAAAAACGAGTATGTTTTTGTTTTCGAATACGGTGGTTACATAAGATTGCATAACCCACTTCATATACTTGCTACTCCGCCTGGGAAGGGCTCAAAAAGAGGGGATAAAATATGATAATATGAAAGAATAATATGAAATATGGTATGATGAGAGCGCAGGGGAGCAAGTACTGGTGCGTTTAATGAACAGAGCTAAGCGTAGTGGCTTCGGAGTACGGGGTTCCGAAGTCCAAAATACAGGTACCCCCATTCCCACGTCTTACTAAGCAACCACCACCACCACCCTGGGAAAATAGTAACTCGTACCCGTTTTTCCTCCTGCACTATCCGAAAATAACCACTCCTTTCTAGCAGTACAAGAGCAAATACGATCCTTTAATCCACGCACCCAACGCCGTGCATATGCCTGATGAAAACAGTAAAAAATCTATTTAATAATTCAGGCGTTCTCCTATATCCGAGATAAAATATTTTATTAATCGGTGTTTTGTGCAACAGTGCATGCTTAATTTTGACACATACACGGCGATTTATAGAGACAATCCGCCTTAGTTCGTTTTTATGTATATTAGATATTAGAATACTGGGTGAAACTAAATGCTCATAATCCAATATCTACCGGTTATTCTATAACATCGTATTCTTTAAATGTCCAAATGAAATATTGTTACTGTTACTGTGGCGACGGTAACGATTTTAAAAAGCCCGTCAGAAATCAAATAGAGCATTGGATTATATGGTTAAAAAACAATTAACATTATAAATAAGCTACAATCGTGTATCAACTCAAGCATTTGTACCGTGCTTTTGTAATGTCTTGCAATGTACGCCATAGGTTTATTTCAGCCCTTTTAATTTTCGTCGGAGGTTAAAAACCACTTGTTAAAACAGTTTACCTCTGAGCGCGTTTCCACATGAGGTTTATCCCGTCTTTAAAACTTGATTCACTGCAAAAACGCGACTTGGTTACTCATGGTTTTAACCATTCGGCATCTTTCAGATTTATCAGAAAATCATACATACCTGTTTATTACCCTAGTTTTCAGCTTTTTGCTGCAGAAATGCGTATTGCCAAACGAGATTTATTCTCCTTTATTCTCCAATTGCCTTTTTGTCCATCGTATGTGCATACTTGTAAGACACATATCTTTTAAAAGATATATACTTCAAAGATTATATAAAACAGGTATGATATGCAGGTAGGCGCTCAGTAGTCAGCCTGCTAATATTTGTAATTTTGCAGATTTAAAATGATTTGAATATAAATGAATTAACCGGAATTAATATTGCAAAAAGCCAAGCGTAGTAATGACCAGCAATGATGACTGTAGCCTATACGGCGAACGGAAGTGGCCCGTAGGAATCGGTCCCTGTTGTAATGCGCACCCACACGGGAGCGCTGCATGCACACCTGTACCAGCCGTAATGTGCCACTGCTTGCTATGTACGTGACATCTAGGACGTTGTCTCAGTATAAGCATTGGCGATTCTACCTTATTTCCTTACACAGTTGATGGCTACTAAGCATCGGCGTCCGTTTTCCCCCAGCGAAGGAATAGCCTACGTTTTGCTATATAATATATCGGAAAATACTGTTTGGAAAATCCTTGGGAAACAGAGCTGTCCATGGTTCCAGTTCCAAGGGGTTGAAAGGAAATCTGTGATTTAATAGACTTAGCCAAACAATTAAGGGGTATTTCCGTGTCGTATTTTCTCGCAAGAAATATCCTTTAATTGTAAAGCTAAGACTATCGTCTTCCTCTTCTTTGTTTTCCTCTGAATCTTCTGTGAAATCGTCTGCTGCCCACCGGACGAGGAAAGAAATACACCAACGTGTATTTTGAAGTTTCCCCCCTGTTTTTTGGTACCATTCCGTAGTTTATACCAGAGTCCTATGACCTTCATTCATCCACTGTGATTCAATTAATTCGTTTATTTACAAAAAATCGAGTCATTTTATGTAGACAAAGTCTTAGAAATAAAATAATGGTAGACTAACACAGCAATTCAGCATAGTAATTTAGGCAGAAAAAGGTGTATATGTCGACTTGACGCTCACAAAGTTCATTGCCTATCATTCCTATCCATAAAATGACAAATTCCGACACAGTCCTACTTCCTTAAAATCTCTTTTTCATAACTATGAGAAATGCGTACAGTTTTGGGCTGAGACATTATTATTTGGACTATTATGATGCTATTATTTTTCTCACCACTCTCCCATTATAACATTTGTTCTTAATCGGCAGCAATTCTGTAAACTGTCCTGTCGCGTGTGCGGTAAAATGCATACATACATGGAAAAGAGCAGCTTCTTAAGTGGTTTAGAAACTAAACCGCCGATCTCCATATCGGTCCACCGAGCAATTGAGGAGTTTCTCAAGAAGACTGACGGCGACACCGGGGAACCCAGTAAAGCTACATTCTTCCAGGTGTTTCGCACGCTGTCTTCCTTTTACTGATTTGATTCCTCTAGATCCACTTGTAGGACCTGGCGTATTTCCACGCGTTGCTTTTTGCGCTGCGCCGCCGTTCCATCCAGCAACTCTTGATGTCGGACACATCTGAGTCGCTTTACGCGCCACCGTTATACTTTCACCTTCATCATTAGCTAACCTATAAATCCGCGATCTGAAAGCCCGATAATCCCTAGGCTCCGCCAAAAGACATTACATGGATTAAAGAAGAATGTTACAAATTTACTGTAAGTTATCCACTTGCGTGCGAGCTTTGCTGGCTCATCACTGTAAGTAATCAGCTTTGAGCGCTACTGTATGTGCGTTTTCATTTTCCCACCATGCGTATTGCTGCATGCCTTTAACCCGGTCCCCAAGAAATCGGTCTCAGCTAAAAAGGCAGAGGCAGCCTCCGGGGTTAGAGCTGACCACCGGCCCCGTGTCTGCCTCCGGCTCGCAGCAGCTCCATCTCTCCGCCGTTTCTCCGGACAGCTCGGTGGTGTAGAGAGGCTCTGCAGTCACGTGGTCGGGGGAAGGGAGAGCGGCCGAGCGAGCGAGCGAGGGAGAGCGTGGGGGGGTGTCCCTCCTCCGCAGTTTGCAGTTTGTTATGTCTCAGGCGCCGTGAGCACCGGAGAGCGCCGGAGCTGGAGCGATCGTCTGATTCTTTTACATGCATCAGAAAAGCCGAGAATCTCCCAACCTTTCCTCGCAACTGTTTCCCTCTCTATATGTCAACGTCTCCCCCCATCATTTGAAAGCGTCTTCATTTTCAATTTTTAAAATTATTTTTATCATTTTTTTTGCACAGTGTCGACTTTTTTGCCTTATAACTGTTCCTCTTTCTACGTTGTTTTATCCTCCTATCTGGATCTAACCCACGGTTGCAGAGAGCGTGGATGAGCAGCTCTGGTTTATATCGGAGATGGAATTCCTAATTGTATGCCTTTCCTTTTGGATTTTGCACTGCAATTCAGTTCGAGGGGACTCCATCATTCACATCGGTAAGGAACCTGGCAAGGGGAGAAACGGAAGAAAAGCAAACATGCGAAACAAGTCACTTAAATAGATTAAATATCACTGCCCGGTCTATTGCAACACGCATTCAAAACCAGTGCAGCGCGAGAGAGAGATACTAAGATGAATAGAAAATAGTAACTAAGAATGCATTGTTCTGAGTGATTTTTACTGCGATAGCCCCTCTTCCATTCACATAAC
This sequence comes from Mormyrus lacerda, assembly GCA_015163995.2. Classification (NCBI taxonomy): domain Eukaryota; kingdom Metazoa; phylum Chordata; class Actinopteri; order Osteoglossiformes; family Mormyridae; genus Mormyrus; species Mormyrus lacerda. The sequence continues at coordinate 12,260,657 of JAABNX020000047.1, read as the reverse complement.
CGCCGATATAGTTGAAAATATGTTTAGCGCGGTTTTAAGGTTTAATGATGATATTCAGACTCTTTGGCTATATTGTTTGAAGCCGGTGCCAGATGACTGGCAAAAATGACTAAGTTCTAGTAAAACAAGGAAAAGTGCACCATCGGCAAACACGGCAGATGCCCTAAGCAACAAAAGAGTAAATCGTTTTTTATTCAAAAGAAAATCAGGAATGAGCGATTTTGTAAAGTAAGCCCTGCATTTGCTTTAGAGGATTCGCTGCCCCCTTCCCTCCCCACCTATAAGCTTGGACTTTGTACCGAACGTGAGCGCAATATTGATAAAGGCTGGCTTATGGCTTGATCAAATGGTAACGGAAGAAATAATTATCCTCACAACATTTAAATGCATTATACGTGTCCTAACGTGCGTCTGAAGAACGCGTGGGTAAAATGACACGGCTTTACCTTATGTGTCTAAATATCTTGTTTCATGTCCCCCCAATCCGATTGAATGAATGGGCTTGGATTAGTCGGCACGGCTGAAGCATGGAAAGGCTGGCAAGAGAATGCATTAAAGTTTCATTGAAGATGCCAGTTTCAACTGTCAGCGGATCCCTATGTAATAAAATAATCTAAAGCGTTTTCAGTATAGGAAGTACAGCTTTGAGTCAAATTCCCCTACTGTAAATCCTTCACAAACTCTAATTTACAACCGCCTCCTCCCATTTTTCCTTCTCTCTGTCATCTCGCTTTCTCCCTCTTACACACGCGTGCTCGCGGGCGCGCACACACGCGCGCACACGCACAAACACACAGACGCGCACACACCTGCGTGCGCAGAACACCACATCGACATACGCGGGCACGTGCATTTTCGGTCGTTTCCCTCGCTTGGCGGGTGCTGTCTCGTGCCTCATGTCCCCCAAGCTGAGGCCGGCTTCCTCTCTCGCCGCATCCCCCTCTCGCATGTCGGCGGCGGCTCCTTTCGATGCTATTAGAGCTGGCTGGACGGAAGGGAACATGTTAAGAGGTGCGAATACTCGGTAGTGGTTTAACATGAGGGTCCAGTTCCCAAACTCAGTCAAGTTTGATTAACCGATGCGGCATCGAGGGGGAATCGCAATTGCGTCAGGCAGAGGTAAATCTATTGAATATGTGTAATTTCATTACCCCCCCCCCCCCCAAAAAAAAAATGTGAATATCAAAATAAACTAGGCCTGTATGTTCCTGTTTTAGATAGCAATTGACTAACATTAGACTTTAGTGTCGGCTTGACAGTCCTTTCCGTTTTGCTGCAGTTAATATCTTGCCGACTATTTCATTCATACAGAGCTCGCGGTAAACTGCTGTGTTGAGACTTACGTAATACCTTACGGTTTTGCTGACCCCCTGCTTAAATGTTTATACCTTTAAGGATTAAGTATAACGCCTACCTATGTAGTCCTTCTAGTATATGCTACTGCTCATTTGCGTTGTTGTTGGGCTTCACCATATGTCACCTTGTCAGAGACTCTTAATTTTAAGTGATATATAAACGGCGAGTTGGTTCTTACTTTACTTTCAGTGCTCTAACCTTATTGGCTCCGAGTAGAAAGGTAGGCTATTTGGATTTATGATAACATCACACACAGGAAAGAACTAATGTCTGTAATTTAACTAATATGCAGAGACCAATTTCAGCAGTGCGGGACTAAAAGTTATATACCCAGCAAATGCAGAAAAACGAATCCACAGCAGAGATCCACGTGCTCTTCCACAATCTTAACGTGCTTAATCAAGCAAGCAGGCCAATTTTATGGGATTTTGGGAAAGCTGATTATGCCATACTGCAGTTCATGTAATGTTTGTGTGCTGCTATTTTTGTCCATGTTAAGTTCGGGTCCCTTTTATAGCGCTTTCCTGTCAGGTGGCTAGTGATGAAATTACAATAACATGGCTCTTACTATACAATGCTAGATTATAATTCAGCAATTGATGCTCTCCGCCGGATGTGGTTTTAGGAGTGACAGATGGCGGTCTAGGACAGGATGCTTAATGACAACATCAGCTGTTCCCATATAACTTGCCAAGACGTGCTTTTAATAAGAAAACACCTGTACAGTTCCGTAGAGAAATATATCGTAACCTACGACTGACTGAGTCGCTGCGACACAAATGGTGATACTATATTTAACTGCTCAGAGGCAGGAGATGTCGCTGAATAGTTTGCGGCGGATGTCAGTTTTACAAGATTAAACAACCTTTTGTATCAAGATGATAGTCTGGAGTATTAAGTCATTGTAACATCCATGGAGGCTTTTATGTTTATATTTAGTGGAACTGAAAGAATTACATTTTCTTTGTCATATCAGACTTGATGACACAATTCTTGTGTTATCTTGCGTTATTTGTTATTTATTGCCTGTCTTGCGGTTCCTCTTGTCACTGTTGTCTCGCGCTTCTATTTACTGTTTTTACTTGCAATACGCTGTTAAAGTCTGCAGGAAACTTGCGAGTGAGCATCTCATTGTGTTAAGTGTACATGGCAACAAATTTGAACCTGAACAAACTTAAGCCTGAACCGTTCTAAAAAGACCAGTCAGTAATTCTTTAACAAAGCCCACATATTCTAAACCTAAAACGCTGGCGTTTTCTTTTTAAATATTATTAAATATGTCAAACAGATTAAAACATTTATTGAATAATAGCTTAAAGAAACGGAGACCGCAGTTGTGGTGCAGTCTTTGTATGTATAGCTTAATACATCCCTTGAACAAAATGTAAATGTCATTTAGTTTAATTGCCGGTGACAAGCTTATTATGAATGTATGGTTTTAATTGCAACTTGTTAATTCAAGAGTTTTATAACGTTAATGAAAAGGGGGCTTCTGTCGCTCAAGAAAAACATTTTTTCTCTTAAAATGAAGTGTCATGGAGCTGAGAGTCTGGGCATGAATATTACTAGGCAACAACCTAAGCAAACGGACCTGGAAGTTCGCGGAGAATAACCAGATCCCCCCTCCCCCCATACTTAATTTTGTTGCGTCTTTTTGTTCCTAAAACGTAGATAAACGAATTTCAGGACTAATGGGAAAAGCTGCGGTTTTTCACGAGTCAAACTCCACAGAGTCAATCGGGGAAAGTCGGGGGAAAATCGGTTTGCGGGGGGATGTGCCGATTTTAGAAAGCCGCTGACCATCCAAGTCCAGTAATTGGACGGCGAGCTCAAACACTGTGGATCCAATCTGTTCTCACTGGCAAATAAAATGAACAGATGTGACATTCTCATTTCTGCTAAATAAGGTGAACATACCCCTGTATACATCCACGGAATTCTAGTTTTCCATCAATTTGTCCTATTTACCACACGTGACCCACTGAAAGCCGTGCCTTTTGGTAAGAATTAAGGTATGAATTGTTTACTACTAGAGCTAACGGTGCTTGTCATTTATAACAGCAGTGGGACTAGCAATATTACGACGTATTATCTAGCAACTAAAGATATACTGACCCTGAATTGTGCATATTCAAAAAATAAGAGCTACTCCTCGAAGACTAGGTGAATATCCTAAAAAAGAGAACTCCGGTCACTTATCGTAGTCCATGATAAAGAACGGTTGGAAAGAAATAGGCTGAATAGGCTAAATGATATGTCTCCAACGAGCAAGCATACAATATTTTGACATACAGTATATTGTTAAAGATGAAATTGTATATAGATAAGCCCATTTTCCAAGTACAATAAGCATATTAAATCAGTATGTCGGTAAAGCCAGCTTCCATTTAGCAGACTACTTGATGAATACTGTCAAATAACTTGGCACGGACAAAATGTTTCATCGGCTAGTAGTTAAAAATGTTTAACACATCTCTGATATTCCTTATCTATTAAAATGTACTTTCTTAGCCATGTGCGAAATGTGTGATCATTACCACGGTACCGTTGGAAACGACATGCAAACAAACAATAACTTTTCCAACAGGTGCCATATTCGAGGAAAACGCGGTGAGAGACGATGAGGTTTTCCAGTTGGCCATCTCAGATCTTAGTCTCAACGACGACATTTTGCAGAGTGAGAAAATCACCCACTCCATAAAACTTATCGAGCCCAACAATCCATTTCAAGCAGTGCAAGAAGGTAAGCTTACTCTGGTCTTATGTTTTTGGACAATTCAGACTGTGTACTTGATTTTAAAGGCAATGTTGGTTGATAGTCTGATATTGGTTGATAGTGGGCAGTGCTGGCTTGATGGTTAGGAAAGCACACTTGCAGGTTCGAATCCCCCACCAGCAAGTCACCACTGAGGTACCCTGAGCAAGGTACCGTCCCCAAACACTGCTCTCCGGGCGCGGAATTAGCTGCCCCCTGCTATGTCACGAAAGTCACATATGGGTTAAATGCAGAGGACACATTTCGTTGTTGCGCACTGTGTGCTGTGCTGTGTTAACAATGACCACTGATCACCAAATTTATTATTATTGTCTTTTATTGGGTTCCCAAATGCACGTTTAAAGATGCATTGTAAACCCATTTTAATGCAGCTTCTTTTTCAAAAATCGTTCAATCTCCCTGCAACTGCAAATAGCAGTAATGATGACAGGTGCGGCTTTGGATATTGAGCTGCTTATATTGGACATGGTCGGTAACACAAGGTGTGATAGCGCTTGGGGTTTTTCTGCGACGGGAGGAGCAGAAGGGGAAGGGGGGATACTGTGTGCTCTTCGCTCCTCTGCCAAAACAACCGTGTCTTCTGTGGAAAGAAAGCTAGGTGGAAGTGTTGAGTCAAGCTGGATCGCACAATACCTATTTTATTCAGGCCTAATTGCCGCTGAAGGTGCAGGAAGATCAGTTTCGCGACCGTTAACGCTTTAAAGCAAAACACGGGAGTAGTTTTGCCCCCATGCTGACTTATTTTCAATAGCATTTTTAAACAGTAATCATGCATTTCATGGTAAATTGCTAACATTTTTTTACTGTATGTCAACACACAGCTTGACTCGGAACGGCTTGTCATTCAAGCCCGTGGCGACGTTTAGGGTTTTTATAGCCGGTGAACATGCTACCTCTTTGTAAGGGAGGCAAACCACATGGACGGTGAATGACCGCCGTAACGAGGGACACCTGCACGGAAAGCTGGTTTGGACGACTGTCACAGTTGTAATGGTGCCACACAAATGCTATCATCCGGTTCATGAGACCGGGGGGGGGTTCCACCAGAACTTATCTGAACTCGTCTCCAGTGAACAAAGTAAGGACACTAACATTGCTACAGTATTCTTATATACAACGTCATTTTGATCAGTTAGTTGGTTATAGACGCACTGAACAATCGTAGTCTTGTCAGGTAAGTTCGTGAGGCTTTGTTCGTGAGCTACTGTCCATTACATTTAGCTGTTTGCTTTGAGTTTCTCCCTTTGCTATGTAAAGGCCCCTATTCAACCATTACCTTCCTATCTTTTGGACGCTTTTTGGTCGATGTTACCGTGACGGTAATAACACTCCAGTCCCTTAAACATGATTTTTGTAAGTGCGCAGAACAACTTGGTGAAATATTCATGCTATTTTAAACTCTACTGCTGCCTTTTATCGTATTCTAAATACAAATTTCCTTTTACTTTTCATCGATCGTCCCAAACATGACGATGGGATGTTGAACTGAGGGCATCTGCAGGAAAATCGTTGCGCATTACGCCATCAGGCCGGAGATTACGGCTTGCATATTGCTCGGATAGTGTTCTAGCACCGATGGTGCCCGCAGAATAGAGATAGAGGGACACAGACCAGAAAGACCCTTCCCGGTTTGCCTGTGTTATTTTTAACTAGAGGGAGACTGGACTTCCGTACCGCAGTGGCTGGGATTATCCTGTGCTGCCAATCACAGACAGGTTTAGCCCACTTCCTATAGCGTTAAACCAGGCAATGATTGACAGTGCACGATAACTTCAAAACAAAAAAGATCCCTTTTCTTTGAATTTCTTTAGCTCCCACCTGAAGGCTGATATCGATCCCACTGGATGCACATTTTTTAGACCTTCAACACGACTCAAAAATGAAAGATTATATATAGCAAAAATGTGATATATGGGATATCTACGTTTTTGACGCGCACGATTTGTTGCAGTTCACGTAAGTCTTTTACAGAAGGTTTTTTTTATCGGTTTACAGAAACTCACAAAGTGGAAATAAATGACACAATAACATGGTATGTATATTTGTGATAGAGTAAATATAGGCTACGTATTGCAGTCTGTTAGAGTTTATTAAACCTCTGTCTTAGTGGAGTAGCCTATTAGTTTTCTGCTGTGTAAACAATTTTACATTTGTTTATGAGACCGCCTTATCTGAAATAATTTTCCATAAATGCATATGGGCCTTTTTAAAATGTAAGATATTTTTATTTCATTTATAATGTTCAGAATATGCACCTTATTCAAACATCATCCTAAAGCCATTTCTGAGCTAAGAAATTATTGCATCATTTAACTCCTAAACTGCCCGATTACTCAATAATATGCAAAATCCCTACATTTGTACCATTGTCACTGTGGCTGTACCCTCAAGGGTCTGCCAATTGTCCCTTTAGCTGTAGGTGGTTGTACCTTTTCAGATATAGAAATTGACTCTGCGGAACATTTCTATACCATGGATGGTACATTAATGCTGTTTGTACCTTTGAGATGTTTCTCAGAGTCCATTTCTGTACCTTAGAAGGTACAATTACAAGGGTACAGCTCCACTGACAAGCAAAGGTACAAATTTTTACCCTTTTTTCTGAGAGTGTACTTACCATTCGTACATATACTTCGTAACCAAATAACATCAGGCATGAATCTTTTCCAATGCTATTCTGTGTTCCTTCCCTTTTATTAGAAGCAGCGAGATCTCTGGTCTCATTCAACCCGAGATTTGATAAGACAGTAGGATCGATATGCCTCTGCCGGCCTTCTCAGTGGGCCTGGCTGGCTCGCCTCCTCTCCAGAATGACCTTTACCTTGCTCTTTTGTTGCCATCCAGCCCACGGTGACTGTTCCAGCTCACACTGCTGGATAGAGCAGGGGATTGTGGGTACTGAGGGTGGGGCAGGAATCAGACGCTGTTTCCTTCTGTCCGGAGAGCTATCCCAGCTTTTCCTGTATTCGGTGGTGACCATAGACCCATATGGGAAGCTATTGTGCGGAATCACTGGCCAGGATGTGAACACACAGCATCTGGTTATTTCATGCCTCCCTTGTGTGTGTTGCTCACAGGAGAAATATTACATGGGATTTGCAGCCTTGCATTGCATCACTGTGAGGTATGGATTCATACTTGACAACTCCCCTCCATCCATCCAATGCCCCCCCAGTAATCAATAGATCCAGCGGGGTAAGGCATGCACTTGCAGTTGAGGATACCCACAGGAAGCCAAGTGGGGAGAGGCATTAGAAGTCATGCCCCCTACCAACCCTCACTGTTTGCTGATGTGGGGAGGTTGGAAAAACTTAATAATAGATGATTCAGATTTCTTTCTAAAGCACGGATTTGAAGCTTTGTGTAGAAATGAAGTAACCTTTTATTTGCCACTGCGCAAGAACAGGTACATTGGGAAGCTTCTTTTCACATATCCCATAATGCTCTCCTTTGAGACACATACATATATATTGTTGAAAGCCATGTTTGGGGTCCGAGCGCAGGGTCAGCTATTTAATTGGTGCCGCTGGGCCTTTTCCGGGGGTCAGGGCCTTGCCCTAGGGCCCTACAGAGATGCGACTGTTCTGCTGAGACTCACACTGGTGATCACAGGCCTAACTTGCTGATTTCGGATCACAGGCCCAACTTGCTGATTTCCTAACTCGCTGAACCACACAAGTGTTGATGCTCACTTGGGGACAACTGATTGCAGAAAACTTACCCTACGACATGTGTGAAGAAGCTGACGTGCATGGAATTAGCCTGCACAAACACAATGCCAGACCAAAGTGGTTAAGATTTGAACCCAGAATCCTTGAACTGTAGGGTAACAGTGGTGCCCCCAGCTGGAGAATGAGAAAATTGCACGGTGCTTGGTGACTTAGAGTCACGACTACTGAAGATGGAGGGCTGTCACCATGGTGCAGGGCTGTACAGAGACTTACAGGACCAGGAGCTCAGAGGTTATAAAGGGGCACTTAGTAACTGTAAAGCACAAAAGTTAATATTAATCAGTTTGAGCAAAACGAGCCGGTGTCCACACACCTCCTGCCCCTCCCACTCCTTCTGCACATACCTGCCATGGTGTGACCTCTGACCTTCAAGCAGAAACGTTCTCTTGCTTTCTGTGTCATCCTCTCATCTGGGGGGGGAATCTTACCCTCAAAGGGTATGCAGGTTTTTGGGATAACCTTTAGGTCGGCTATTAAAGCCCGGGTGTGAGGACTCTTCAGCCAATCAGTCCTATAATTAGGAAACTAACTGGGGAGTTGCAGCGAAAACCCGCCACACACAGCGGCCCTTTCTGGATAAGATTGGCCACCCCTGCTCTAATGGAAGAGCCACTGCAGTCTGTCCCCATTCTAGCCACTACCTCTCTTTAATCGTGGAAAAATGATAATGTACGAGTTTCATCTGTACAATATCAACATTTCCTGTCCTTGTGACCTTGCAGTTCATGCGTGATCTATTTTTAGGGGTATTCTGCTGGATGTTAATGTTTCTTAATCACGAATGGGGTATTTGAATAAAAGATAAATGTGGGCTTAATTACCCGAGCATTAGTGTAAAGAAGGCCATTTGACTGGGCTCGTCACAGACGCCTGACCTTAAGCCAATCTGAAATAAATTGTCAGATTTTCCCAAACCATTATTAAGGTTCTGTAATGCGTGCATCACAGAGCCTAATTTTGGGTGCCCTTTATCAGAACACCATAAAATGCACATAAAGGACCTTGGGGAAAATGTGTAGGTAATCCCAGTCGTTGATTGTACCACATTGTGATTACAGGAAAATTCATGGTACTCAGCAAGGTATAATTGTTCCAATAAACAATTAACCACATACATGAAGAAAACAATCATTTAAATAACTGTATGCATAAGATTCTGTGGATAAGTACCTCTGTTAGGTCATTAAATGCTGTACCTATTTTGTGTAATTCATATTATACCTTCTGAATAGGCAGAAAAAAATATTATCCGTGTTCCTGGCTTTACGAGTTAATTTCATCTGCACCCTGACTATAGTAATTTTATCGATGTCATCTTTTCTCTTCCCTGCTGCCCGTCTCTTACTTATCTTTGCAAATTGTTTAATGTAATTTTTTTTCTCTCTTGTTTAAAGAGATGTAAGGGTATGGAGCAGGTCCTGTGCTCATTCAAAACCTTCAGAGAGTCGTTTTGAATTAGTGCCGATGTATATTTCACCATCTATTAAGGGCCACCAGGAGCGGTATTATGTGTGGGTGTCATGACTTTTTTTTTCCCTTCCTGTCTCCCTGCTCACATAAAAACCCTTTGGATGGAAATGTCAAGACTGAAAAGAGCAGAAGGTGTATGTAAATTAGAGAGTTCAGGTACCTCTACTCCAGGTGTCTCCAACTCCGGTCCTGGAGAGCTACGATCCAGTATTATTTTCTATCCTACCTGGCTTCTAATGAGCCACACCTGTTTTTGGGTAAATACCAGGAGCAGGTGTGGCTCATCAGAAGCCAGGTAGGATAGAAAGCCTACTGGATAGTAGCTCTCCAGGACCGGAGTTAGAGACCCCTGCTCTACTCCATCCTGCAGTCCAAAGAAATGCGATTTGGAGAACTGGCATCTCTAATTTACTCATAGTGTGAGATGTGTGAATGTGTCTTTTGGGATAGAGTGGCATTCTGTGCGGGGTGTCCCTTGTGCCCTGTGCTGTCTGAGATAAGCTCCAGGCTCTCTGTGATCCTGTACAGAATAAATGGTTGGGAGATGCGTGGATAGATGGATTTCAGTGAGTGGTTTTTACTAAATGTTGCCTTAAAGCAATGGTACTGGGACACTTACTGGGACTAGACTAGTGACTAGCCCTGAAATTGGAAGCCCAGTTGTAGCTGTTGGAAAACTAACCAAGCCGAGACATGTCTTAAAAATATATCGAGTTTGCCTACTATTTATTCAGAGAGAAAGGTGAGTAACTGAGTTATAAATAGCAAACAATAGGTACCAGTATTTCAGAATAACATAGGATGGACAGAGGAGGTACTGGGAGTCAAGTTAGGGAAACACAGTTCCAGTCAGTTGGCTGGTGAACAATAGGCTGACGTACCACACTGAGTCGCTGCTTGTAGCATAGTGGCTGACGTTTATGGGTATAAGTGTAGGCATCCATCAGAGCAGAATACTGCTGATAAAATTCAGCTTACACTATTACTCGAATGGCTGGGAGCTCACTTCCGAATCCTGCAAGGGGTTTTCAAGAAAATGCTAAAATTGGATGGTATCTCATTCTTCGCTATAACGACTCAGAACTGTTTTTTTTTTTTTTTTATCGCAACTGAAGTGGAGATCCGAGGGTAACAGAATTCTGACATTGATGTGTCTCTGGTGTTGACATGAGTGCTATCGGAGGTGCAGCCTCAGATGTGGTGCTGCTTTTGCCAATGTTTTGCTGGCCCGCACTGGCAATTCGCTTCAAATTTCAGGAGATAGGAGAAGCATTAATCACGCAGGGGCCCTGCATTGAGTCTCAGCACTGGCACAGAATTAAAAGGAAGATTCTCAGCTCATGTGGCAAATATAACCATCTAGGAAGAGCGAGTCCAGGTCTGTATGCAGACGATAAACTGCCTTGGGCCTCGCGCTTGTTTTTTAGTTTGTTGTTTAACCTCCTCCCCCTTGCTTTGGGCCCAGCACTGTGGACGGGCTGTCCGTTCGTATGCCGCTCACACAGCGGATGCTGATTAGAAGGCACCCCACCTTTAGAATCACGTTTTCTAGATTTGCCCCACAGGGAGGTACAATGCATGGAAGATGGGTTATCAGTTATTTGGATCAAGCAGCCTTTGCACAGCCGCTAATGAAATGCCTGCAGAGGTGTACGAGCGAGCGTGGCAATGCTTCCAGTTCCCTCCACTCCCTGGCTGCTTCACAAGCGGCCTTGCCACCTCAGGACCCCCCCCCACCTTTAGCCAACATCAGGATTCGACCGGCTGGCTGACCCACCGGAGCCTATCCACACGTTTCTGCTATAGTGAAGCGACGGGCGGCAGACTCATCGTCACACTCACACACCTCCAGAACTGCCTTGGAGACTCGTGTCCCTCTAGCCTTTACTGGGGGAGAGGGGGCTGTCAGTTGGCTATGAGGTAGCAGCCTGACAGCCTCGGATATCAAGGGGCTCTAACCTATTGAGATAACGACTTGCTGAATGGCCAGGCAGTGTCGAGAAGTGTGAGAAAAGCCAGGAAGGGGAGTTCAGGCATCACTGGGGAGATCTGCGTTTATTGACTGCTGTTCTCCACTGCTCCCAGCTCCTCCTCATCCTACTAAAGCGTTCGGTGCAGAGGATGGACTCCTGGGTTCTCTCTTCTGCCCGGCAGTTCCCTTCTCCAGACCAAGGGGCAAGATTGCAAAGACTGTGCTTGTGGTCTGGGCAAGACGGGGCTTGCTAACTTGCCTCGCAAGAACTTGGGGTGCAATGATTCATGGGATTGGTCTTGTTCGACGAGGATGCAAGTTGTGTATCTTTGATATCTGGGGCGGAGCAAGACCAACATTTGGGGATTTTTACCATCCTCTGTACTTCTGTTCTCAGTATTGGAACTGGTCTTTGGCAGTGGAAGGTGACATAAAATGGGTACGCAAGAAGAAAAGTACAGTCAAATTACGCATACCGAGATTCAGTACAAGTTAGGGGAACATGTTGCGTTTCCACACGCTTGCATTGCCAAAGGTGTGTCATTGATGTCATGCCTTTTTCGTCCTTTCCCTCGTGATATTAAATCCATCACATAAAAATTTCCCCGCATCATAAAATTACGTACAAAAGGACATTGAGTCGCTTCTTCAATGACAGTTACCATAAGAGGACAAATATGGCCCTGCCTTACATGCTGGCATTAGGACACAAAAATGTTTTCTGTTGTTATGTGCCAACCTTACTTGATAATTATCTGACAGGCCCTGACATTTTGGTTCATTATTTGTCAGTGGCCAGTCTGAAACCTGCACAGCTGTAATCAGCAAAGTGGGGTCATACCGGGGTTTAAATATCCAATCTCATTTTCACACTTTCTGTAATTAAGCAGAAAAGTCGTAGCCTCATTAATTCTGCATCTAAAATAAGACACTTCTATTTTATTAAACTTATTATAGTGCCTGTAAAAATTCACCGTGTCACAGTTAATTAAGGGAGCACACGGTGAGTCTCCTCAGCCCCCACCCGAAAAAGCATCACTTAGGACCTGGGTGGCTGTGGAAGACCGGAGATCGAAAGGGGCCTGTGATCAGGAAGAAGTATCTGGAGAATCAGGATATGCTACGCTTGTTTTATTGGGGTATGCAGTGTGGCCTCACCTGTAGATAAAATCTTGGTTTTGACAGATCTTGTATTTACATGGTATCAATGTCTGTGGAAGAGTTTGGCAAGGAAGGTATAGATGACTGAAGTGTGTGAAGATGTCCCCTCTTCATCACCCCCAGCTTCCTCACTCCAAAAACATCATTTAAGGGGAGCCAGGAGGCATCTCGCCAGGCGCATGGCTCAGAAGACGCCCATCTTCTGTCGTAACGACTTGTTGTTTTTCAGTGACCTTTATACTAACGAAACCATTTAACTGCAGGCTTTGGAGGTTACCAGCGATAATCCTGCATTCTGGACCAGACAGAAAAATGCTTCCCAAATTCTCCTTAAGCAGAAATTCTGAGAAAAAGGCTCATCAGATATTTTTGGTCTTGTAGACTGAACAAGATGGCAGAATATACTCAACAGGTATTCTGTAGCACTTAAAGGCTTTGCCAGGAGCCTGTTTGGGAAGGATGAACTTGAAATTTGATAAATGCGTGTTGGCAGTTTAGTGTTTGATGAGATTAGCCGGGCTAAGGCTGCCATGATTTTGTTTAGGGTAATTTCCTATTTTTTTTTTCAGGAAGAGGTGCGTCTTCCAGAGAATGATGTTATAGTCGTCATTTCAGACATCCGTACTTCTCTTCCGTGGGCCGCGAGGGGAGCAGGTGATTGAGCGCTGAACTCGGCTCGTGTGATTTCATTTAACCCCAACTGATCAAATTTTCTTTGACTGGAAATAACAACAATGCTCAAATTAGATGCAGAGGGAATCAATCATGCTCACCAATAAGAGTGAATTAACCACAGTAAGGATTAAAAAGCACATTTTTAATTCCAGCAGGAAAATCAGGCAGTATGGTGCTTTCAGACCTGGTCGTGGTTTGGGCCTAACATTGTACATTTTCCCCATATTTATTTTAGGTGGCTTTTCAGCTTCAGCTCCCATCTCTCAACCAAGATTGAACTGGTGACACTGAACTGTACTCTGAATTCCCCACGATTGATTTTGTGTCCGGTCAAAGCTGTACCCTGTCTTATACCATACGGCTCCCGGGACAGGTTCCAAATCATCATGGCTCTAAATGGATAATTGCTACCAAAACACAGATAGGTTCTTCCCTGACAGGATGTGCTTCGTCATAAAGGACTCCATCCATGGTGCAGAACATGCACCTTGTGCAACTATATATGCGGGGATCTTGCGAGAACCTTCTGCTACTCCTCCTGCAGTTGCATTTCTTGCAGTGCAGGGCAATTGTTAATCAAAGCTATACATCAATCTGACTCGTCTCATAGGTCACTGACCACAGATGACAACAGGTATAATACTTTTGACACTTACGTGGAAAACTGGGAATCAAAGAGTAACTTCTATTTATCTGATTCAGTCTATGTAATGTGGACCTGCTGATTTCCTGGCTGAACCGTTTGCAAAGCTATCATTCCAAAGGGCATGATCTACCTATTTTGGCTTGTGGCTAAAGTCCCTTTTTCCATGGAACTTGTCATAGGCTTGCATGTTTTCTAACTGTTCTTATTTGGCGCATCAAGGTGTGGGGAACCTACTGTCAGGGTCAGCTCCTGTTCCACTCTGTGTCCCTTCCCCGTTTGGCCAACAGGTGTTGCTGGTCATCCCGTCCTTTGTGTTGTCAGTCTTTGTGTTTTCCCTTTCTCACTGTTGGCTGCATGGCTCAACTCATTGCGCATGCGGTTATCTGTGAACTCCTCTGTTGTGTGTTTGAATCCCGCCCCTTCTGTTTTTGTATTTTGTTTCCTAGTGTCGGGTGATTTTTGTATTCAGTTTTGGTTTCTTGTTTTGAGACTTAGATCGGTTTTGTTACCCCCGGTGTTACATTCTGTTTTTCCCTGTTTCTTGGCTAGTTCTTAGTTTGTCTGTGTAGTTCCTTTGAGTTAATTAGTTTCACCAGTGACCTGTTTTCCCAAACCTTGTTAATTAATCTCACCTGCCTCTTGTTAGTCTTGTTACCCCCTACCTCTGTTTAGTTTGCAAGTGGTTCGTTGATTGTGATTGTTGAATGTCTGTGAAGTCTGTATGCTTACCTGCCCCGTTTTTGCAATTAGTCTTTGTTTATCTCCATTTACTTTTGACCCCTCGTGGTCCTTTGTTTTTTAGTTCATTTAATAAACCCTTCTGTTGTCCTATGAAGCTGCCAGTGGGTCATCCACCATTTCTGCCTGCATCATGCCTCGGCCTAACGCCAAATCCGTTCGACTTCATGACACCTACGTCTTCATACGGATTCACCTTTTTTGATGTTGGCGCTATTGCTGTGGCTCCTGACTGTTGAGAGTCGGCACCTCATTGCCGTCTACTTCTGACTCTCCAGGTCTGATGCCACCTCTCCCTGTAACCTCCTGAGTGCTGGGCCCCTGGAAACATATTGAATAAAATAATATGTTCCTGCCGCTGCCTCTCCACGGAGTCTCACTAAAGCTCCCTTTCTCCCTTTGCACTCGCTTATGACTGTGCTGTGAATCAGACCAGATCATCATTTCAGAAGAGTGCTGCCCTGAGGTCTCCCTGCGTTGCAGAGCTTCTCCAGCCCCACAAGGAATGCAAGAAGGTCAAGAACTTGCATCCCCAAACCTAATCGCTTTATTTTTGACAGTCAGAAAGTGCTTATGTAACCAGCCGTGGTAACTAGGCCACTTATCTTCAGTCATTCTCTGGGTAAGGAAGGTCTGCACAGCTCCAGGTGCTAACCTCCTGCTTGGACCAAATAGGAAGCTCATACTTCAGCAGCCTCAGTTACCACGCGAGTCACAAGGGCCCTTCGCTTGTCGTTATGACATTAAGATGAGCCCTGCATCCCCTTGTGGCCTTACCCTTAGCCGTGTTACATTTATTTTATTTTTTAGCATTTATATCTTGCCTCAGCGGTGTCCCCAACCACTGGCAGAAAGGCAGTTCCCTCGGCATCACCGCTACAACATCTCTTTGTGACTTCTGATTGGTGATACCACACCTCTGTGCTGGGGGCGCCGGCACCTGCTTTGTCCCCCGATCTCCTCCAGGGCCTTGCCGGTGTCACCCTTTATCCCCCCGGAGAGCTGACCTCAGAGGATCTGCTCCGATTCTCCTGCCCGTGTTTTATCTGGGTCTACTTTTACTCGAGCTCCCTGTCCCAGCGCTGTGTCAGGCTACTGAGGCACAGCGTGTGCAAAGTGTGCCTGCTTGCTGTTCATAAATGACAGCGGCATCAGAGCCTAGCAGCTTGTATGACAGTCATCCAGAAGGTGCTCATGGTTTGTTTGCTGCCTTCCCTGGCTATACCTGGTTATACCTGTCGGTACTGGAATTTTTTACCCTTTATGAGTGTCTTTTGCATTAATTTTGCATCCCCCCATGTTTCAGTGGAGACCAAACACAGGCTGTTTGTTATGTCCTGGAATCGCCCGCAGGCTATACTTTGGGTCTCCAGTGGGGCATACTGCCGTTTGCCTCCTGGGAGTCTCATTAACGTGACCGCCGCCAGCTCCAATAGACTCACGGGGCTCCTGCATGTTTTCCAGTTTTTCAGTTCTGCTGTGGAATCTCCACCAATAGCTGGAGGTGTGTTTCTCATGTGCCTGTCGGCGATATATGTAGTACATGTGACGGTATTGCTCAGATGTTAACTTCTGCTGCCTCCATTGCTAAGTGCGTGTACCCACAATGCATTGGGACTCTTCTTGTTCACTCTATATTGCACGGTCAGACATTTTCAAATGCTGCCCTGTATTTTTTGTTTGTGCCTGTAACCCTACTGAGGGTTTGTTTTTATCACCTGTGGCTGTGGTTACAGGTGGCATGTGGGTTCAAAACCCACCACACTTTGATCCTCTGGCTTCTTCCTGCAATGGGAAGATGTGCAGACCAAGTTTCAGGTTTTTCTTTGGTTCATACGCAGTCATACAGTATATCACTGTGCAGTGAGATGCCTTTTCACCTGCTTGCTGTATTATGTTTGTCGAAATTAGGTTGACCACTTAATCCATGTCAGCAGGGACACTATGAGCTACTTTGGGTTTTACAAACTGCTTTAAAACTCAGTCTCCCATGTTCGGCTGAATTGTTTGGTTAGTCTTGTACTTTTAATACGTTTCTTTGATTGAAAGACTCATCCAGCTGTTTCACATTAACATTAGTGACACATGCATGATTATAGGAGACTGACCAGTCCGCACACAGCAAGAACTCAGTACTTAAGTGAAATCCAGGTTCTTCTAATTGAAATGGTTGAAATAGTAGTTTACAAACCTGGTCCTAGCTCATACTGTCCCTCCTGATATGGATAAGGTGGTATCCCTAGTCGAAATTCACTGCTCAGCTAAAAAATTTGTCATGGCATTGTTTCTACAAGCTTATGCAACATCTCACCCTTTATTTTCCTTCAGATTTGCATAATTTTTTCACCGCGATCCTGTATTGACAAGTGAATGGAACCTCCATAAAGCCTCCTTCAGCACATCCCAAAGACCTTCAATGAGGTTAAGGTCACAACTCTGTAGTGACCAAGTCATACGTGAAAATGATTCCTCATGCTCCCTGAACCACTCTTTTGAACAAAATGAATATTGCCATTCTATACTCATGCCAACAGAGAAGAAAAAAATTCATTGATGACGGGTGAAGGTGTAACTTGGCCATTCAGTAGATTCAGGTACTCAGCTGACTTTGCCTTATTGCTGCATAACGTTGCTGAGCTGTAATAATGATCTAGTCATTGGCCCCTAAGTATTTGCTGATATAAATTCAAATGGCAACATTGCTTTGCTTTTGTCTTTGTATCAGCAAGAGTAAAATTATAATAAACATAAGAATGAAATTAAAGATAAAGTTACTGTAAAATAGAAAATAGGAGCATATCAACAACTGAATAACTGTTAAAGATGTTCAGTGATGGGGGTCGGTAAAAGTGTGTAAAGTGACCATTTAGCGATGGTCACCCTCGTGCGGAATGCATATGGTCTATAGCTGGGCTGCCCAACTCCAGTCCTGGGGGGCCAGAGCCCTGCACATTTTTGGGTTTCCCCTCATTTAACACACCTGGTTCAACTCCTTGTGCTAATTACCACACAGCTCTTGAGCTGAATCATTTATGGTGGAACAGGGAAAAAACTAAGCTACACAGGGCTGGAGTTGGGTATCCCTGGCCTAAAGGAAGAAGCATCCAGGCTTCTCTAAATGGCATCTCTAAATTGCATGTAGTGTGTGTGTGCGTGTGTGTGTGCCCAGTGACTGGCCAGGCTGTACCTCTGTCTGAAGCCCTACGCTGCCTGGGGTAGGTACCTGCCACCAGGATAAACACTGTGAAGATAGATGATCTTTGATTCAGTATGAAACATGTGAGCTTCCTCTGCCGTGCTGTTACCTTTGCATTTTTCATGCGGTTGCCTCTTTTCTGCATTATAATGCTTTATATTTATGTTGTTCCATCATGCTAATAAAGGCAGGAACGAACAGGGTTATTTGTCGGGAAATCTGTGCAACTGCAGTGGTTCCAGGGCAGAGTGCAGAATACAATTTATTCCCTGCCAGCTGCCCCCCCTTGGCAGCTGAGAATTTGATCAGAGGAAGACAATGGTAAATAAAATTCACTGTGCGTAAGTCCCACTCAAGAAAACACACAAGGCGAGTAAATAAGGACCCAGAATGCTGTCTCATATATTTTGAGCAGGGGGCTGACTGTGCATTCATCTCACCCGAGATTAAAAGGCTTGGTTTTTAATGTTTGAAGGCAGTTTATGAGCAAAATAAAGGACAGAAAACACCCCCCTGACTTTCTGTCGGTAGCTGGACAGTAGATCCAAAAAGTTCTGTGAATATTGTCTAAAGATGACTATTGTTTTGAAAACAAATATTCTTCATTATTGGATGCATGGTCTGACGATTAAACAGTGTAACTGAGACTGGACTCTCTTACTACAGGAGAGGGTAGTCATCACTGTAGTCTCGCAGGCTTTCCCGTCACTGCATCACTGTAGTCTCGCAGACTTTCACCGATACACAGGAATGCAAGCCTGGGCCATGAATTGCTGTGAAAACTTACTATTACTATTACTATAGGCCTATATTATGAGTCTAAGTGCAAAGTGGAAATCTGTGGGACACAATTCTGGTTAACTCATTGTGTGCATAGCCAATGTCATTTTGTCTCGGACATTGGGCGCAGTATGTCGGACATGGACTCCAACCAGTACTCGTGGTAATCTGTCATTTACCTAGAGCAGAGGTAGATAGTTCAGACCCAGAAAGTAAAAATCCAGGCCAAGATTGTGTTCCAACCAACCAGTTGAGTATAAATAGTGACAGTTGCAGAGCACTCAACTGGTTGGTTGGAACAAAATCTCGGCCTGGATATTTATTTTCTAGACTTGAAATTTCTACCTCTGAACTAAAGTAATAAGTTTATTATAGAGCTGAAGTCCCTTTAAGAAAATATGTTGAAGTATGGTTACTTATCTTCTCTTTTAGGATTGTTTAGTTTTCTGTGGGTGGAGAAAGATGTTTCCGTCTCCCGTCTTGAAATGTCCCAGAGCAGTACACGGTTGTCATGATATCCATGCTTGGTTTGCCATCGCTCTGGTCATGGGAAAAGAAGCAGACTACCTGTGTTTCGTTAGTGCCTCCAGCCAGCTTGGTTATCCTTTTAAGAATGAGTCACGGTATGAGTTTGGTTTGTACACTTCCCTGGCTGTGTGAGACCACATCCCAGTACGCTGCATGGAAACTGGTGAAGAAACGTGCCAGTCGAAACCCTATGCTGGACTCTCCGACACATTGGTCGCATCTGTTACATCATTCGAGTCTGTAGACGTCGCTGTCGTTGACACGGTTAACGAGTCACGATCATCGCTTTTCGAGGCATGTGCAGAGGTTGTGCTTCGTGAAGAGGAACGCTTTGGAAAGAGAAAAACGTCCGCCGGCGTGGGGGGGGGGGGGGGGGGGGGGGGGGGGGGGGGGGGGGGGGGGGGGGGGGGGGGGGGG
>JAABNX020000047.1:12215086-12233039 GCA_015163995.2 Mormyrus lacerda | reverse complement strand
GAGCCTTAAAGGTACCTGCTAGCTCTTTAAAATAGGAAAACCCGTGTTCTGTTGTTATCATCCACTCAGGTCCTGGTCCACTAGGGGGACGGTCTTTCTTTTAATGTTATCTGGAAGCTCTTTAAAACAACAAAGCTCACTGAGTAAATTGGCGCTTGGCAGAGCGATTCCTACGACAGTTAATCTAGTCTGTTTAGGTTCAGTACCGAATCGTAATTTCCTCCCGTGACCTCGTATCGATCCTGAAATCAAAACTCTGCAGAGCTCTGGTCACTATTTGTTTACTTAATGTTAAAAAAAACAAATGCCCAGTTACTTGAAAATCTTGGGTGGCCGTTCAATGGCAGGTCGCTGGGCCACCAGGGAGTCCGCAGGTCGAGATCAACCTAGCGGTCGCTGCTGTTGTGGGGCCCTTATTGACCACGCGGATTCTTTAATGCATTTATCCAGAATCGATGGAGTGCTCTGGATGTCCCTGGCAAAACCACCCCCCCCCATCCCCATTCAGCAGCATAAATTAAAGCTGGTGAAGTGATACCAGAGACTGTTGTCTTTCTGACATTTCAGAGAGCCAGCAGTGATAGAACGTGAGGAATGGGGGGTGGGGTGGGGAGGGTGCATACCACTCATGTATAGTGGGGAGGTGGGTGTTGTTAACGGGCAAGATGGCGGAGTAGCCAAGCTCGGGTGCAGGAAGGCATCTGGCGCTCGGTATGACTCCACAGACCAAATGTCGCCGACAAGGGCTGCAAACGATTCACATAAATATAAGACAATGTGAGCTATCCGTCCACCCCCACAAGGGACAAGCACACAGTGATGGAGTGTAATTCTGAAGTC
Source organism: Mormyrus lacerda (assembly GCA_015163995.2). Lineage (NCBI taxonomy): Eukaryota > Metazoa > Chordata > Actinopteri > Osteoglossiformes > Mormyridae > Mormyrus > Mormyrus lacerda. Next base: position 12,232,199 of record JAABNX020000047.1, on the reverse strand, counting down.
ATTTAACGGAGTCTCCGTTAATTAGAACTCGCGCGATGTGACTGCATTGCTAAACATTTCTTCGAACTCCACTCTATAGCTAGTGAGACACTTCGGGAAATCCGTTCGATATGCCCCCCCCCATGCTGACCGTCGGCCTTGACTTGGCGAGCAACGTCAGCAGATTGCTGTGTTTGGGCCCCTGGATCTCCCTGTGAGATCACAATCTCTGAAGATCATCCTGGGTGCAGTGTCCCGTGCTGTGATAGCTGGGTTTCCTGACACCCAGCCTAAGACCTCCAGGTTCTGCGACTCCAAGCCACGTAAATCTTCTGCTCGCCGGTCATCTGTTCCCTTATCGATTCCTCACCCGGTGCAGAGTACTCTGCAGGATGATTGCATTAACTGGGATTAACCTGTTGCGATCCAATCGTTTTTTTTTTGTAGGTCTTTCCACTGTTTTACACTCTGTTTTTTATGTGAGACTAAGAGCTGCATTACTTTTTTAACTGCAATGGGAGACCTCATAGGAAATCACTCAGCAGTCAGACTCGATGCCATGCAGATGCGGTACTTTTTGTTACAGAATGAGATTGACCGTGTCTGATATGTGAACCCTGCTGCTCTCTTAAGTTAACGGGCTCGTAATTATTTATCATTATTTCCCCTCAAACCAAAGGCTATAATCTGTTCAGAGTGTGAAACGTTTAAAAGGGGTGCATTTCCACAGTGGTATTATTTTTAATACCTGCCGTATTTTTAATACCTGCAGACTAAAGTCTTGAATGACAAGCTGAGCACCTGTAAGATATACAATGAATGGAAATGGCAGTCTTAAGGTGCAGGAACTCGGAGAAGTGTAAACATGAAGAGTTTTTAACTTTGCAAGAAATAGGCTACAGGATAATGCAGCCACTACAAAAACAGCTGTTTCGCTGTGGTTATGTTTTGCCTCTGCGGGTATCTGAACAGAGGGAATTCAATATTTTTTTCCAAGAAGGTATTAATATTGAGTTGCTAGCCGCCAAATCCTTGCACGGCTCCAAAATCCGCTGTGATCGAAATGCCGGGTTTCCTATATCTCTGGTGGTATCTTCCTCTCCCACCTTTCTGTTCTTTTGCACCGTCTCGGATCTGGTGCTCCTACTAGAGAGAGCAGCTCATTCAGGACCATTTGTACGTTTTGTTTCTGAAGATGTATCTTACGCCATGGTGGACCTGCTCCATTACGGCCCACCTCCAGGCTTTGATGACGTCTCTGGTTGCATAGGAAGCCACACATGTCGGTTAATCAAAACCCGCAATTCCCTCTTACAGGGTAATGCCTGATCTTCTGATGACAGGATCTCCCACCCTCCACCCCCTACTCCCGGTTAGCCTGACATGGCAGATGGCCAGGTTGGCCCCCGCTTAGAGGACCCCACGCGTATGGTCGGGGACACATCCGGAACACCTGAATAATTAATCCCGACCTTTTCGGAAACGCCGAACAGCTGGTGTGGCGCTTAATGGACTGGACCTGTGGCCAGAGGGGGAACCTCTGCCATCGGGCAGTAAATCTATGACAGCAGTAGCTATTCAGTAGCATAAACAGCATAATTCGTAAGCGAATTAAAAATAAGCACCATGCTACGGTTGGGCACCTGAGGATTTGGCCCGTCGTGTTTTTTTTTTTTTTAGGGTGTATCATGAAACTAACAATTACATTTCAATTCATTGGGGAGACATACAGATACGTATGTTTCACTTCAGCACTTCTGCGGCAAAATGTGGGCAAGAAAATATTGTAATTAAGCAATTAGGTGCCAAGAAGCTCCAAAATGAATAGAAATGTCTGCCGGTTTGTTGGATTTCATTTTTCAAGCACGCCGGCTCCTCAGCCACTAGATCTAATCAGCAAAACAGAACAAAACAAATCTTATTTAGCGCGTCTGTTCAGCTGAGAATTTTTCACGCTGACGCACTAGAGGATTAGCTAATTACTCTAATTGGCACGTTGCTTGGATTCACCTGAACGCGGCCTGAAGGAGGCCCGCTCGCTCTCTCTGCCCGACAGATGGGTGACTCATCACTCGCTCTTTGCTCCGCTCACGGCGACGCACCTGGAGATGACTGGTGAAATGCGGAGATGGGTTTGGGAACGCCATGAAGGGAAAAGCCGTTCTCAGCGAGGATGAGAGGCAGAGGTGTGGATGTATCGCATATGTTAAAAGGACTTTAAACTACTGTGGTGGCAAATACTATGCTGAAAAAGGTCACGTTGCTCGCATGGCTGCAAGGAATGTGCGACGTAGCTGCTTAACCGAAAAAGAATGTCATTTACCGAAATCACCGTGGAACAGGTCGTTTTGGGCCACACAAAATGGTTTTTTATAAGGTCCTTTGATCCTAGCATAAGTCTCTGCCAGGGTTTTTGTACCAGAGGTCATCTTGTAGCCACAGTGGTTTTTTAACGGACCAAAGGCTTTTAATCTGATCGGTTTTCAGCTGGTTTTGGAATATGTTCTGTGTGACATTGGAGGTCACAGATCAGACTCAACTTTTGTCATGACAAATATAATAAACTGTGTACACATTGTAGTTCTGAAATGCGGAGGCGGAAAGTTCAGGTACAGAAAGTATAAATCCAGGCCAAAGTTTTTTTTTCAACGAAACGGATGAGCACTCTTTGACCGTGAGACTTTATACTCAACTGTTTGGTTGAAACAAAACCTTGGTCTGAATTTGTACTCTCTGGACCTGAACTTTCCACCTCTGCTGAAATGCATCTTCTTGCTATTGCCTGTGGCATTCCGAGCATTAGGTGAGGACTTCCTGGGAGGTAAATTAAGCTGGAATGTGGAGTCGTGTACCTTAAGATCATCCTCCTAATGATAGTGGGTCCACCTTAATATGTTTCGCTGTGCTTTCTTCGAGGCCCTCCCGCTGCAGAAGTGTATTGAAAAGCAGAGTGGGTCCCGAGTTCCTCATTCCATTAAAATTCGTGTACCTGGGATATTAAGCTCTAATACGAAGATGAGAAGTTGCAGTGATGGATGCTGGGCGACACCGTGGCTCCATGGGGATCGTCAGCCTTGTTAAGACGGAGAACTTTTGCCTGCCTTAGATGATTTGTTAAAGATGTTATTCTGTAGTTTGGGGGGGGGGTGGTCTGTCTGTGAAGGCTGATGGTGGGAAGGTCCATCAAACCTCCTCCAGAAATGTATGGTGTCTTCTCTGTGCAGCTTAGAGTTATTGGGAATTAAATTGGTCCCTTGTTCCACTCTCCTTTGGAGGTGTGGAGGAAATGTGTGCGTTTTTGGCACTATGAGGTGAGGTGGGGTATGGTGGCCCAGTAGGGGGGGGCACTTTGGCCTCTGGGTTGGGGGATAACATGTCCCCCCTTCGCCCCCCCCACCCACATTTACACAAGGTTCCTCCCACAGTCCAAAAACAGGCAGTTAGGTGAGTCAGTTTCTCTAAATTGCTCATAGCATGTGAGTGCATGACCCACAATAGATTGGCCTCCTATGCAGAGTGTCCCTTGGCCCAGTGCTTGCTGGGATACGCTCCAGGCTCACCCTGAACAGCATTAGCAGACAGATGAAGTACAAAGAAGCAGACATTATCGTCACATAACATTGTCACACGTGAGCATGTGAACGCAGGATGCGACGTCCGTGCTGCTCTATGTGTGGGAGGTTCCCACATCTGCACTCTACTGCCATGAAAATATTGGGAGCACCGTTTCAGGTGACCAGCCACATGGGATGGGAACATGTTACTCAGTGTTCCACGCTGCTTTTTTTCGGTGGAAATAAGAGATAAACAACATCCATTTATCTGTTCCAGGGTTTGCTCGCTCACGGATCGGGAGTTTATGTTTACACGGGGTGGGAAAAAGGGGTCGCGGAACAGTGAGTTGGACTAGTCCGACCAAAGCAATCGGTTCTGGCCCGAATGCCTTGTAGGAACACGGTGATGGCTGTGTTCTGTCAGTACGCAAAAAAGTAACATTAATTTTATGGAACTAAATATGGCGTGCAGTTAAAACGTCTGGAGGAGCCTCGGGACGGAACCTTCTGTTGTACCTTGGGGCCGGGTGCTAAAGCGGAATTGCTCCATTAAAACATCTCGTATAACATGTCATCCAGGAGTCGAATCCAGAAGAAAGCATCAGCTAAAGGTAAATGTATGTACACACACAGACTCCCTCGTTGAGTATAATATAAAGTAAAATGACTTACAATATGATTTGTTTCCGTACGAATGGCTAAGGCTGCCGGTTTTATGGTGTGGCGTTTATACATGGTTTACTGCTGCCGTGCATCAGCTGCTGAGCCGAAGGGCAGACAGGTGGGCGAAGGTGGCAACGCCAGAACCACCCCCCGTAAAAGTCCAGGTGACCCTGCACTTTCGGGGATGAATTGAAAGCCTCGCTGGCTTCTCTGATAGAGTAATGGGCTGCATCAGAGGCACATCAGAAAGCAATAATATCACCAGCCCAGGCTGTAAAGTTTTAAGTGGGGAATAAATACAGACTGGCAGCGTGACCCGTCTGTACGGCGTTCATCTCTGCCATCCCGGCATGTGTGATTGCCCGCTCACTGAAGTCTGGAAGCCCGAGATGGGCGGGCTTGCGATCTGGGGGGACAGATCCTTCTGGAAGAAAGTGGTAATAATAAAAAAGGGGGATACTATATTGGAGAGTGGAGCTGAGCGCAGCAGGGTGCCGAAAAGGTGTAATTCAATTCTGTCATTGTAGCACCAACAGCTCAAACGGGCTAAATGTAATTTGCTCCGGATTCCTCGACGGAGCTGTCAGTTTCGGCCCCACGTTCGGGGGGGGGCCCTAGAGTCGCCCTCTTTCTGAGTTTCCTGCCGTGCCGGTGGCCAGCTTGAATGGGTGGCTCAGCCGAGGGGTGCGCGGCGCTCCGGGTGTGACATGGGATGCACCGGAGGCGAGAGAAAGCGTGGAGAGGTGAAGATTGCGGTCATACTGTGCCCCGCGGCTGATGATGGCAAACATCAGCTTGACTGCGCGGGAAGATGCGTCGACCGCTTCATTTGCCTGGTCCTTTTTTCCCGGCGACAAATAACTTTTCCCAACCTGCCGGTCTGCTGTTTGCCTGCACTTCCATCCGTGTGCTTGTGTATGTGTGTGTTTGTGTGTGTGTCTGCCAGCTTCAGTGTGGGGACTTGTGCATGCGCAGCTGTTCCCCCACATGTGTGTATGCCTGCTCACACGGATGACACTCGTCGGCTTCATCCACTGAGCCGCACTCGCTCAGCCGCATTGGCGTAATTAACTCGGGCGGAGAGAACCCCCCCCCTCCCCCCTGAGCTGCCACCTTCCGTGTGATGCATGGCCTCAGGACTTCAGCCAATTTAACAAACCTGTGTGTAATTACTGCATGGCAGCTTATTTGTCAAGCGCCCTAGATAAAGAAACAAACAAAATAAACAACCAACGCTTTTAAAACAAGCTTTTTTGTCCTACACCTCCCTCTGTTTGGGGGCTGTTTGAAAGAATCTATGGACTCGGAATCTGGGACCAGTTTTTGTGTGAATTTACGAATTTAGAATTAAGACAATTCCATACTTGCAATGAAATAAGGATGTGAATTTTTGATGAGCGTATACTTGAAGCGCACTCCGCTAAGCAGCCCCGGATCGGGTGCCCTTGCTCCCGAGTAGCGTGTAGCCTCTCATCTCCCATGTGAAGCGCTCAAGGGTGTTCTGCAGGTTTATCGCCACCCTCGGGCTTAGTCAGCGATCCAGTGCCATCGACAGCCACTTACCAGTGGTCTTTGGCACAGGCAGCTAATGAGTGCTTGGGGGTGTTTCTGAGGGTCCTCGTTAGCTAACATGAGTGTTGATTGTGGGCTGGGTCACTTTGGGAGGGCCCTGCTTGGTTCTCTCCTGATGTGCAGCACAGTTAATTCATACTAAGTCCTACCCTTTCCTTAGCCTGCCCATCTCAACTACCCACCAATATATAGCCAAAGTAGGGATTTAATGTGAGTATCTTAGTTTCCTACCTGTCATCCCTATTGCCAGTGATAGGAGTTGGCCGCAAAGTTTGGTAGACCATGAATTGCCTCGCAAGTGATTGTGGTTAATATTCTCTCCTGGGAAGTTTCTACTGCCTGTCAGAAATTTGATAACAAATAATTTTTTTCTTCAATCCTGGCAGCGGAACAACATTGTTCTAATAGATAAATAATGGCTGATGTTTTTGGTTAGCATTGACTGGTGGATGGTGTCCAGTTTCCATTTGGAATTCTTCATGTTGTCCAGCATCTGGAATGGGCTTGGATGAGGTTGTAGGCATATTGATTCCGTCATGAGGAATTTACATCTTCTGATTTTCAATGGTTACTAAACTCACTTGTGTTTCTCAGTTGTCTTAGTTGTATAGACTGATTTGACACTTTGACACTCACTTTCACGTTTAAATTCTGTAATGTGCCCAGCTGGGTGAAGTTGCTTTCTCGATGGAGATCCATGCTGGTACTGATTCTAACCAGGTCATCTGCAGAAATATGATCAGAGAGCATCATATCAGAGCGCTCTCCAACAGCATCATATCGGCTACGTTTTACCACTCAAGTTTGCTAAACTGTGCAATTCAGCAGTGCAGTTCAGGCTACCTCTACCTTACATCAGCACAGCACTTTCTGAAACCAGCAGCCTTTGGGTTCCAAGCCCTAGACCTCAGCTGCCAGTTTCCCCTTTGACTCCCCAAAGCATCACTAAATCTATGCTTCTAACCAGAAACAAGAACAGCCATTAGTATGGAGGGTAATAGACTTTGAGTCTGGGTTTTTAGAACGTGCTCTGCAGCCTAGATGCCACATTAAGGGCAGCTACACAGGCCTAAGTTATCCCTATGCATTGCTCACTTGCTCCTGGCTTCCATCAGCTATTATCTAAGCTGTAATTAATTGCGGTAGCACAAACCTCTGCCTTTTAGGCCTGGAAGTACCGGTGCCTCTGGGGCATTGTCCACACGCCACAGCAAGATTTACGAGAAGCTCAGCTAGGCGGGGTTGCAGGTCAGTGCCTTTCCGAGGCCGGCTTAACGTGGTGACAAAGCCGGGCTGAGGTCCCTCGGTCCCTGTTTGCATTACCTCTCCACGTTTATCTTACGCAGGGGTTCAATTTAGCTGGCTATTACTGTGGACTTTGCAGCACCTCTGGCCTCGGGAGCATGGCACCTTGAGGGGAAGAATTGTAAGACCTGACAAGGGGATAATCAGTCTTCGTAGGTCGATTAGGAGGGCAAACTTGTTCACTTAAGACAGGAGCTGTGATTTCCCACTGCTTTTACCCTTTACGTTACATCACATCATACATTACAGTAATTGTGCCAGGGAAAGTTTCTTCGGTTGGTTCTGATTAATTCATTCTGTCAATGAATTCAGAACAAAAGAGGCGGCTATAAAAATTCACAGAGCAACGAGGAACGGATGCCGGCGTTCAGCATTGATGGGAGTTTACGATGCGCGACCACGGATCTGCTGAGAAAAGATGAAGATCTCCAGATTCAGGATGTGGGCTGCCCAGACAAATCCGTTACATCTGCCCTGCTGGGCCTGTCATTTCCAGAGCCTCATGAAGAAGGGAATATGTAAACAGGAGCAGTTTCTCACTGAGGTTGGCACTCGGACAGTGCTGGGGGGGGGGGGGGGGGGTTCTCTGGGATAGAGTGAGGCTAGCGCCTGGACTTGGCAAATCCGACATGTCATGTGGGAACAACCCGGATCACTCATTGCTTTCACATTTGTGGCTCTGATATCAAAACATCTTGCAGAAAAACTCTGTCCTGACGTGGGCCTTTCTGGGCTTACTGAATCACTTAGCCGGGACCACTGTAGGCTTGGGCTTGAGATTGCACAGTTGGCATGGTCAATGCTATGTCTGCTGTGGCAAGTTGTTAATTTTGCTCGAGATTAGGTTGGAACCTCCAGAAGCCGAGAAGATAATAGAGCTTGGAGTGGCGTCAGCGTGCCATGGTATGATCAGAGCCGAACTGGCCTGAAAAACACTGGCCTGCTCAAATCCCCCCGACTCCAAGATGATGGTTTGGAACCATAGGTACAAGTGCCCTGGCTCACAGTGAGGTTCAGGCTGGTGTAGTACCTTGAGACTCCTGGTTGTCAGTGACCCGGGTACCTGTCTGGGCCCAAAATAAATGAATGGTCTTGGGTTTATGCATGGAAGTAGTTCATGATGCTTTAGCTGCAAGGGGCAGTGTGTAGCTCAGCAGGTTGGAAAGCTATGCTTGTGGTAGAGTGATTTTACTGTTTCACTGCCCTTGAGCAAGTCCCTTAACCCCCAATCGCTCCAGGGACCGGCTGACCCTGCCTTCTCAAAAATGTGTGCCACATTGGATAAAAGTATCTGCTAAATAAATAAAACATGAATGTTCCGGGTGGCTCTGTGGGTAGCACTTGCGCCTCACATCTTCTGAAACGAGCATGAGCGCATATAGCCAAGGTGCGACTGGGGTGGCAGTGCCAGAGAAGACTTGCTTTAAAGATTCATGATATCACCCTGGCAGAGCCCTGTTTAATGAAGGGGTGGGGGCTGTTAACAGCCTGGTTTTCACCACCCCGCCTGCGGTTGACTTTAACACATCCAGGGACCATTGGGGTGCAAACTAATTACCGGTTCCCTTGTCAGGTTTCAAGCCCACACAGAGTTCAAGAAACTCAGAGTGGTTTTCTTTTAACCCCGCTAAGGAGCTTAAGTCTAACTCAAGCGCCCTTCTAAACTGACTATACTGTCAGGAGTCCTTTCTGACTCATGCGAGAGTTTGCCTGGCTATTTCCGAAGGAGGTGAAATATTAATAGAGTTCTCCCCACTTATTTACCCACACCTCTCCAGATAAATGCAAGTTGTAAACACGCTAAGACGTCTGCATTGGCTAATCAGTGGCATTAGGCACCTCTGTGTCAGACATTCTGCGCGAAACATCTTCCTGTCAGCGTCAGACAAGCAGGTCCCGCTTCCTTGAGGGATCTTTCGTCTTTGTTATGCAAATGGAAAGGTTTCAGGAGTGCAGTAGGTTGTACGTGTCGTTTTGGTTTAGCATTAGTGTTGCGATGGCTGGCAGACAACATGGCAGCCCAGTCCTCCCCCCCATCTGCGTCTGGGTATTGACTTGGCCGGGAAAAGGAATGGGTTGTGGCCCCAGTATCACTCTGGTAGGCTCTCTGAAAGCGTGCGGCACGCCTGTAGGCAAATAAACTAACCGATGCATGAAGGCTTTGGCTGCCGTAGTGTTTTCCGGAAAGCACTGTGATTAACGCCTGGAAATCTTATTAAATGCTATTATGTGTCTGCTATAAAACAGATTCTGTCATCTACCTTCCCCCCCCCCCATTGCATCCCCTTCTTTTCTTTGACATTGCGTGAGACATCAAGGGCCTTGGAATGAAATGCCGTTTGCCAGCCCTCAAAGTGTAGTTTCCCAGGATTCCAGAGGCCACTTTTGATCCGTCAGAACCGCATGCTCGCCGAGGTCAGCCCTCGTCACCTGGTGACGAGGAGAAGCTGTCGGGCCCCCACCGGGACGGGCATGGCAGCCATCTGTGCAGAGCACGCACGTGCGCACACATTCGCGACGTGCGCAGACAGTAAGTATCCACCGATGACGTTGCTGGAGAAGGCTCCTGTCACTGTTGGAAGAAAACTGCCAGTTTTGTCCTGTGGGGCAGTCCATCTTGGGGCATCTAGCTGTCAAATGGTGGCATCTGGTTTGGGTGGGCATGCAGAGGATGCAGGCAGTCTCTGAAACTCTCTTCACGAGAGCAGGACAGTGTTTTGGTTAAGATGCCACAGATGGTGCTCACGTTCAGCAATGATACACTGTGCAACACCTATAATGGCTTTGCTCCTGTTAGCATTAGCTTGGACGTGCCGGTAATCGCCATTACTTTATTGCCGTGCTCTTCACGATGAATTGATCTGGTTGAAACACACAGCTGCCTGGCATTGCTAAGCTCAGCGATGCTCGTGCACCAGGACCATAGAGACGCCCACCATTCTCCCTTCATCGCCAACCGCCGGCTTGGCAGGGCGCCTCTGTTTTCCGCTGCCATTATTGTTTTTGTCGTCCTTTGTTGTTTTTTTGTTTTATCGAGTCTGTCGCCACGTCGAATCCGCTCCCCAGGACAGACGGGGAGTCCAATTTGAATAGGGGACCCTGTGCCCCCCACCCCTTCACCGCCCCAACAAAACTTCAGTGCTCTGACCCACCTGCTGTTTGCTGCCAAGGGAGTACTTACGTAATATCATCAGTCTGCTAAATTTTGCCCACTTTGCAACTGCCTTGGCTAGAGACTCAGTGCTACTGACACAAATATCTATGAAGCAACTACAGCTGAATAAACAAACATACTAATCATAGTCCATTATGGTCCATGTAATATTGCATAGAACACTGTTCTATAAGTTGTAATCCAATGAACACCTTCAATTTTGGAAGTGAAATACACAGAAAAAAAATACGTTAACACTCCTCGACAGCAGTGTAAAGGTGTCACATTACTGACATCTTCAGCCAATCAGAATTTGGCAATCCAGGCATTGAGCGACGATCTGGAGCCAATCAAATAACACTATTTGTTGAGAGGCACCAGGCTCGCAGGCCCTGCTGTTATGTGACCATATGCCCGGGCTGTTCTCAGGCTCTGCATAGTAATTGGGGATTTATGATGCGCTTGTGAATGAGCAAGACAGAGCAAATTAAGCACTTTGAAAATGTGTCCTTATCCCTGCAGATAATGTACAGTATAATCTTCTGCTAGCCAATTCCACGCTAATCCCCTTACAACATGACTCTGGTTTAATTTTCACTTGGGGGGTCTAGGAATTAAGGTCAGTGCGGCCAGGGCAGCTGGACATCAAAGCCTGCTAGGACTTTATTTTGTTAAAGGTAAGGCCTTGGATCATGAAGATCAGCCATATGTCAGTTTGGTGTCAATTGCTTGGCAGCTGGAATTAGATTTGCACTCAAATAGGAATACCTTAAAGCCGTATTTGAAGCTGTTTCTGATGAACAGTGAGAATGGCATAAGGGGGGTGCCTTAATCTCCCGAACACCCCCCCCCCCCCCTTTCGTAATCACTTACCTAGTAGCGGTGCAGTGAGCACAGGGCATCAAGCAGGGGGCACACCTGGATGGGATTCCAGCTTATCATAGGGCACGCACAAACTGGCAATTTATGGGCACAAACTCACCTGAACCAGATATTTGAACTGTGCAAAGAAACCCCCAGGAACGTGGAAATGCACGTAAATTCCACAAACGTGGATCCAGGGTCGGAAACCAAATCCACAACCCTGGAGGTGTGAAGGTAGAACCCAAGCAACCACAGCCTCCCATAAATATATGCATTAAAATGTAATATATGTTATTATTACATGTTATCGTGTTCTGCAAATCAGTGTCAGATTTCTCAAAATGTTATCCAGCACAAAGGCAGAATGAATTAGTCAGCTGGAATATCACTGACTACATCAGTGTTCCTGTGCCATGGGCAACTAAAAAAGCTAATGTCCCTCTACAGAGTCTGGATCAAACTGGATCAAACAGTTCTGGAGGGGTGCATGTCAACCTGGAGCAGCTCAGTCGCTACCAGAGAGAGTGCTGAACTGACACAGGCCTCCACTTAGGGAGAACTTCCGATTTTGGCGAGATGTTGGACGTCGGCATGCAGCTGCCGCTTGGCCCTTATGTCAAACCGAAGATGCGGAGAATTTCTCTCGCATGAGATTCCTTGCAAGGGGCTGTGTCGACTCGGGCGACTCGCGGGCAGCCGCGGGAGTCTCGTAGCGGTCAGCCGGGCCCAGATTTGGACAACAAATCATGACATAAACAAAAAACAAGATGATACAGGAGAGAGCGCCAAGAGAAATGACAGCAGAGCCGTGTGTCGGCGGCTCACCAGGCCGTAACAACGAGCCTGCCGACGAGACAGCTGAGGGCAGCCTGGGCAGGCAGGATGGCCGCTAACACACACTGCATTCCTGTGGGGGCCTGGGACCAAGGTAGTCCACACAGTCTTGCTGCCTCCAAGCAAAATGCGTAAAGGTTTTATTCTGCAGTGCCTCCCTCCAGTTTCTGGGAAATGTTATTGTTATAAATGACGCGAAGTCTTTTTCCGTCAGAAGTATATCCAGGGCTGGAGCCCCTAGTTGAAAACCGATTGGCTCCCGGGAACTGTCACTCACTGATTCTAAACATATTATTGGCTAATTGTACGGTTGTCCCGCCTGAATGAAAATCATAGCATCACTCTTGTTTTCAGTTCTGTGACTTGGCTGACTTTTGATTTTGGACATTAGGGTGGAGCCCTCTGAGCTGTCGTGATAGTCAACATGGCGCATGAACAGGTGGTTTGGAGTGTTCTTGGTTCTTGCCATTTGAGATTATTGACAAGCCATCTACAATGTTCTTGCATTGTCCTGTTCTAACACACTACCAGTCAGAAGTTTTTGCACGCACTTCTGTTCTAATGCATTTAAATTTAAAGGACACACAACCAGTTAATAGGACGTCAGATATGCACTGTTACATACTCTTTCCATGTCGTTCATAACTTATATTTTCATTTATAGATGTTCAGTCAACTTTCCAGTGCTTAACAAGAATAAAAAATCTGCAGTTTATAAAATAAGTGTAAAAGTGGTAAAAAATAAACTTATTACACATGCACACTGATGAAAGCGGTGAAGACAACATCCCACTGTTTTCCAAGAAACAGGTTTCCAGGGTTCTGTGACAAAGCACTCAGCCAATCACGGCTCTGCCTGAGTCGGGGGCGGATCTTTGCGGGGATCTCAGCATTGCAGGATATTGATTTGATTTGTTAAGAAAGAGCAGGTGCTTCTGCCCTCTTTGCTTAGCTGAGATCGCTAAACTGAGCTATGTAAATGAGGCAAGACCGTAGCGGCTGGCCTGGTCTTGAATTTGGTGCTGCCAGAGTGGTGAGGACCAAAGCAGGGAGGCGAGGTGCCCTCAAAAAGATGACAGAGCCCAAAACTGCTTTTGGGAAACTGTCCTGAGGGGAGTTTGCTGTTTCAAGCTCGGCAGATTCAAAGGAAATAAAGCTGTTGGGAAAGCTAGCGGCTCATTTGACGGATGGTTTGTTTACATTAACCCTTTGGCTTTAACTACACTGTAACTATCGTCTAAATCTTCCTGAGAAAGTTATCTCTGGTGTGAAACCAAAGGCAGCCCCGGTGCAATTTTCACACACATCAGCGTAAGAGCCTCAATAATGAACCTGTTAGTGACCAAATTTCTAGGATTCATTTAAGCGCCGGGTCACTGTTAATTCAAGTCGGGAAGGCAATTCTGCAGATAGCGGCCTTGGACTTTCTGCGTGTGCTCTCCAGCTCCTAAGAAAGAACCAATGCCCTTTGACAGCACAATTTGCTTTCCATGGACTTCAGATTAGAAATCCACTTCCCTGTGCTGCCCCTCATGACCGCCACCCACCCCTCTCGAAACAGGTAAGCTAATTAACTGACACCAGAAGCATGGAGTAGGGCTAACCAGCTCTTTGGCAGTTGATAAAAAAAAGTGCCTAGATTAAAAAACTGTGGGATCTGAGGTTCTTTGTCCTCAGCCAGGCACCAAAGGGAACCTCTATTCTGTTTTCTTGCCCTCGATCATTCAGTCATGCATAAAAACAAGCTTATGTGGGGTGAATTCCTTTATCAAGTGCCCAGTGCCATATTTGGTTTGTGGAAGCAGCTGTGATGCTCAGTCTTTTCATTGTTTGCTACTCTGTGGCTCGTTCTCCAGACCGCCGGTGGTCCACGGTTACAAATCCAGGCCGTGTTTTCAGATCTCCCTGGTAGTTAGTTTAATAACTACTGATTCTGATTGGCAAGAGGCTTCACACCTGGCTCACAGGTAAAGGAGAGCAGGAAAATCAGCAGTGCTCAGACCATGAGGACTGTGATTAGAATAGCCCTGATGCTGATGATCCTCATCTTATGGTAGGATACTGGTTAATGCATCTAGGTCAGAGAGGGCCAGCGATATTAAGTCTTTAGGCATCTTCATTATGTGATTGAAGTTTGGTTTCAGGTATTAATCAGCTGCAGAGTGAAATGGCCCTCAAAATCCAGCAGATAGCCTGACCTTCATGGACAGCTGCACATTCCACATCCACGTGATGAAAGTGATGTCCTCTTACTTCTTCAGCACATTGGTGTGTTTACCAAGTTTGAGCTGGTGCCTTGTAGCTGTATAGGTGACATATCTTCTGGTCCATGTTGGGGGCAATGTGCTTGAACACCGACAGGATGCTGGGGGTGGGATCTAATCATTCCAGAAATGAGACAAGAAGGGTTAGAGTGAGTAATATCCTGCTGTCTTGGCTGTTGTCTACACAGGGCAGAATGTGGTTATGTGGGTTAAGCAGTCAAACTGTGTGATGCTAAGTTAAAGTCCCAGATGCTGCTCTTCTGATGTACCTTCTGATGTTCTGAATTCAGCTGAGCATAGCAATTTCCCGGCCCGTTTATCGACTGGAGGGTGAAGGAAAAAGTGTAAGCTATGTTGCATAAATCACTGTAGACAAGGATGTGAACTAATCAGAATGTAACACACTGCAATAAACCCGGAGGCACGTATCAGGGCAGAAGATGGTCTCTGGGAAGTTGTGTGACCACTTGTCCATTTTTTGGTTTATGATAGAGGAGAGGAAAAGAGTTGCTCCCACCTGCCACCAAAGTGCTATAATTCATCCACAGTAGCAATATTCAGGTTTTTAAGAGGGAGAGAGATGGCTGGCCGTCGCTAGCGTTGTACTTGGACTTCTGTTGAACCATGTAATGTGTCAAATGACTCCAATAAAATCATGTGACCTATCATGTGATTATACTTTTTTCTAACCCCGTAATGTGTTGCATGACCAGGCCTAGGGTTCACTATGCCGGGCTTCTCCAAAGCAAAAGTTGCGACCTGGCATTTGGCGGGCTATCCGATGAGCATTGAGTTTCATCGCATTATATCCGTTGCGTAGCACGTTCTGCGATGACTACAGAGCGTCAAAAGGAGATAATTAATAGGCTTCTACACCCACGCTGTGTGTATTGAGTCTTTAATATCCTGGAGTTTGTGAAGGGAACACAAAGAGCAATGAATTGTAAGTGAGATTAACAATGCTAAGTCAGTAGGTGTCGGAGGAGGGAACCCGTCGAGTGAACTAATGATCTGTGAGGCGCGTGGAGGCTGCCCATACCTCAGCATGAGAACTTATTGCCCTAAACATACAAGCGCTCCTGACAAATACATTAATTCCTGGCCACCACCAGGCCAGAGAGCTGCCTGTGGAGATGGGTGATGCATCGCCGGACCCGTCTGCCTTGGGACTTGGCACCTGGGACCCAGGATCGATGGCTTGGTGGTGTGCACAGAACAGGCCCCTCCCTCTCCACGCACGACGCACTTAAACAAGACCCGGGTGGCCATTACTCACAAGGCCCCTTCCTGTGCTTGATGCCGTGACTGGAGAATGCCTGACGACCCGACATTTTTCCGGTGGCACTCTACTCGCCCTCCACACCCCCCCTGCCCCCCCAGCACCCCCTTCCAGATGTGGAGGTATGCATTATTGAAGAGCACAGAGCACGTTTACCCAACCTCAGAGATCATAGCTGGCGGGCGAGGCAGTGATACTCGCTGCCACTCGTACTGCCAGAGGCAAGAGGGCCACTTTCGCGTTGCATCCAGAAGAATGATTGGCCCGCAGCTGCTTGGGCGAGGCCTGCTTATTTGCAATGAATGTGCCAGTAACTGGTAAATAACATGCCTATCAACACCATATCAGCACGTCTGAAAGGGGCTACACCATGTTCCTTCCTCCTTCGGCACCTGTCCCTTAAGCATCACTTTTAATACATTTGAGTTAGAATATGTATGAGTACTTGTTTGATTTCTGCAGCCGAAAAACAGAAACAAACAAGAGGTAACAATCTGCTCTCCCCTGTACCAATACCTTTCCTCATAATGGTCTGCTCTCCCCTAAACTGTTACCTGTCCTCCTAACGGTCTGCTATCCCTTCTATCATTATAATGGAGACACACTCATAGAAACCGTCGCTCCTTTTGATCCTGTTTCGGAGGTTGTTGATTCATCAGGAGCCCCCCCCTCCATTTCATGTTAAGAATGAGGCCACCCTGACGAGGCCAGCCTTTCCTGGCACGGCGCACCCCGCCTGGCACTGTTCTCTTGCAGGAAAGCGTCAACATCTCCAGCTCTCCCTGGAGCCTCTGTCCATCTAGGCCACGCCGTTACCCGTTGCCAGAGCTCACTGACATCTGCGGAAGTCACAGATGGTGCCATTTGAGTGTCGCAGCTATTGTTTATTTATTATTATTTTCAAACACCGATTGTTTTGTCTGTTTGGGCTTATCTCCCTCTCGTGGTTCCAGGCGCCAGTCATTCAGATGTATGAGCCCACCAAAGAACGGCGAAGATTGAGTCAGACATCGGGTGACAGGGTTACTTGAGAAGATGAGTTTCAGGGGAGCTGTTATTTTCCTTACCTCAAGGGATTTTTTGGGGTTTTGTGAAGGGGCTGGAAGTTCCACAGGCGTGTTGAATTGGTACAGAGTCTTTGTATGAGCTAGCCGTTTACCGCTGCAAACCTGTCTTCCGGAATCCCTCTGAAGGTCTCCTCTCAGTCTTTGCAGTTGTCCATGCAGTCCCCATCAGGACTCCTTCTTCTCACACTGGGGGTTAGTCTCTGAAGGGCTGTCCCCCTTTTAATGGTGACTGCCCTGTTCAGAGATCCCAGGGGGCTGTTGCTTATCCCGAGGCTAACAATACACTGCTAGCTTAGTATACAAATGCGCTGTGCGTCTCAGGGCTCGTCGGAACATCACACAGTGATACGGGGCCTCTAACCGGCATAGCGCGACGCAAGCACATATCACAGAAGGTGATGTTTACATCTGCTTTATTCGCTGTACTTGGTTGCGTCGATTGTCACCTTGTTTAAAATTCTGTGAAAATGACATACAGATTGATCATTTTTCTTAAATAAAAACCAGAGGTGGAGATTTCAGGTCCAGAGAGTACAAATCCAGACCAGGATTTTGTTTCAACCAACCAATTGAGTTCT
>JAABNX020000047.1:12201585-12214986 GCA_015163995.2 Mormyrus lacerda | reverse complement strand
AACAAAATCATGGTCTGGATTTGTACTCTCTGGACCTGAAATCTCCACCTCTGATAAAAACTACGTCCAGAATCGGTGGCCTCTAGTAGGTGGCGCAAGCTCAGGAGTCACGGCGACAACCACACTGTTGTACTGTGGCGGGTGTCGGTATCGAGCTACCAACAGCAGTGTTGCAGTACTCCAGTCCAGTCTTCCTCACTCACATACTTGGTCTTGTCTCAGAATTGAAAGCTTTTGTACTTGGTCTTGAATTTGTTTCGGACTATAGTGTGTATGGTTTGGATAATTTTTGAACGCAATGCAAAGCGATTTTTTTCTTTTTCACCTCAATGGTAAACTCATTTCTCCTACTTTTCTTGAAATAACAATACATAATATTAAAATAAAATACAATCAGTAAAATAAAAGTAGCAATTTTTTATCTTAATTGTATTGGCTGGATACTGAAGTTATTTTGTTTGTCTTCGAAAGATGGTTCCAGAGTGCATCACGGCTTGGGAAATCCCTTCAGAACGGAGTCAGTTGTTATTTGGTTTTACTACCTTAAAGTGATTTTCTAACACGCAAGCACACTATACAGTAAGCTCTAAAGTCCAGTGGATGTTCTTAAAACCAGAGTGAGTGTCTCACGCGGTTAGCTCTCCCCAGAAGCTCTTGCGAGTCACGCAGGTGTGGGGCTGGTAACTGCTGTTTTATGCCGTTTATGTGCATTCTTTGATTAGTTACCTTTATCCTTACATTATCTGCTTTACATAAATCAGGTAGCACTAGTAGAATAAACAGCAAGCATTCTTAGACATACCACAAATCCTTTCTCTTTCTTTTTATTTGTTCTGACTGGTTTAAATCATTCCTGAGCTTATAAAATCAAATGGGGGAAAAAGATCAATCATTTCTGAATAGAGTTGCACCCCGCCCCTTATGTTACGGATTGTCTCTTATTGAAAAATAAAATGCGGTCCCTCTTTATGAAGCAGCATGGTAATGTGATTTGTCCTGTACTTTCCCTGAATATGTGATTGCTTCCACTCTACCCCCCCCCCAACATTCAGCAAGTGGGTGACCCTAGTGATAATTGATCCCTGTGAGGAAATTCTCTTTATGCCTCCCCCAGTAGGTGAGAGCAATCTGGCTGTGAAGGGCAGCCACCCATAGGGAGCTGGGAGTTAAGGGCCTTGCTCAAGGACCTACAGATATGCTGAGGCTGGGCTTGAACCAGCAACCTTTTGATTACAGTCACACTGAGCCACACATGTGCTAGTTATGTTCAAGTAAAGTACTTGCAGCTATTTACACATCTTTCACCCTGAGTGACTCACATGAAAATTTTATCTGGTTCACATAGGTTTAGTGTTGAGTATGAGTTTTGCTTTTATATATTGGTAGGAGTGATGATACTAAATGTGTATAATTAGAACCATGGTACCTGAAATGGACTTAATTTTCTGGTTTCGGTCACAACCACCCCAAAATCACTGTCCTGACTCAATCTCGAACCCCTCAAAGTCTCAGTTTTGACTCAATCTTGTCCCTCCTTATGTCTTGGCCTTGACTTTGACTCTGTCCGTCACTAACTGACAGCACGGAAAACTGGCGTTCAGTGTCTCACTGTGTCGTCCGCTGACCTTTAGACTTTTATTCAAAACAAAAAAGATGCTCTTGGATCATAGGCAATAAGTAATGGTCTTGTTAGCCTTGGTGGATGTAGCCTTAATGCAAATTTCCGAAAGGTGTGCTGCATGTTTACCACTCACGTGAAAACGAAAGATCTCGCAGCTTCGTAACAAAGCCACTCAGATCCAAATACTTTGTGAGCCAGTTTAATTTAGCCCTGGAGCCTTAAGTCACTTGTTAAAAAAAATTAAAATAAGAAAATGCATTTCGGTGTTTTATCAGGATACCGTTATTAAAGCATCCCATCTGGAGCGTCACCTGCCCTGCACTTTGTCCTCACTGGAACCTCATGCTGGATAAGCTGCTATGAAGGATGGATGGAAATATTAAGGCAAGAGTTTCTGGGGGTACTATGGGCTTGTCTCTGGCTGGCTGGTCTGTAGGAGTACAGAGGTCGCCTCCACCTTAGCAGGGCTGAAAAAGATAATCACTGCTCCATATGCAATGAGGCTGGTCCAGGAAGGGAGCTGGAATCAGTCCTGTGGTGACTCTCCACCAGAAAATTTCCATTGTTTCGGATGGGGGAGAAATTAGATTTATCTGTCAGCTGAGGTATAACTAACTTTGGACTCCAGGACAGGAGAGCTGATCAGGCTATTGACCCCCCCCCACAATCGCTGGAGACCCTCAGTCTGACGTTTTAATACAGGTTGGCCGTATTATTCTGCTATCTCACCCTGTCTCATGCACTCAGGCATAGAGTCGTGTGCTGGAAGCCTTTCATTTCACGGGGGCCAGAATATTCTGGAATCACTAAGAGCTTTTTATGTATGAGATCCAACAATGTTTAGCTTGGCAATATAGTTTGCTTCATGCGCACGTGCGTGTGTGTGTGGATGTGGGTGTGTGGTCCAGGTATATATTACATTGTGGGGACTAAATGTCCCCAAAATGTGATTAAAAACCTGCTATTTTTTACGCTGTGACCCATTTTTTATTGTTATTTTTTTAAATCAGGAACTGCAAAAGTAAAAATGTCTGTAAAAAAACTTTGTAGTTTGGTTACTTATAGTTAAGGTTGCCTATCCTTGGGTAGGGGTTAAGGTGGGATTAGGATTTTTCCCATAGACATGAATTGATGGTCTTCACAAAGATATGAGTACAGGTCTGTGTGTGCATGTGTGTGTGTGCGTGCATGTATGTGCGCCCGTGGACATCTGCCAGTGTGGGTATGGAGTCAGTATCACACGGCACACTTGTTTTGACACGGCACACAGCGGTGATGAATTTTCCCAGCACTGCATAAACATCCTTCTTCACAGCCACATCCCCCGAAAGTCTGCTTTGATCATATAACAATATGGGAAGATTTTTGCCAGGAAAATGCTGTTTATAGCGTAAAATACACACACATTCTGCATGGCGCCCTGCACAGGACACTTATACACACAGGAAGAATCTGAAATTAAGAGAATTAAAGGGAAAAAAGGTCCTGTCACTTAATACATTTATTTCTGGTCAGAAAGGCTTGCAATTGCCTGGTTTTACAAATGGACACATTTGCGTAAAGTATTTAGATTTTGAACATTATTTTTTGAGAAAACTGATCATCTTCCAAATCTCGTCCTGTGACTCTGAGTGACTGTCATGGAAAGGCTTGATCTTGGGGTGTCTGCAGTCTTCACTGCTTTCAAGGTTTGTGGTCCTTGAACCTGTGGAAACCAGCTACAGGAACGTAGTGGGCACTGAGACCTGGAGGTAACCCCCTGGGAGGGAGCTGGCATGGCCGGGTGTGCGGATCATCGGCACCCGCAGCCCTGCGGGTAATTGGCAGAGGTCCTGCTGCTGGACAATGGCCTTTCCCACCAGCTTCTCTTGACAATCCAGTTGGCCTGATTGGGATAGAACCATTTTTACGGAACCATAAAAATTGGGGAAAGCAGAGGCTGGGGGGGGAGTGGGGTTACTTTAACCACTATAGAAAGTCTAATATACTGGAGAAGTTGTCCCTCAGGAATGGGTGGGGGGGGTGTGTTTCATACCTTGGACGAGAAAGATATAGCGCTGTATAGTTTCCACGGCAACAGCAATGTTCTCTCACCCTTCCTGGGGATCTCCCTACATCCCTAAGAACCCTCCAGACGATAACACGGTTTCTGCAGGTCCCTCTAAAAGTACGCCACGTCAGGTCCCCCTTCCCAGTGTGCTCACAGACAGCCCCCCCACAGCTCTTTCTGTATCTCAGAAGTGTAGTCTGAAGGTCGGCGTAACTTCATGCACGCCACCCCCCCAGGCGTCCTGGGCGCGAGTCAGCAGAATGCGGCGAGAAACGCTTACAAAGAGCCAAGGCTGTAGGCCTGGAATCTATAAGTGTTACGGAGTGGGGAGGACATGCGTGCAAGCCGCGCTGGATTCCCTTGGCACACCAGCAGGGGGTGCGGCGGTTAAGGGAAGGGACCCCTTCTGGGTCTGGGTGCGCTCCGAATTCAGTGCTTTCGGGCCAGTAAGCTGGTTGCGGCCCACCCTCTTGCCCATTCACGTCTGGCGCTCAGTGCCGATGGCCGATGTGGCTTTGTGTCGCACGGACCACCATCATTTCAGATGAAAGGGCTGGGCATCGAACGGGTGGCTGTCTCTAACATTATGTTTGAAAAGCTCTCTTTGCAAAAGAAAAAAGAGCGAGAAAGCTGACTGTGAATGTTAATAAAGGAGTCCAAATGAGCGCCGGCAGGTCCAAGCCGGAGTGCTCTGTACCGCCTCCCTGTGATCTGCGGGCGCCGCAGACCAGCGGGTCGGGGAGACGGGAAAGAGAGGAGCGCGACGCTACTCCACCCAGCGCCTTATTCCGTATACCCCAGCAAATCAGAACCAATCAAAACAGACGCAACACTCCAGCGATCGCGGCGATAGCGCTGCCGTAGGAGAGGGAATTAAATCCGATTTTCATTATCCAATTAGGCCCGCAAATTCCCAGGGGGAGCAGCCGGATGTGACTGGTAGCATGTGCACATGTAGCTCCACCGGCGGCCTGGGGGGGGGGGGGGGGCACCCCCCTGCTCTTTCAGCTGAGTCTCCTGGGTGGACAGGCGGCGCGGGGGCAGGGGTAATTTAGCAGATGACTCTAGGGCTTCAAGCTTTCCATTGGCGGAAAAACATCTTTGACAAAGATTTCTATGATCATTCCCAGTACTACCACAGCCATTCCCACTTATCCCATAAACTATTCCATTATTCTGAGTATTCCCATAACCACTGCAAACTCTCCCATAATCATCCCTACTACCTCCATGACCATTTTCACTATTCCCGCTGCTCCCCAGTGTCCATGAAGATGTACCTCTTACATTCCATCTGTGAATCCCAGGCTGTGTGAATGGATTGAAACGTTCCCACCACCCAAGACTGATGTGTCAACTGAGCGGTAAAATAACAGCGAATAACGTTCCGGAACGGTAATACGACCCCGCCCCTCCAGCTCCTGGTGTAAGGCGAGCGATCCGTCACGGCGAACCTGCCCAGAGTGGAGGTGTTCACCCTGCCGCCCCCGCCACTGCGGGCACGACGAACAGTACGCCCCACATCACGCGTCCGAAAGCGGCTGCTATTTTTACGGCTGATTTACAGCCCCTGCCTGACCTGCCATCGGTGCCGGTTTACAGCGCAGGGGGCTGGGGGGGGACAGCTGTCTCTGATTAATTACTGTCAGGTCGCATGTAGCCGCGTGGTGTCACACGAGCGTGTCGGTTCTGAACGGACGGGAATGTGGGCTGGGACAGGCCCTGCGATCCTCAGGGTAATTCTGTTAATTTGCCTAATAGGTCATTATTTATGAAATCTTACCGGAAGCAGCTCGCTGTAAACACGCTAACAGTCAGTGTTAAACGTCGGTGTAGACACACGCGTCGCCTGGGAGCGCCCTGCCCCCACGTCTTCGCTGTCGCCCGTCTTGGCTCATTTGAGCCGCTGGCAGCTTCCCCGCCCCCCGACCCTTGGCGCTTGCCTTTGATGGGTTGGAGTCACTTGGAGGGTGAGAGCAGGCCCAGACTCCTTTAACGGGAGCTGGATGCGTTTGCTGCATAAGTCAGCAGCATTTCACAACGCCATCTTTAAAGCTATATCTATCTCATTTATCTTGTTTAGTACTTTTTCCCTTTTAAACCTCTTTCAGTTGTCGTCGATTCTACTCCCTCTGGGACCCTGAGTGCCCAGACAGGGCCAGTCTCATGTCACTGATCAGGTTTTTCAGTTGGCCATTTTTACTGGCCTTTCCAGGGTTTCAGTTGGCCGTTTTTATCGGCGTTTCATTTTAGACCTAAAAAAGATTCCCCCCGCTTCCTCCTGCTTATTAATGAGGATGATTCCAACAGCAGTTGTTGTGTTTGTTACCGGAAAGCCCCGCTGGGTTGAGTCCAACGTGACGCGGTGTCAGGAAGTGCAGTGTGGTGTCTTGCCCCCCTCCCCCCACAGTCTTTGGCACTGACACACTGCAGTAGTTTCCTTTGGGGGGCGCTGAAGGGGCATGCTTGTGTAGAGGTGTGACTCATCCTCCCGGCTTCCAGGCTCCCATGAAAATAAAACAGGTATGTCATTTGTTTACTTTTTACAGGGCTCAAGTGCTTATGTGCAAGGCTGACTTTAGCCACTAGGCGCACATAGGCATCTGGCCACCGCTGGTACTGCCCCTCACCGATTGGCTAGCGTAACCATGCCGTTGATGAGGTGATAATCAAATACACATATATGAGTGCCTGGAAACCTGCTGAGAGATGAGCACTATATTCCCCTGTGATTTTGAGTGTCAACATCTACTCAAATGTGTGAAGGGAAACACAGACCTGGGGTGAACATGCGAATGTGTTTTACAGGGGCTTTCGAGCATTAACTGCACACGGCATGATACTGAAATGGTGCTGCTTCTCCTGGATTAACTGCTGTGTCACGCTGGTGAGATTTATCGCGCCGTTCCTCGTGGATGAATTCGTCCGGCAGCGACGCGGAACTGAATCGCTCCCGTCTTCTCTTGCCTGGGCTGTTTCCCAAACACCGGCTGCATATGTGTGTGAATGTGTGGGGGGGTGTCCTCAGTTTGCAGGCTTTGGCTGTGTCCCCCGCCCCTTTCAGACTATGTGCTTCACACACGCCTAGTGTTCTTGTCTCTTTCTACCACGCGTCTTGCAGCCTGGACCACTGTAGGCTCTCTGGAGATTCCTGCTGTTTATTAACTAAGGATGCTGCTCAGTGTTTTTTCGACCTAGGATGCCTTTGAAAGTATGGAGTGAGACTTACATCCACTCATTTTCTGTAACTGGGTCTTGACGGACCAGGAGCTCCAGGTCACTCAGGGCAGGATGTTGGTCCGTCACACACAACTCACACACTGCGGTCCACATGCACGTATATGTTTTCTGAGAACTTGAGGAACAGTAACATCACACAGGCCCACCCAACACACGGCTGGGGCCGAAATGAGACCCTTGACACTGGAGGTAAGGGACCACAGTGCTCTGTACTGTTGGTTAGGTAGGAACCTGCTCATGAATCAAGATGATTCCTTACAGACAATTTAGCGAATTAGCCTGGAGTCGCGTATGGAGAGAAATCTCACAGCCTAAGTAGGTACATTTTTCATACTATAGCTTAGCGGTCGAATTAAAACGTATCTCATTACTATTGACCCACTGGCAAAGCTTTACAGCATTAGTGTGAGGCAAAATGCTGAGGCCTTTATCTGAAAATGCTCCTCTGAAAATACCTGTCAGTTTTTAAACCCTTTACATTACACCAAGGACTTTCTTACACAAACAGAAGTAAAAGAGGATGAAAGTCACAATTTTAGAAACTCTAATTTAATCCCAAGGCCGTTTCAGGCAGACTCCTGGCTAATCGGGCGGTTCATAAAGACGTAGGCAGTCCGATATCCAAAGAGCTCGCGGGACCCCATCTGTGTAAAGAGGTCCTCACCACCGAGCCGCCCGTGGACGCTAAGGAGACGGAGTCCAGCCCAGTCAGCGGCTTGTGTTGCACTGCGTCAGCATTCTGCTTGGAGTTATTCCGTTATTCCGGCATGGGAGAGAGGGAATGTGCGAAGCCCCGCCCTCCGCCATTTTCAGGAATAGAGCCTTAATTCCGGAACTTATTGCAAGAATCGTTTGCCATGGGGTGTCCTAATGTAAAGCCGTGTGAAAGGATTTAAAAATAAAACAATAAGGCTTTTTTTGTTTTACCTCTTTACTTAAACGTAATGACGGAAATGCTTGAGGACATTTATTTAAATTAAAGATCCCTGGGCCACACGGCACATTGTTTTATTTTTCTTTATGTATTCAGAAACACAGAGCTTGGTCAGTGTCACCCTGACATTTCTGGGTTCTGTATGCATGAATATTTATAGGTGCGGATTTAAATATGATTGCCTGGCACTTTCAATGTTATCTGATGTTGACGTGTTGTGCTGCTCGCCTGATTCGCGCTGCTCATAACTGGCTCTGTGTGATTGGCATTTGGACTTATATCTGCTGGAGATTACTACCTGTCAGGAGGCTCCAGGGGTGGCCTGCCACTGGTGGGCCTTACTGGGCCTGACATGGGACTGCTGGGAATATATGGGCAATTCGGTCATTTTTTTTTTTTTTAGGTTGGGGGCATAAGAGGGGTTATAATTCATGTGCGGGAGACATCCTTATCATAAGCCAATGACATGTTTTGATTTTTTGAATGACATAGGAGAAGGCACTCTGGGGGCCAATCAACTTCCAGCTGGGCCCAGTACCCCTCAGGCCACGCCCCTATATGTGCCTCTGGCATAGACTAAACCATTGCAATCTGACTGTTTCCATAGAAACAGAAAGAACAGAACACACATCTGGTATGGTATGCGTTCCTTTAAGTTGGACGTGACCATCTGGAGCCTTGCCGTGGAGGCCCCGATGGAGACAGGAGCTTGTTGAGAATTCCACTTGAGCAACAGGAGACCTCGTCAAGGCAGTGTCCAGAGAGCGACGTGTGATGGCGACTTACGGTTTTGTTACAAGGGGCGCGTGAAATTCAGCGCAGTAGCGCTGGCTAACGTCACAGCCCATGCCCAGAGCGGCGCATAGGATCGGCTCACTTCCCTCTGCCAGCGTTCTGATCCGAAACCTCTCTGACTCGGTCTGCTCAGATACCCCGATGACAGAATAATATGTTTCTCCATGTTGAAGGTGGATTGGGCCTAAAGGAGGCTCTGGCTTGGTGGGGGCACGGGCGAGGAGTTGGGCCGGCGCTGTAGCTGGACACCGGGCAGGTCGATGCCAGGCCCGCTGGCCCGCTGTGCCTTGGCACCCGGCTGCCAAGCTTATCTGTTACTGGGGCAGCACCGGCTGTCTGGGGCAGCGGCCTCCCCAAGCCTGGCCAGTGTCCCCCCTTCATGTCCTGGCTCTCCTGCAGCCCCCATCAGAACAGCATTGTGTCCAGCATAGGAACCAATCGCCCCCTGCCCTATGTGTGAGGGTTTCCTGCACATACACTCAAGTATCTTTTTTGGTTACTTATGATCAAGGTTAGGGCTGGGTAGGGGTTAAGGTTGGCATAGTTGGGATTAGGGTCTTGGCCATAGAAATGAATGGAGAGTCCCCATAAAAAGACAACCCTGTGTGTGTGTGTGTGCGTGCGCCCTGGGATGGACTGGCATCCTGTCCAGGGTGACCACCTCCTCTCTCCCAGGGTCGGCTCCAAACAGACACCTCGACCCTGTCTGAGATAAGCGCTCATGGGTGACCGGTGGAAGCTTGGGTACATAGAGAGCCAAAAGTTTGCTCATGGTTCTGAATGAGTGCAGCTGTTGTTTATTTTAACGTAGAAAACATGCCATGTAGACATTGTAAACTCGCCGTGACAAAGTGCAGGGTTTGAAAAATGTGACGGGAGCCTCATTTTATCACATTAGGACATGTTCTTTCACAAAGAATGTGTTGCGAGAAATCTGACCGGGGAGAAAAGTCACACGTTTATCTTAACGGCCTGTTGACCACAATGGCAGGCACTCCCATGTATTTATTTTATTTTTGGATCCCCTGAATGGTCAATGCGAGGTCACGCACAACATGTGCGACCAGGACCTGCAGGCAGTGAGCAGACACAGTGTTCAGAGGACCCCTTTTTGAAGTCATTGACATGTGAACACCCTTAATGTCTTCCCAGTTTAAGTGCACAATAGCTTTTTGTTTAGCTACAAGGGCCTCATCTTCACTGGGCCATTACTCATTTGGCACTTGCATGTAAATTTAACTGGGAAGACGACAGATGCGGGTATCATGCACTGTTACTGCACTGTTTACGATGTTAGGGAGCGAAGAGCCGGTATGACGCAGCACAAATAAAACTGTCGTTTTAATTCATGATAGTGTGAGTTGCAGGAGGTGGTTGTATCCTTGGGCCTGTGTGACCCTGTGATTTCTTTAGGCTGGTTCTATCAAGGCCCTCATGTGTTTCCTTTAATATGCCCCTCTTAAAGGATTATTACTGTCCTCTAATATCGGCATCGGCCCCACTAAGGAAAGCAAAATAGATAAGTAATCCTGGGAGAGGTGCCCTAGTCGTGCTGCCGCGGAGGGAGCGCCGGCAAAGGGTAAGCAGTGCCCTGCGATCTGGCGAAAACCCGCCGCTGGTCGAAGGACATGGAGGTCGGCGGTCCCACTTAGGCGCGAGCGGCTGGGCGGAGGACTGCTGAGGTGAGAGGACGAACCTTGGAGGGGTTTTAGAGGGGGCCGTCTGTAAAATGTCCCCCATGGGTGTGGAAAATGTGGGCCAGTTTCCCAGGCCTGCTGGACAGCTTTGAGCCCCGATGGGGAGGCAAGCCAACGACTGCGAGAAGGTGGGCTCCGTCCTGCCTGCTCTTCCAGAATGATCCCTGGGGCATTTTGAATTCTGTGGCCCGAGAAACACAGAGATACCGATTTTTTCTTTCAGGTGATTCCGTATGAACACACGGATTTTTCCCGAAAAAGATCATTTAAAAAAGTGTTTACTGTAAGAAAAATCTAAATAGAGACAGAGACTGTGGCGTAGGTTTTGTGTGGGGGGAAACCAAGCCGCTGCTCATTTCTAGAAAAAGTATTAGGTGGTACTTTTTAAGCTATTATATTGTCCCACCGCGCTCCAAAGCTCGGATATATAATCGATTCAATCTGGCTGATTAAATTTCCACCCAGGAATCATCTGATGTTCCCTGGCAGGAACAGAAACACACTCTGGAATCATCCAAGGTTTCCCGGGAGGAATAGAAACACATTCTGGAATCATCAGAGGTTCCCGAGTAGGAACAGAAACACATTCAGGAATCATCCGAGGTTCCCTGGGAGGAACGGAAACGCTACCCTGGATCTTGAGGCCGGTTCTCCCTAAACGTTCAGGCACCAAAGGTCTTGCATACCCTCCAATATGGGCCTGCAAGGCGACCCGTAGGCCGGGAGGATACCGAAACACAGCATGTCTCCGTCAAGCGAGCGCAATGTATTCGAGCCATCAGAGGCGGAGGCTGGAGCAGCACGCGAGCGTATCGGCAATAGCGTGATCAGGCGTTAGTGTTTATCTTTTAATGAAACGCTGCGCGGTGAACCTCGAAGAGCTTTTCTTAAAAACGGCAGAGGTGCTTAAAAGAATTTTCCACATCACTGTCATCACCTGAACTATATTTCCCTTCTGAAACACTCCAGCGCTTTCCGTGAGGGTCACCAGCGTCTGGGGTGACGGCCAGACGCTTGTGAGCGGCCGAGGGCTTGAGTCTAGTGCAGCCGTGGCAAAAAAGTAATTGCGTTTTTATTTACAGTGCAGCTGGTGGCTTGAGTGGTTTGCCGTTTACCCAGGCTGTAATGTAATTGGACAGGATCTTGGGCTGATGTTCTGCTTCTTAGCAGGCCCCATAAAATGACGCCTCCTTCTGAG
The DNA here is from genome assembly GCA_015163995.2 of Mormyrus lacerda. Lineage (NCBI taxonomy): Eukaryota > Metazoa > Chordata > Actinopteri > Osteoglossiformes > Mormyridae > Mormyrus > Mormyrus lacerda. Next base: position 12,203,451 of record JAABNX020000047.1, on the reverse strand, counting down.
CTGGGGTACAGTTTAAAGCAGTGACTCCCCGTCCACTGCTTGGGAAACCACTGTCAGTCCATGTTTTCGTTCCCTCTGAAATACATACAGTCCACAGTTTTGTTCCCTGAGCAAACACGTGAACTGTCTCTGGGTCCCCAAGGGCTGGATTGGGAAACGCTGGTTTAAAGGAAGGTAAAATTCCGGTAAAATCTCTGGTTTTCCTTCAAGTCCTCATCCGTGAAAACCACACTGCGGCGACACCATGACCAGACTTGTGGCCTTGACTTTTAGTGCTTCCAAAACTGAAATCTCAGACCCATCTTTGAGCATCACACGAGGGACCGTCCTATTCTGGCGGTTGCAGATCAACATACAGTATAATATCTCTTTACTTGCTACATCACTGCCGATCACAAGCTGTGATGCTATTGGTTATTCTCTTGACTTGAACCCATTCCTCCATTGTCCTATGCAGGGTCGGGGGGGGGGGGGGCTGGCGGGCTGTTCTGGATCCTATCCAGGACGGGGTGCCAACCGATCACACTCCCAGCACTCCCACTCTCACCAGTCACACTTACATTCACACCAATGGGCGATATGGTATCTCCAATTCACTGTAGCAGGTCTCCGGGCTGTGGGGACATATCAGCGCACCCGGAGGAAATGCCACAACAATGCAGGGTCAACATGCAAACTCCACACAAGTCGACCACGGTTGAGACCCAGACCCTGTGTCACTGTATTTTTTTTTGGTTACTTTTGGTTAAGGTTGTCATTCTTGGGTTTAGCGTTACACCCATAGAAATGAATGGAGCCCATACAATAATAGGAATATAGGAGGTGTGAGTGTGCCCTAGGCTGACACCTCGTCCCGGGTGGAACTCTTGCCCCATGCTAGATTTAACAGGGGGGCCACAACCCTGTACTGGATAAGTGGTTAGAATATGGATGGATGGGTGATATTTAATTTTAAATTCTCTCTTGAACCAATCAAACGATGATTTTACTATTAATTATTTAGTCCAAAAATGAGACACTCCTCCTGAGAAATACTGGGTTTTATATAGCAGTGAAAAAGCGGCGGAGGAGAAGGGTGAAGTGGAGAGGCCTGTGGTCCGTCTGGCGGCGGAGTCAGTGCGTCACCCTCGGCGGACGCCCAACTCCGGGCTCCAGTGAAGATGCTCCCAGCCTCCCCAGTGAACCCTTCATCCTAACGCCACCCGCTGGCTGAAAGCTGCTCACGGGCTACTGGCATTGTGAATAAAACCAGCACTTCCCACGGGGATGGGGAAAAAAAACGGCATTTGGACTGGGACTCATTCATGTCGGCGGCGATTCAACAGCGACCAAAGTCGAAGCTGCGAGCTTTTGTCAGGAAACTGGAGACCGCTGGCATGGCATGCTCGCATGTTCCTGTAAGGGCCGAGGTCAATGATGTTTTGAGTAAAATGTTTAAGCTTGAGGCTTCAGAGAAAAGCTTTCGGTTTAAACCAGTGTTCTTCAAATCAGTCTTCGGGGACCCACAGTCAGTCATTTTTACTCTCTCCTAGCTCTCAACGCTACTGTACCCGATATTTGGTGTTCTTGATTGTTTGGCTTGTTCTTGATTGTTTGGCTTGTTCTTGATTGTTTGGCTTGTTCTTGATTGTTTGGTTTGTTCTTTATTGTTTGGCTTGTTCTTGATTGTTTGGTTTGTTCTTGATTGTTTGGTTTGTTCTTTATTGTTTGGCTTGTTCTTGATTGTTTGGTTTGTTCTTGATTGTTTGGCTTGTTCTTGATTGTTTGGTTTGTTCTTTATTGTTTGGCTTGTTCTTGATTGTTTGGCTTGTTCTTGATTGTTTGGCTTGTTCTTGATTGTTTGGTTTGTTCTTGATTGTTTGGCTT